>LPNX010167620.1:0-12334 GCA_001517045.1 Pseudotsuga menziesii | reverse complement strand
TGACAGACTTGGGGCTCTTAAGCCAATTCTTGGGGCTTGAGATTGCTCAAACCAAAGCTGGAATCAAGGTGCACCAGTCCAAGTATGCCTTGGATTTGCTAAATAAATTCAAAATGAAGGATTGCAAGCCAAGCAAGACTCCTTTCCTTTCAGGAGTGAAGCTGGAAGAAGCTGATTCTTCACCTATGGTAAATAATACACTGTATAGGCAATTGATTGGATGTTTGTTGTATCTTACACATACTAGAACTGATATTTCTTATGCAATAAGTGTGGCTTATAGATACATGTATCAGCCTCATGAGATCCATTGGAAAGCAGCCAAAAGGATCCTTAACTTTGTTCAGGGAACAAGGACACATGGGATCTTCTATAAAGCAAAATCTGATCTTGATTTGATTGGATTTACTGACAGTGATTGGGCAGGTGATAGCACAGAAAGAAATTCCACATAAAGATATGTGTTCATGCTTGCAGAAGGGCCAATCAGCTAGTCAAGCAAGAAACATAGTGCCATTGCACTCTCATCTACAGAAGCAGAGTACATAGGAGTTGTTAATGCAGCAACTCAATGTTTATGGTTGCATGGTTTACTTGGAGAGTGTGGCTTCGAATGAAATTACTCAACTACCATCTACTGTGATAACCAGAGTACCATTCAAATCTGCAAAGATCCAGTTTAGAAGCAGAGAACCAAACACATTGAGATCCATATGCACTACATCAGAGAGCTTGTGCATGATGGCACCATTCACCTACTCTTCTGTTCATCTTCAGAACAAGTAGTTGATATCTTCACCAAAGCATTTTGTGAGAATACCTTCAGCAATATCAAATCACTGCTGGGGATTGCTGATCATGCTGTGAAGCATGAGTGAAGACAATATTTCCAAATTTTGTTTTACAGTCCATGTTTAAGGGAGGATTTTCCCATGTGGTTTTTGCCTCTTTCCTTGTTTAAATGGACATGTAGTATGTAAAGGGTGACTAAGGCTTGTTGCTAGGCCCTATAATTTTCTGATATATTACTCATAAGTCATGCTTAAGGGGGTTTTTAGAATAATCAACCCATAGTTAGCTACCTTAGACATTAATTTAATTATTTTTGTCTTATTTACCTAGTTCATGTGTCCCACCTTATGCAAGTTGTCATTTACCTATCCATAGTGGTCAAACTTGCCTATTTTGATTCATGTAGTGCTTGGGAAACCTCAAGGAATCAATTTTGCTTTATTCCTGGCCTCCTAGGCGCCCTTCTTCTTTTTCTGCTTTATTGCCTGCTTTTTAAGTGCTTTAAGGCAATTGGGAAAGTTTGACTAGGTGAGGTTAACTAGTTTTTTGTCCTCCACATCCTCCACTCTTTTCTCCTTTGAAAATCATGTATGAGTTGTCATTCCATCACTCTTTAGCTTTCCTAAGTGATTTTTCCAATTCGTGAGCTCCATGACTGATTTGGAAACTACTTTATGCACCTACGGGGGAATTGCTTAATTTTAGTAAGCCTGTTTTTTACTAGATTTGAATTGCCTCCTCATGCATTCGAATCCCTTATGTAATTATTTAATGCAGCAACCTATTATGTTATAGGGTTGGCTATTGTACACTGAGTTAATACAATTTAATGTTTAGTTCCATTTTCAGTCTCTTTTGTGAGTGATTTTGCATGATCAATTGATAATTGTTGTGAGTAAAATTGTTCTATCATTGGTTTCAATTTCCACACCAATTCTATAAATTCAATATTAAAGTGTGATTGATTTTCTTTATTCACAATTTCTCAACTCCATTTGTATGATTTGCAGATATTCTTTTGTAAATTCACAGTTTTTCAACTCCATTTATACCATTTTTCCATGTTCTTTTGTAATATTTGAGTACTAGGAACGTCTTTTTCATGTTCAAGGACAATGTATTGGCTTCACACATATATATTGTACACATTATGCACCTTGTGGTTGTTATTGTCATTATCGTATTGCTAAATCTTTTGCATATGTTTGTATAGAGTTATTAATTATTAAAAATATCTATTCATTTTTCTAAAATATTCCGTGGATGAAGTGTAGACAATGAGGAGTATGCAGGTAAAGAAATCCCAATTCTACCAATTTCTCAGGTCTTTACTATATGATTGTCCTCCTCGGAAATTCTTGAAAATCTATCAGCATCGGCTTCAAATTCTCAAACGATATGGTAAGTTTTGCTTAATTCTCTTATGTTTTCAAAGGTTCCATTCAAGTTTCATATTTGCGAGTTTTGGAATCAAACGGAATAGTCTATGCTCAATTTTCAGTGGATTTTAATTGTTTTCAAGAATATCTAACAGTTTGAGTTTTAAATACGTATTTTTTAAGGATTTGGGTTCAACGAGACTTGTGGAGAAAGAATCAACAAGGAAATTCTCCAGCTTCGCGACAATCTTCCACAAATAGTGTTCTGAGCTTTGTAAGTTGGCCCAACCCTTGTATTCTTTGAATTTTTTGGCACTCCTTAACATTAAACGTCTCTAAAGAAGTCAAAAGTTCAACACCTGAGAACTCTTGGATCTCCTCACATCCAATAACATTCAACGTATTCAAATAAGCCAAAAGTTCTACACTATGCAGCTCTTGTATCTCACAGCATTATTTGAGATATAGTGTTCCAAGCTTTGGTGTAGTGAATAAGACAATTGTTAGTGCCAAGAAATTTTGTCCAAGTAGATGCAGGCAGGAATTTGGAATGCAATCACATAATTGAGCATAAAAGATGAAGTTGTGCCCACAAAGACGTTACAGTCGTCCAACAACGATAGACACGGTTCACGTTTAGTCAGACGAATCATAAGTGAATTCTAGCACTCAGGCCTGGAATTTCAAATTTTCTTTGCCTGTCAATTGGATTTTTCATGACAGTTTTGTATTTTTATTGCCCTTCAATTTACGTTCTACCTATATTTTCAAGTGTCAAATTCTTTTACAAATTTTTAATTAAACCAGGCTTTGGACAACTTTCCATTAAGCCAAATCATTCGTTTTCCAAAATTATTGGCATCCCAAAAATGAATGGCATTCAAAAATCCCGGGCCATCCATAATTAATGCGAAATGACATATATAACCGTAAGTAATATAGTAGTGGGTGAACGTGGAATAGAAATAGATCCTCGCATTATTCACTCTAACGTTGTGATCAATAAAGAACTAAAAGATGAAATGAGATCTGGAAGGAGTATATACTTGCATATATGCTAACGCTTAGAGCTTTTGATGTGAAAATTAAGAGAACACGCTTGTTGGAATGAGCCTTCATTGTAAAAGCCCGCTCCATCAACATTATGGATACAAGGAGGCAATAAATGACTTCTGGAGGAAAGTATTTGGATATCGATGTCAATCAAGGGATGAAACTAATGGCGCTAACAGTGAATTTACTAAAATTGTGCTAATTAGTTCAAATGTTCCCTTATCCTAGAACTCTCTAACAATTCATTTATACTATAGTTTCTTTTACTAACTATGTTTCCTTATCCTAGAACTCTCTAACAATTCATTTATACTACAGTTTGTTTACTTAATTACTATATTATAAGTGTGAACTAGATTAGGCATCCAACTGCTTCTGAGTTAGAAGATTTTGGATTGGACCTTTTTTTTGTGCTCATATTTTTTAGGCGAATTAAGCATCAAGTAAAAATTTAAAAAAATCATAATAATAAACAGGTTAATAATAAAAATAAAATTTTATTTATTGAATTATATATATAAATTTACATATTAAAATAACAATACTTATTTTTTTTAATTATGTATTTTTATTATAAATCAAAGAAGAGCTGGTTGCTCAAGTGTAGATGTCAATATTTATTATTATAAATTAATTAATAAAAGAGACAAATTCTTGTAACATTTACACAAAGCTCACTAAATTAAAGAGATTATGAAAATGAGAACCATGTAGCAAAAGAAAGAAGACCATTGTCCATACAAGGTGCAATATCATTTGTTTTTGTTTTTGCTTTTTTTTGAGAAAATCTTATTGTCCACACTAAGAGGAAAGCTTAATGCCCACACCTGCAAGAATTGTTTTGAATTTGCTACATGTACTAATAAAATAAACAATGGTTTATATTTTTGTTAACAATGAAATTGGTGGTGCATTTTAGTGGTAGATGCATGGTCTGGATAGAACTTTGAACACAGAACATGCAACATCACCATGGGTTGTTTTTCAATTCCTAGAAAGGTTATTCCAATCAACGATTACCCAAATAAAAAATTTCCATTCAAATATTTAGGTAAAATCTCCACTCAAATATTTAGGTAAGGGGCTTTCTTTTTACATCTTATGTTTGGGAAACATAATAAATGTATAAAATATTAACAATAAGGAAAGTAAAAATTTAAATATTCACTTAGAGATTTTAAAGAGAAAAAACATTTACTAGAAATTATGTATTATGTTCTAGGGAAAAACATTTACCTAAAATAGTGCAATGATTTTTCCAACAAGTCCTTGTACAGTGGATTGAGCAGGGTTACAGACTCAGACTATAAAGAAGAGCACAGTTTCCATGTTCAGTGTTCAGTGACCCCTTCTCCTTGTGCAGTAGGTTTTCTCCTTATGTAGTGGGTTTTAACTAAAATACAATTTGTAACTTAAATAAAAGCGAGCAATTTAATAGAGTATTTGTATATAAAATAAAAACGTGAGCACTTTCCTATTGAGCACTTTAATAGATCCGTGAGAGGAAAGTGTTAGATTCTTACATTCTTCGACTTTTCTTTATATTACAATTAAAAATTCGATTTGACGTTATTTTAATTTTTATAGTATTTTAATTAACATTAAATATTTATGTAACTCTTAGCAACTCATAACATATAACATATAAACAACACATAACATATAAAGAGGTAGAGATAACTACTATAATTTATGACGGTTCATTTTAATTGCTAAACGTCAAATCTACATTTTATAAATTTTAATGAACGTAGTTATTGACGTTTTAACTTTTTTCCTCCATGTCAGATACATTCAAACAATGAAAAAATGTCCTACAAGTCGTCAATTTCCAAGCCTGCTGGCAATGCCATTTGCTGGACACAACATTGATATGACAAACTCAAACTAAAAGGACACTGTCATCAATTGATTGCTGGACACAACATTGACATTGTGACAAACTCAAACTAAAAGGACACTGTCATCAATTTGTCCTCATCAATTGATTCCTTCACTTATTATTTACTTCAAACGGAAATTTGCACAGGAGAAGTTTCATGTTTACGCGGTGGACAAGGGCGGATACTCATAGGTCATCGAGAGATGATGAAATTCTGAGTAGAACCGTCCCTTTAATAACACCTTCAGTGTAAGACTAAAATGGTTTTATTGAGTTGTATTTTCTTAAAATAAAATGAGATAATCGATCCTCGTTTGAGATAACCATTAACTAACTCCTCTCTCTCTATATAACAATAGTTAATTTTGTAGTTTCATTATTATTAATCATTTATTTATATTTTTAATTGTATTTCAAGATTTCAAAGAAAATTATCATTTAAGTTATAGTTAATGTTCAAATTCTTCAATTTTATTATTATTATTTATATTTACATTGAAGGCATTTCACGGCAATATTGATTCACAAAGCATCATGATAGACTCCTAGTCTCTTGTGTGAATAGATAAATGTTACATGCATTGCCTTGCATCCATCCATTTGGGTTTCTCTCTAGTTCACGGTTTCTCTCTAGACCCTAGTTCCCTATCACTTCATGCAACTTACTTTCCAAACAAGATGACACCCATTCATGACTTCATCTTATGCCCATTTACCTACAACATTTTGCAAAACTCAACATATGCATGATTACACTAATTCATGGTTCGCCATCACTTCACATGATGACTTCTTGTGTGGGATCTCGAGGTTCGGTTGTTGGTTAAGGGTTTATTAGTTCTCACATACTCTTCATTTAGGGTTATATTACTATATGTTTGTCATTTTCTTGTTGATTTGGAGTTTTGACTTGCTTCTCCACGCTTATACAACTGTGCACCCTTAATATCTTGCCAATTTCTCCCATTAATTCCTCACTTAACTCTCATGTTAGGCATTCATGGATGCCATTGGACATCTTTTCAATGCATTGCCCTTCCCTAGTGTGCAAGTGCATGGGTATAAATCCGCCAATAAAAAGAGTCATTGCCCATGATCTCTCTTCGTTTGGTCTCAATTCATTGCTTTCCACCCTGCTCTATTACCTTTTTGGATATATAATTTCCAAAAGAAGAGCAATCTTGTGTGTTTCTCTGCATTGTTATTCCTCCCATAGTGGAGAAACTGCTTCTCTGGGATTTCCCGTTGCTTACTCTTTTTTTTTTCTTCAGTGGTTTCTACTTCAATATTGAAGGAGTGTGATTATGTTTAGCAAACAACGAAGGTTATACATCAAGAGAGGTGTGTTTAATCAAGTGATACTAGTTATGTGTTTTTGGCATTTTCCCTATTCGTTGAACTCTTGTTTTTGTTTCGAGTATGCATTGTTGTTTTCATTGGAACTTTTATTTATGAGTTTTGGGTTTTGCTTACATGATTTCCTTCAATGATGTGTATTTTGTCTATTTTTGTATGATGCAAGAAAGTAAAACTTGTATATGAAAAAATTTCTTTGGTGTTCACTAAATATTTTGTTTTGGGTAATTGAAGGTCTACAACCTAGCATGGAGTTTGAGTGATTCATGAAGAAAGCAAGTAAACAAAAACTACTTCTAAATAACATTCTTCTTGTTTATGGATACATTTAGTAGATTATAATGTTTTTATATAATTTAGGATTTCTATAATTGAGGGGCTTCAAATTTGGTCTAAGAAACAGAGAGATCACAACTCCTTATATCCCTAGGACTAGCTACAAAGGTTTGGTTTGATTAAACTTAGTTTATGTTTTTGGGTGTTTCATAGTATTTTTCCATGGTATTGGAAAAAGGTGATAATGGAATATGGTTTTCATTGGCCCATCGTAATTTTCCATGGTATCGGAGACTTTTCAAGTATAAAAGGAGGAAAAGGTGAATGGAAAAGGCATGCTGTTGGTATTATGTGTGCAGACCCGGGTTTACTTTATTGTACTAACAAAACCCCTAGCTCACTGGCCCTTTTGGCGACAGACCGTAGAACATCCTAAAGTCTCACCTGAAGTGATCCTAGATGAGGTGGCTGAAGAATCAAGTTTCCTCAACCAAGTTCTGTAGCATCCTAGGTCCTCTTGACTCTACTTAACTAGCGGAATCTCTCCGCGAGGGTTGTTTCTCTCTTCCTAGCTGACTCTACTATGGGACTGACTCTTAGCACATCGCAGCTTCTAGGACGATGCGCAAACCTTCTCTTCTGCTCAAATATTAACCTGCGATAGCTCACACTGCAGCTCCTCCGACAGTGCGATATCACCTTTCTACGCTGTAATACTTCCTACAGTAAGACTCAGTATGCTCATCCACTCTCAAGGTCCAGAGGCTTTCTCCCTGGGTATAGTAGCTTAGTTAACCTTCATTAGGATGTTAAACGAATTCTCTTAAGCTTCTACATTTTAACACACTTAACATCAATTATGCTCAACTCGCTGAACTAAATATACTTAAGTTACTTAACACTGTAACTGTTACTGTTGTGAATCAAGCACTGATAAACTCATATACAGAATACTCAACACATTCAACTCGCATTTAACCTTCTATGTTACTGTAAACTGAAGGATAGCATACATACATTCATTAACTGATAAGCAACATTCATGTAATGAACAACAAATAGAAAATAAGTAGAGCACAATCACATGAAACAGTCACACAACACACGGGTTTTACGTGGTTCACTTCTAGGGGGAGGAAGCTACGTCCACAGGAACTGTGTTTTATTATATCTTGAGAGAATAAACACAGTTCTTCTACAACCTCTTATGCAGCTTGAGATCTTCTGGGAAACTCCACGCACACACCTGGGATCCCTTCTCTCTTAGATCTCTTCTCTTCCTATAATGCTTTCTTCTTACAATATACCCTTTCTCTCTCTCTCAATCCCTGCGGATTATTACATTCATGCTCAAGGAGACGGCTACTAGTTACAGTAAGATAAATACAGACTTAACAACAGAACCAGAGCTTAACTCTTTCTCAATGTCTTACAATACTGACGACAACTAGAAACACCTAACTAACCCAACTGACCAACCTTTCATAATACAAAATACATGCTTAAATAGGTGGCCCGAAGGTCTCACCGTGATACAAAAATGTGGGCCTATCCCAACAGTAACCCAAAACCCTAACTATGACAGTCGGCCTATCTTCACTTTGAACTACCGCTTACTGGTCACACTGCAGCTTCCTGCAGTCTTCCGCGATTTTCGGCGTTGATCGCAGGTATGGGTGCCACTTCCTCGGTTGCTTCCCTTCTGTCCTTTGTCTTTAATACATCGTCCCGTTGCTCCTTTTCCATTTATGAGGGTAGTTGAGCCCTCCTGTCGTCGTCATTGCCTTAAATGCAGTGGTTGAGCTCTCTTCTCAGCTGCTTCAGGTACTATTTCCTTTGACTTCCTTGTACGCTTTTCCTGTAGCTGCGGGGCCCTGCTCCAACACATGCTTATGGATATTGTTATTTTGTATGGTAATCTTGGTGCTATCTAGTCTTGGTTGATACTCCCTTTGACAACAGTTGGGTGATGGCCCCCTTCTACATATAAGTAGCCAAGGAATTGGTGAAGTGGAGAGGAATATGTAGTTCCTTTCATTGTGCCCCAGTTAGAATTTTCTTATGTTATACTACAATATTGATGTTGGAGATTGTATGATCATACTCTTTGTTGTTGGTGGCCATACCATGATATTATTGTTCCCTCGTGCATTGTATACATGTCCTACATATGTAATCAGGTGTTCCTACTGCTAAGGTTCCATACTCCCATTGTTTTATTGTAGGTGTATTTGGGTTTAGAGCTTCATATTTTGGTCCATTATGGGGTTAGAGATCCATATTCTATTTTATCTTATTACTCTTTCTCTCACTGCTACATGTGTATGTTGTTTTAGTTGATATTAGGAATTCACATTTGTTGTACATGGTCCTATTTGATATTTTGATGGATAAATAAGTTGTGATTCTCCATCTTTGTCTCCTATTAAGCTTATGTGTCTCTATGTACCCTATAATTACCAAAGTTTGTGTTGCAGAAAATCACATGGTATCCATAGCCTATAGCATACCATATATCATATAAATATAATCTAGGTGTATTCTGATAATGAAATCCCATCTCTATTCTACAAAATTTCCTTTCTCTTTCATGCTTTAATGTACCTATGCTCCAATTGGATCAATTTTGACTAATTTTGGAATTTCAGTTGAAAAAGTGGCTTCTTCTCATCCAATCAACAAAATAAGACCATATCTAGAAACTAGACATAAAATTGGTTCCTAAACGAACTTCATATATTTTATTTGACCCCATTTGACCAGATTAAAATAGGGTTAAAAACAAAGAAACTACACAGTCCCGAATTAGGAAATCTCACTTTCGGAGCTCCAATTGGCCAAATCGAATTCTGTATTTTTTTGTAGAAATTATTACTATAGATACTATCATAACAGAGGCTAGATACCTATTCCAGAACCCTTTCCTGAGCTCCATATCCTCCTACATGTCTGCAAGTCAATTTCTAGTGTCTTTCTCTTTGAGCTAGTTGAAAGGATCTAGTTTGCATATATTGGTGTACACATGAGACTTGGAGTAGACTCTAGAAGTATTTTATTTCAAAACATAAATGGTCCTAGTACATTTTGCAAAGGATTCTTGAGATAGTGCATCCTTTGTTTTCCATCCTTACATTGGTTTCTTCCTTGTCCTTTTGATTTGTTGCGCCTATATTCCGATTTGGGTACATCACATTCATGGAATTATACTTGCAAGCATGAATTTATGTGGCATCGGAACACACCTTTAGATTCATCAGTATATAGCAATTTTAAATCATGGGCACTATTAATAAGAAATATAAGGATCACAAATCATTTCCTATGGGTTGACAAAGGAAAAATTATAGAAGCACTACCAAAAGTTGCACATTTGGCGTTGGAAAGTTTCCCTCCAAATTTTCCAATTGCTTATATTATAGATTGCATAATTTCTACTATACTTAGAAAGGTGGTATAGAAGTACAATAGAAAAAAACCTGAAGTAATTGTAATCGTTTTCGAAAATATTTCTGGCATTGTTGCTAAATATTTAAAGTAAAAAAGACCCAAAAAATGGCCACAATGTAGTTGGGATCTTTGACAAGAGCATGTAATTGATCGTGGTCCATACTAATTCAAATATATTTGGGCATCAATACTTAAAAAGTATAAGAGCCTTCTCTAAGGAGAGAAAATTAAAAATGGCATGACATTGTTCCCATTTGGGTTCACACTAGTAGGTTCCTCTATTTTGGCATAACGACCCAAATTTATGGCATTTGAGTCTAATTGATGTATAGGTTTGAAGAGGAATTGACTTTCATTTAACCCTTTTCCAAATATATTAGTCAATTAATCAAGTGTATAGCAGCAATTTTGGAATACACTTCGGATACGATAGGGGAAAAATACCTAACGAAAAAATCAAGTACAACTACGAGAGTAGGCATCTTATAAATACAAAAATGTGCATTCTAATTAAAAAAAAATTATACATATGTTACTCATTGAAAACAACTTAAAATATGTCTCAAATTTGAAACATAGCATATCATATCATATAACAATGTTTAGGATGTCATCAGCCACATTTAGAACTTCAAAGAAAAGATATAAATAATAAAAACAACAAATAATGCATAGTGAAATCTGCTCTAGTTTTCACTTTTACAATGTTGTGACATTGTTATTTTTTGAAATCTATATTTTTTTAAATAATCATATAAATTTTTTTTTATGAAAAATTGTATATTTGAATTAGATGTAAGCATCCAATTTTAAAGAAAATTAAGTAACCTTAAAGTTTAAACTTTTTAAGTTGCTTAACTTGGTAAATAGTAAAACATAAAATGCCAGAGTACATAAAAAATGTAAAACTTTAAATGATAAAGCACATAAAAAGGACGATGATTAATTACATAAATTAATTAAAAGGAAGAAATTCATATTCACTATTCACTATTATACAATCAACAACATACAAGACTCACGATAATGTAGTAGAGATTAATTAAAAATTCAAAATGTGTTTTTTAAATTGAGTTTTTTATAAATAAATAAATTGGTCCTAGTAGAAATTGGTCAAAGGTTTTTTGAATGTAATGTATCCAAACTATGTTGAATATTCACCGTATTGTAAACATGGGTCGAAATTATGTACATGTAGTGTCAATACAGTTGAATCTTGCTACTATGATCAAGAGGAGTGTTTGATTAGGATCCAAGGAAAATACAAAATATTGGTTTTGTTAGAACATAATACCACCTAGCACCATAGTCATCATATCACTTGGTACCATTATCTCATTCGTTTTCACTTATGCTAGATAATCCAAACTTGGTTTATGGTGTCTTCCTAAGGTTGTTGGAGGTTTTGGACCATTAATTGCACCCAACGCCCTCATTTTGGTCAACCAGGAGCCAAGGTGCCCTAATTAATGACCTTTTGGTCCCTTGGGGTGCTCACACTCCTTAAATAATGGATATGGGTTTACTAGGGGCGCCTATGACACTCCCACTCCTCTATGCACTCCACCATGTCTACTCTACCCTTATTTATGACAAAGAATGCCTCCCCAACATTCACATAGTCATTCATGACTGTTTGAGGCCATTTGGGAGCAACGGTTTTATCCTAATGTAATATAATCATGTTCGAGACATATTTACATGTTGGAGTGTAATAGAAAACTCAGTTATTAGCACCATCTATAAGTGTTAATTTTTCCTCTTTTCATTTTTTTCTTCATGTATTGTCAAATTATTTTGTTGTGGGGATTATATTATCTTCTAGATCCTTATGTGGATCAAAATTTCACATGGTATCAAAGCTCAAGGATCTTCAAAATGAATCCAGAGAGTTCATAGGGTTCGAATTAGCAATCTAGGGTCTCCAATAGTAGATTGAGATTTTGAATTGCATGTTATTTAGTGGTTATTTGTCACTCAACATGCAACAACAAATGAAGCAGTCTCATGTCACCTTGATCAATCCATTAAAATACTTTGAGTGAAGGGCCTGTTAGCTCTCCAAGAAACTACTCAGTGGTTATGGCTGAGTATGCTTGGTAACTTAAGAATTCGTTTACTTTCACTAAATGGACCGAGAGGAATACAA
>LPNX010167573.1:250700-318617 GCA_001517045.1 Pseudotsuga menziesii | reverse complement strand
TCTTTTTGCATTTGATCTCTTTGGTTGTTGTTTCCTTTTAAGAAATAAAACTGCAGGGAAGTACCAGGCGAACGATCAGAACGGGCCCGCTGAACGAAGAATGTTTTCCTTTGTTCCCTGTGTTACATTTTCCTTTTCTCAGAATAAACACTCCCGGAGGCTGAACAAACACTCCCGCAGCTGAACAAACTTTCCCACAGCCGCAACCTTTTTCCAAAGGCCCGAAAACCCTTTTTCCCGACGGCTGAACAAACGCTCCCGCAGCTGAACAAACTTTCCCACAGCCGCAACCTTTTTTCAAAGGCCCGAAAATTCTTTTTCCCAGCGGTTGAACAAATGCTCCCGCAGCTGAAAAAACTTTCCCACAGCCGCAACCTTTTTCCAAAGGCCCGAAAATTCTTTTTCCCGGCGGCTGAACAAACGCTCCCGCAGCTAAACAAACTTTCCCACAGCCGCAATCTTTTCCCAAAGGCCCGAAAATTCTTCTTCCTGGTGGATGAACATAAGTTTCCCGGTGGCCGAACATAATCCTCTGGCGGCCGAACATACACTCCCGGTGGCCAACCCACATGTTCCTACGCCCGCAACATCCTTTCCCAGCCATCGTGAATTCTGACAGCCGTGATTTTTCCCGACACCGTGATCTTCCTTGACGGCTGTAACATCTTTTAATTAGCCGCGATATCATGATGGGAAACTTCACTCCCGCTTTATTTGGCGGACCTTTTAGCATTACAGACTGTTCTTCCGTTCTTTGCAGTAGTAACTCCTGTGTTAATCAAAGCAAATTGCTTCTGCTATTTCTTATGGCTCTGATTTATTCCACTCGTGCCGGCCAATTTGGCATAATTCCGACCCCGGTGACGCGATGTTTTCTCCGTTTTCACTGGAGATGGAATTATGGCATTAATTGCTATTATTATGATCGACTTAATGCCTACACATGAGCTCGGCCTTCCAGCATCAGCAAATATACGGATCATCATTTCCCGCAGGTCATTCGATGCACAGTCGCACGAGGTATGGCTTTGATTTTTACATGATTAAGTGCTAATTTGGGTTTAATGATATCAGTCGTGCCTTAATACATATTACCATTATGAATTAATTAATCCATCCCCCGTGCGACGTAAAAGCTCATAACTGCCACCTTCCCCAATCTGGAATAAAAATCTTGAACCTCCCTCTGCACTGCACTTTCCAAATTTGCCATCTCCCTACTCACATCTCCGCTTAGCGATCTGTGCATTCCCCGCTCTGCAACCTCCACTTCCGGACTCTAGAACTCTATTGCCAGGACCATGGGGCTTCCAGCTCGTCATGAACCTTTAAACACGCAGGAACTCCGAAACAATCCTGAGGTTTTCGCCATCTTTCAAGCTGCTGGCTGGATTGAATTCTTCGAGCGACTAGACGGATTTAACAGAGAAGCAGCTTTGCAATTCGCTTTACACCTCAAGGATACTCACTCTGAGGTATGGGGGCTGTGGATAGAAGTTTCCGAGGCTATTATATCTGAAGTTACTGCTCTTCCAATGGTGGGAAAGGCATGGTTTGAATGACGAATCCCCACGATGGTTGCACAGGAGGAATTTTTACGAGAGGGGGAGCACGTTCAATCATCGAAGAGAGGAATTGTACTGCAATCACTGCCGCGACCATGGGATCAGGTTGCTGTCTTCCTTAAGAAATACATCACTTGTGAAGGTAGGTACCAAGTTGTTTATAATTCTGAACTACCTTTGCTTTCCCATCTTCGCCATGGCATTTTGTTGAATATTCCATACTATCTGTTCCATAACCTATGCCAGATGGCGATGTTTGTTCAAACGGCTAAACATCCACATGTTTCCCTAACCCACCATGGTCTTATTAAATTAATCATTTCAAGAACCCTGGCCCAGCACAATATCACCTGGGATCAATTCACAGCCCGCGCTCAGGAGCCTGTTCCTGTCCTGGGTCTCCCAGCAAAACAGGCACAGCTTCAACATCGTCAGGAGGATCGGTGTCCCTCCAATATAGTTGGGGGGGGGATGATATTGTACCAAAACAAGCACAACAGGGGACACAAGCAGAACCATTGAGGGAAAGTGTTGATAGAAATCTTGAGAGACATGCAGACAATAGGGTAGCTCTGTCATCAGAAGGAGAAATTGGAGCAGCATTGAATGCTGCGACAATTGAACCTGAAGATGACAGAGCTAAGGAAATTGAAGAACAGATGGAACAGATGGAGCCGGTCACTGTTGAATCCTCACCTGAGTGGGAAGGAGGAACCCTAATTGAGGAGGAGAGATCTGAGGCGCAAGAAAACATTCCTTTGACCCCAGCAGTGAATCCTGATAAGTCAGCCCCTCAAATGAAAACGTCATGGAAAGGAAGAAAGAGACCAATTAAGGAGCCGAGCATAACTGCACCAATAGGAGGCAAAAGACTCAAACCAAATACAATCTCAGAGGCCGCCAGAAAAAGATGGGAAACCCTGGAGTCACAGGTTGAGATCCCAATCCTTGTACCAAGGCCAATGGATGCTCCAGAAAGGCCAGTTGAGGTAGAACCCAGCCTTGAAGGACTTCTGGAAGAAAACACAGTATTAAAGGAGGAAGTCCAAATACTTCGAAGGGAAGTGGAGACATGGAAGGAAACTTGTAGGAAACAAGGTGAGAAGAAAATGTATACATTGGTGGAGGCGGCAGACTACCTCGAGGGAGCAGAATCTATTGACCCTGACAAGGAGGAGGAGCAAGTAATGTGCCCCAATTGTGGGGAAATTTTCAAAAAGAAGGGCCATGGGGTCATAATTCGCACAGTACAACAGCCCACATCCACAAGGGAAGAACCTACAGAAGAAGAAGATGCTGCAACACAAGAACCAGCATCTTTGATCATCCTTGCTGAGGCTGCTACTAATCCCGGAGCAGAGAATGAAATCAGGAGTGATGATGGGAATGAGGATTGCACTGCGAATCCAGAATGCCCCCACGATATAGAGATGATAGAAACTGAGCCACGAGGGCAGAACATTGATGAACCTGAACAGGGGACTGCAATTTCACAAATGCAGGTGGGAAGAGGAAAAGAATCTGGAATGGAGGACACTCTAGAACCTAAGGAAGAGTTTGATACTGTAAACCCAGAATATTCCCATGATGCAAAGCTTAGAGAAGAACTACACCCACAGGAGGATGAAGAGGTAATCCAGGATGTTGCCACACAAGAACCAACATCCTTGGGAATTCCTGAATTTCAAACAGAAGATGATCCAGGGATAGATATCATACCCGATATACAGTATAGTGAGGATGAACAGACAATAGCCTCAGGTGACACCGAGGTCCTTGAGGAAGAGCTGTATGATGGGGAAGATATCCAATCTCAAGAGCAGGGGAACGAAGATGTTGCTGCTACATAAGAACTAGCAACACAACCATTGAATCCAGGAATGCAGGAGGAAGACACTGCCACACAAGAACCAGTGTCCCCAAAAGCAATGGAGATGGATCCTAAGGAGAGTTTGAAAAGTGTTGCTGCCACACAAGAACCAGCAACACAAGAATTGAATCCAGGAATGCAGGAGGAAGACACTACCACACAAGAACCAGTGTCCCCAAAAGCAATGGAGATGGATCCTGAGGAGAGTTTGAAAAGTGTTGCTGCCACACAAGAACCAGCAACACAAGAATTGAATCCAAGAATGCAGGAGGAAGACACTGCCACACAAGAACCAATGTCCTTAAAAGCAATGGAGGTTGATGCTGAGGAGAACTTGAAATATGTTGCTGTCACACAAGAACCAGCAACACATGAATCAGATTTAGAAATGCAGATGGATCAGGGAGAAGACACCGTTACACAAGAACCAGTGTCTCAACAAGCATCAATCACAGTTATGGAAGAAAATCCAGGGGATGTTGCTGTCACACAAGAACCAGCAACTCCCATAGAAAGAAGTGCAGGAAGACACTATCTCACAAGAGACAATACTCCTCCCTTGCAGAAATTTTATTGATTTGGGTGAAGAACAGGAGGAACATTATAAAAAGGAGATTTCAGAACTTACAGCAGAAGTTTCAGCCCTGAGGATGGAAGTAATTAAATGGAGAAGTCAGGCGCAAGAAAACCAGAAAAAGACAATTGCGTTGGATGAGCATAAGAGAATTATTAGAGCGCTGGAAGAGCAGGGGGCTGAAGAACGTATGGGCCACAGAGTTCAGGTAGAGGAGCTGCAGCAGGAGATAAAGAAATTGAAGAAATTCTCATCCATGCAGAAAGATAAGGATCAAATGTATGACCTATCCCGAGAAATCATAGGCACTAGGAAGCCCTCTTCCTCTTATCCGGTGTTTCTTTTCGAGCAGTTTGTCTGGTTCAAATTAAAAGCTGTACAGGAGGGGAGGTTATTCGAAATTGCAACCTCAGAAAAAATTTTGGAGACATTTCTTGGGAGCAACTTTGAAGAGCAAAACTTGCTATGTGAACTGTACCTGCACGAGATAGCATGCCCTATGGATCGGCACTCAAATCCTGTTCCATTCGCAGGAGATGTTCAGCTACGAGCATTTGCCTCTTTTGTGAACAATCATGTTCAGTGGGAAAGGTCTTTTCAGACCTTTTCCCACAATGAAGGCTGTACTAATTTATGGATCTGTAGTGAACCCCAGAATCCTGGCATTCTCTTGGCTCGGTATAAAAGTTTTCTTTCCATTCCTTCCCAGGAGCAACACATCATGAAACTGCAGGAGGAGGTAATCTCCACATGTACCAAATCTATTTCTAGGCAGCAGCAGGTTGCATTAGATGGCAGCCAGCACAGATGGCAGGCTGCCTCCTCTGCACTGAAAAGCAGGGACCCCTACTGCTTTAAAATTTTTAAACATGCATTCTCAAGAGTCAAGGGTTATGTAGGGTGTATGAAGGAATGTGGAGTCAACTGGCTGGGTTTAAAGTTCAAATTTCCTCTTATTTGGTGGCCAGCAGAACCATACAACAGGGATTTTTCCATGACTAGGGCAGAGGAGCAGAAATATTGGCAGTTCTGGGTTATTCACAGAGGTTTTCTGAAGGCAGATAAGAAACCTGAGTTTCCCTACAATTTTTCTTCTCTCCACGAACAGAGCTCAATGCAGGATTCAGATTCTGAGTGAAGCAGGTGGTTGCATGAGGACATGCAACAGGGTAGTTGGGGGGAGATGTTGAGTCCAAATTTGGTCCCTTTTTAACCATCTTTAATCACCTTTCTTCCCTTGTTTTACATTGCTTAGCATGCCAATCAGACTGACTTTCTTCACTTTATTCCTTAATTTGTCAAGGTAAGACTGATTATTATTTTACCTTAGTTAATGCTTATTCTTGTGACAATTAAGGCTATTTATCTCTCGAAATTGTGCTAATATGTGTGATCTATGAAGATAATGTGAGATCAGCAGAATACAGGGGAATGGAGCTGAACAAGTCCAGAGACGAGGGATGGTCGTGACACAAAAGGGATCCTCAACCTGTCCATCATCGATTGAGGCACGTGATATTCCAGACAAGAGCCGGTCAGAGCAGCTGTAACAGAATGTGCTATGATCGAGGGATCTTCAGGATAGCTGCTTGAATATTATGGCGATCTGAGAAGATCGCTACTTCTGGGCCAGTCAACAGTCTTCTTGCGTTTTCTATATTGTATCATGCCACGTCTTGTAACAAACAATGTTATTCAGGGCGCCTGAAGATCAGAGATCTTCATGGCTGCCCTTTGTAATAGGATGGGATGTTATCACTTTTAGGTATAAATACAGAAAGATGTCTCGACCCAGGGGGTTGGAAAATAGTTAATTCATTTGGTGAATTAACGGCGGGAGCAATCTGTAATAATCCTTCCTTTTTAATACAAAGAGTTACTGCTGGTTTAAGGGAGCTGAACATTGTTCATCCAGCGTCTCTGTGTGAAGGCTGGGCCCGCCTTCCGCAGAGATTGCTGAGTTAAGGTAGGATATTTTAATTTGTGGTTGTGTGATGTTTCGTCAATCATATTTTCTATGTGCGCAGCAGTAGTATGTGTGATTTACAGTATTGCATTTCTTAAGATCGATAACTGTCACAACGTAACAGTCGACTGAGTAGATAGTCTTTGTGCAATTTATTCAATAGCTGTACACAGCTCTGTTCATCTCATGGTTTCAGGTTGATATCCCACGAACCCTTTGTAATTCTTGATTGTTATAAGTGTTGATCTTTATTTCTGCAATTCAATTCTTAGAATAGTTGAGCTTGATCTGTCGCAATTGAATTTCTAGACTACAGTTAATTTATGATTACAGATTCCGAGTGTGATTAGATCAATAGGCAATTCCATTAATTTGGGCTGTGAATAGGATTTCCTTTTTGTCATTAATTGTTGATTTCATTTCTGGTTGATGCATAGAAGGAAAGGTTGAATTTGTAGAGTTAAAAGATTGGTGGGATCACACAAAGTTGAGGGATGAACATAGTTGTTTAAGAACAGTATTCACTACAATGATTTGGTGTTTAGCATATATTGTGCACTTACCCTTTGAAACAAAAGACTTCCTCGGGTTGACAATGAATTTCGTAAGCTCTGTGTGTTGATAATAACTTATCTGCATTTAGGGTGCTCGACACTGGGTCCTCCAATTATGATTTAGACAAGTCTTGGTTACCTATAGTCAAGTAGAGTCTAATCAATTCAAACTTCCTCATGTGGATTCGAATTGCTTATGGCTATTAAAGCCATTTTACATTATTGTAATTATCATCTGGATTACTTTTTTTATTAATGAAAGCATTCACAGTTGCAAGCCTTTTGCACTGTTTCATTCTTCAATGGCTGAGTAAATTGTGAGATCTTCTTTGTGAGTTGTGTGTTTGTCCACAGATCTATATGCTCAAATTTAACATTAGATGAATAATTGTATAATTAATATTTGTGGAATAGTTGAGAATGCTTATATGTTTCTTGTTATCTTAACTCTTTATCTTTAATTTCTATTAATTTCATTTGTGTTGTGTGATCACACCATTTTTTTATTCAACTATTACAAGTTCACATTCAATTTTGAATTCAATTTCTAAAGATTATTTGTGTGTGGTTATATTAACATTTACAATATTGTTTTATATTTATCAATAAACATAATCATACCATTGTGTGGTTAGAATAAACTTGTTGTATGTGTTCTTTTAACTCAATATATAATAGTGTTTTATCATTGTTTCGTGTCCATATCATTGACTTTACAGTTATGATATATAGAAGCAATTATGATTTATAGAGTAATTACAACTTCAATTCTAGAATTAATTCCAACTTATTTGTGTAGCACATTATAGAAATTAGTATCAAGAAAATATAAGGCCTGCACATATAATGCATGGCATCTTGTAAAAAACATATAATCATTGGTTGATGAATTAAACATGTCATCTTTTCAGATTAGATCCTTCCTGCTACATGTGTATCCTAGCTTAGATCATGTTTTCTTATGGTACCCATGCTATTGAATTTTTAGGACAAAGAGTTCCTTAGTATGTTGCCTGAATTTGCGTTGGAGATTCATTCTTCTTCCTTATAGTTTATGTTGGCAATTTTGTTATGGAGGACTCTCACCATTTTGTTTAAGTTGTAAATGCATTTCATTTTTCTTGCTTTTGACTTTAAGCCTTATATTGGATTCCATATTCTAACTCTTTATAAGACCTCATTTCTTATATCATTATCATTAATCCTGTCACATGCCCCAATTTTGCAAAAATAATATTATCTTATTTGATTTTATTTCAAAGACATTATGTTAAATTTTATGCTAAGTTGTAAATGATGACTTGGTAGAGTCAAGGATATTGAATGTAATTATGAATATTTTAATTATAAATAAATAAAAGTGGAGACAACAACTTAGGAGAGCTGTTAAAAGAGTGTTTACTGGTCAAGTTGGTGGGGGCGACTGGGTGGAGAGCAAATAGACAAGTGATAGCATCCTCAAACACTTCTAATTTTGTAGGTGGCAACCTCCCTACATTTGGGGTCATGATCCCCCAAGAAAGTGGGATCAGAGCAGGTGGCTCAATTAATGACAATTAACCCAAAAAGACCTAGGCAATCTTAATAAAAATACCCATTGAAGAGAGTTGAGGCTACTCATTCCAAGAAGGGAACCATTCAGGTGAATGTACTTCAGAGGATTTCATTGGGAAGGGAATTTGTGGAATGTGTTTGAGGGGTAAACTACAGAAAGTGATCTAGTACAACTTTTCAGCTGAAGGATCTTGCTGCCGAGTGCAGAGTTAGTACTGAGTCATTGGACAAGTATTTTTTTGCTTGCTTCACCAGTTCTCAGCCAAGGAGACCAGGAACAGGCTCGGGGGTCCTAAGGAGATGCTGTTTGAGCACTCTCCAGGAGTTGGTAGGGAGGAATGGCCTCCTAATGCTATTGTTGTCTAGCTTAATCAGGTTCTACAGTCTTTTATTTTACTGTGTTAAATGCTTAAATGTGAATCTGACTGATTTATGAATGTTAAAATATTTAGTTGTGAATTGTTAGAGTTATTATTCTTTTAGTTGATTGAATGAATGATTCTGAAATAGATGAAAAATAACCCTAACCTGCATTTTTCCACATCTGGAATGACCAGGCCGTACTCTAGCACAGGCAGTGTATTTAAAAATAGATGAAGGATATGATAGAAGACTGAATTGAATAGATGTATTATACATTTCATAGTATCAGAATAATTTATTTCTGTTTGTAGGTTATTTTCAGAAAAGAAAAATAACCTGTCTATTTCTTTTTACTGTTTAACCAGCTTGTTGATGTAAGTAGGCTAGAAAAGAAATAGCCATACAGGAAGCAAGTTTTTCATAGTAATAAGTTACTCAAGTAAATAAGATGTATTTAATACAGTACATTATTTTGTTATTTATGCAGGATGATAAGCTGTGTCATGTTATATATATATATATATATATATATATATATATTCTTTGTATTTTATTCATTAACCTCTTGCTTATGCAGTAGAAAAGTTATAGCTAAACTATTTGTTTATATTCATTCAATAAAGGTATAAACTAATAAATATATAGTTTAATTACTAATCATAGTAATTTAAGACTAACACTTATTATTAACTAAGTAAAGTAATATAAAGAATAATCATGGTACTAAGAACAAACTTATTCAAAATATTTAAGTTCTTCTATCATTTCCCTTTTATTATTTCAATAAGAAAAACAATAAGAATACAATAATGACCAACATATACATAATGTATACTTATAAAAAGAACTGTTCCTTTTAATTTTTTACAAACATGGTGTATCTGTAAAAGCAAATGACAGGGTTGAAACCCATATATACATTACAATTACAAATGTCAATGCATCGAAGTTATAATCCAAATTAATTGGATTATGTAACTATTAAACAACTAGGTTATTATAAATTACATACAGTCCTTTAAGGACAAACAAAAAGACATTGGTAATTATTATAAATTGGAAATTTTCACAACACATTGTAACACTAGTTAAAAGCCAGATTAAATAAGTAATAGAATTTGTGAAAAATAAGTAGAATAATTTCCACAACACATTGTAACACTAGTTAAAAGCCAAATTAAATAAGTAATAGAATTTGTTAAAAATAAGTAGAATAATTTGTTTTAAAACGAGGGTTTCCACAGGAAAAACCCTAGCTCGTAACTCTGAGCAAAAACAAGTAAGATTTATAACTAAACTATGATTGTATGTGTCAGTCTTAAAAACATTAATAATAAACTTTTACAGATTAATTTAAACAGTGCACAAAACTTCACTTACAGTCGAGAAGGGTAAAAACCCTAAGTACGTAGAGTATAATGTTAAGCATTTCAATAAATAGAGACAAGCTTGAAGATAGAACTATCTTTACAAGAGAACTATTGTTTAAATTTTAAAAATCCTTAAAGATAAACATTAAAACAAAAATAATTACATTTCTCAGTTTAAGACCGAGTTTACCCATCGACTAGCGAGGGCTTGAAACTTGGTAAATCAACAACAACCTGTAAAAGAGACCGCTTAATTTATGGCAAGCCTAGGAAAGCTTCCCCAACTCTGGGTTACTTCAAATGACCACCCTGATACAAGTAGGGTAAGAACCCAACATATTAACCACAGGGCTTACCCGTATGAAGCCACGGCTTTCAAAGACAGTCTGCATACTTCCTCCACCATGGATGTACGTAGTCTCGAGCCCCCTGCAAGGAGTTTTAAATACAAGGGTCAGAAAATGAGTAACTTAAGATTTGGTTTATGCTATCATAACAGAAAAATACCTGCTGCAAGTTAAATTATCACTAAAAAAAAATTTACCCATGAAATGAAAAGTCGATCAGTCTCATGGAAATACTGTCACAACCAAACTATTGCAAAATATAGACCCAACAGCCTATAAAGGATAAACCTATCATGCAAAGGTGAGCCAGGAGGATGACGAAAGGAAGTTTGAGCAGACAGCAAGCCAAGGGCAACGATAGACTCAACAAAACTTGCAGAGTGAGAAATCACAATCACTAAGAATGGCTTTAAAATCGAATACCGGAGGAAAAGGAAACGCTAACCCGAGACTCGAGACAACTGGAATAGAGGAGAACTTACGGCCGCCATGAAAACCATGCAGAGCAGCCTCAAGGGCCAGCGTGAACTGCATAGGAGAAATGAAAAGGGTTAGGGTTACAATGATTCTTATATCTCCAACACTTGGCTAGGAGAATACCACGTGGTTACAATAATTTAAACCATGCAATGGGTCATTTCAATAGTCCCCTGCATTACAATAATAACCAATTATTTAATCAATTAACATGATGCATAAACTACATTATAAACTAAGTTATTGCTTTGAAAATCAAATACACCGCTCATCATATGGTATGCTAGATCAGTGTTAGAATAGCAACGTTTAATTTTACGTTGACCTAGCAAAAAGGTGTCACCATTAAACTTTGGTTATTGCCCGAAATCAAGCATGCGTAGAAACTTACTCCATCATTAACCATATGTCTTTTATATAGAAACATCATTAATACGATATGGATGTTAGTAACCCTTTTCTTTAAACGTTGACCTTGATATGGATAGAAGTCATGTGTTATATGGGAGAGCTCAAGTTAAAAGGTTTATAACCACCGAACAACTATAGTTTTCTTTACGTAGAAACATTATAGTCTATGCATGGTTAATCTCTTGTAAAACGACAATTCAAGTTGTAACATTTATAAATGGCACAACGTAGTATTATGTAGAATTATAAACTCTAGTTTAAACGTGTTCATGACCTTGAACTAATTATAGACTTGAATGTCTAATAAACAAAATAGTTTATGCATTTTTATAAATCATATAGGAACTAATAAATCAAATGGTAGCAAACTATGAAGTTGGCAAAGTGTATTGTAAGAACACTTTTATGAAATTCTTTTACATAGTTCAAAGTGATGAAACTTTGATAGAATTTGGTCGTGACTCAACTTGGTATTTGCTAATGATTCACCATGTCTATTGGTCATTAAAGTGGTTATAGAATTATATAAAATAACTAGAAAGTCGACCTTTTTCGAAAGCATCAATCTTAGAAAAACTGTTTGTAGACAGTAACTTAATACAAGAGAAGTATTATAGAAAAATAAGAAATTGAATAGGAATGATCTTACTTAAGTCTAGAATCATTAGAACCACATGGTTCGACATGAATTTAAGATGTATAGGCAAACAATGATTTCATGTGAGAAGGAATTATGATTTTTGTTTGCACAAATCAAACTTATAATGTCAAGAAGTTTACAGGATGTAAGTTTCCCCGCAGAAGATAAATGTCGAACAGTTGTTACATAGATAAGATAATATGTTAAAGTATACATACTGACAAAACAATCATTATAACATTGCAAGTTATCCACACTAAAGTAGAAGTTACTTTGCAATTGATATTATAATTTTAGAGCCACAAAACACATCTTACTGTCGCTACATACATCTGAACTTTGTTACAAGAAAAACTGAAGGAAGCCAAACGGTTTTACCTCACGAAATTTGTTTGGAATTTAGCAGCTTAATTACTAAGCTTTATAATTGCAAATAAAACACTGCTGGATACTTTATGAATTTTAAAACGTTACTTGATCGATCATACCTATAAACCTGCAAGAACCAGTAATCTTTTGCATTAGCATAAATGCTAAGTAAGCCTCGGATTCAAAAGTTAGATTCCACCTACTTGACATGAAGAAACTCATCAGTAAACTGAAATAAAACAATATGCAAGTAAACCTTATTCTTGTTATAAAAGAGAACTACTGATTTAACATAATTGAGATTTTGTAATACTAATCACTTGACTGTTTCTTTAATTGCTAACCTTTAGCTGTTAGTAAACCACAAGTTTTAGCTTTTTTTGTTATCTCAAAATTTTAAATTTTTGTGAAAATTTGGGGTTTTGACAAATCCTTATATCATTTTTCCTTTGCAACTTGACACCCATTAACCAAGAAGAAAGAGACCATGAGTGTCTATATTGTGCTCATGCTCATTGTATTATGCATAGGTTTGTTCTCTTGCTTGGAACATGTTTGTTCTTGTGCTTGGAACTAGTTCACATGTCCTTGACATTCGTTTCCTCCCATGCATTTTGAGCATTATTTTATTATTTTTAGGATTTTATAATATGAAAAATATATAAAAAATCAAATATTCCAAAAATACGGATGGGAAAGAGTCATGTTCTTATTTATGTTTGGCAACAAGTTGCCTCACCGATGAACAAAGAACATTTTTTTGAGTCTATGTCTATACAATTTGGGTTATAGTATGGATTTAGGAAGATGAACTCATTTTTTTCATTTTCCCCCCAATTGGTTACTCTTCTAGTTGTTATGGAGGAGTTTGTGGATGGCTCATACATCACAGGATTATGTCTTGTTCATTCTTGAGTCTATACTTTAGTAATAATTTATTGTGTCATGCATATGTTCAAGGGAATTTTTGACCTATGTCTACCATTCCTTAGAACTATTGAATTTAGTATGCCATCCTTCTCATGTCAAGTACATATAAAAATCAATCAATTTGTTCCACCAAATATTTCTCCTTCTGTTACTACCTCATGTTGGATGACGGGGATGCCTTAATTCCCTCCTTCCAACAAATCACTTCCCATCAACTCTAAAAAATATATTATGGGATAGTGATCTAGAGTCTTTTTAGTACCTTGGAACTTGCATCCATTCATGGCAATTTTTGTCACTATCGACAGCAAGAATACATCAATCTCCCCTAATTGTTAGAATCTACAGGTTTTCAATGTCAAAATATCTATTCACATTTTTTAGATTATACTAGGTATCTTGCCTCTCAGTATCATTATATGTGAGCTTTCTCATGTTTGTTAAGGGTATACATCAATGACTGGTAATCAAACGGTGTCTTACTATGTTCGACTTCAAGACATCTATTCACATAGTTTAGACTTGTACCCTTATTGGTTGGTTTGAAGACCTTGATTCCATTACATAGCATCATATATTTATGCTATGACTCAATTTGCTCTGGATTGTCATTTACTCATTTTATGACATTGATTCTTATGGATATTATTTTGTCTAGTACTTATGTACATATACATCTTCATTTGATTCTAAAACATAGATCCCCTATGTATCTCTTTTGTGGCTATGATCTCCTTTTGAGATGGATCCACTATGTACTTATTTTTGTGGCCATGATCATTGCTTATATACCTCATGGATCCATAATGTACTTGATTTAACGACCATTCTTTTTGTTAGTCTTGAGAAAGGATATTTTGGCCTTGGAGAGAGAGAGTTCTTGCTTGATATTTTGTAGGTGACACCTATTGTTAATTTTTGGGAAATTTTATCTAGGTTACTTATGCACTCAATTCTGAATAGTTGTAATGCATTTTGGTCATTGTACATCCATCTGACCTCACACATTATGGGGCATATGTGATAGCATATTTTGTCACACTAGTCCCTGAGATGCTTATAATGGTATAATCTTATCCATTTCCTTCTTTCGTAGAATTAATTGATCCTTCATGATGTATGAACAATAGTTTTCCTTGGAAAACATCTAAAACACTATATTTTCCAAGCCATATGGACACTATAGTAGGCCATTTTATGTATATGTTCTCTGCTTTGGGCTATCACATGTATGTGCATGTTCGAGGGTAAAAAATAAAAATAAAGTTATTTTAAGGAAACTGTTTCAATTACGACCATTCCCAATTACAAAATCTAGTAAATAACTTTCTCTAATTCCCTTAATGTCACATCCCCTCCCGTCCACTAGAGAAAGAACGTGGCCCTAATGGCTCACTCTAATTGTTGCAGGAGCATCCAACTTGAAGTTCACCCTATTCAAGTCTATGCATAAATTCTCTAACTTCCCAATAGCAGAGAAATTGATCTTGTCAGTGATCAATTCGACGATCTACGAAGAAAGGTCTCAGAGGAGATCAAATGGCAGAGAAAATATCACGACGAAAATTGATGGTCACAATCTATTCCACATCTAGAAATAGCTCAATGGCTAAAAATCAACCCATAAGAATCAACACTGCGGAAATCTTGAGTTTGCGAAATTGGGGAAATATGGAAATTACGATCCTACATACCACTTGCGGAATAGACCATTGTGGAAAGGAAAGTTACAGAAATAGAGATCTGTGAAGACGCATCTCGCATCCTACATCCTACAATCCACTTTTTGCGGAAAGGAGAGTTGTGGAAGGAAATATGTGGGGAACATAAATTACAGAAGGACGTGTCCGCATCCCACAAGTTGTGGAAAGGAGAGTTGCGGAAAGAAATTCAACCTGTTAACAGAAGTATTGGACATATTTGATCATTTAGGCCATCACCAATCTGTAAATCTAAGCCCCATAACATAATTTAAAAATGTATTGAAAGAAAACATACACAGATCCATACAATTGCAATTATACAATGAAAGCAATTCATCAATTCTACACATTAGGCATGTTCATCATATTTCATTAAGCAAATACTATTGCAGAGATTAACATGGACAAGTATACTTATCTTGAAAGAATTTTGTCCCGCAACTAGCTACGTCCCTACAACGTTCCACCCAACCATAGGCCAGTGCACTCATCAATATCTCAACAGCACTGCCACCCCCGAGCTGGGAATGATTCCCACAAGGAATAAGGAACACTAGCAGGCTCACACATAGCCAAGGATACAACAAAACTCAGCCAATCCAACGCAGTTGGGTTTATCAGGCTGCAAACAAACAAGCCAATATACTGTTGGGTTTATCAGACTACAGTCAGTCAAGCCAACATTCACATTAAGGACCAACTAAGCCAACTAACAGATGGGTTTATCAGGCTACAAAGGAGCTGGAAATCTTGAACTGCTAAGCTAGTGAGCTCAACTACCGAGCTATGGACACCTGCAGTAGATCGGGTTTGGATCCTAAAACATCTACACTCCCAACACAAGGAAGCATCCCCTTCTCTACTACACAGTCCCTCAGGCTATGCCTTCCATTCCAGTGTTGTTCAGGGTGTGCAAAGAAGAAAACCAGCCCCTATAGATCTATTTGTGAGGTTCCTTCCTACACTAGGTTTATCAAGCTATCTTAGACCCAATTCAACTCCAAACCAATTCAGACAAAGAAAAAATATGCACACACAACAAACCACAATGTCAACACAACAAAACAGGATTCCACTCACTCTGTGACATAGCATACCATTGCACAACCACACCAAGGAAACCACAGATGACCACTCTTTCTCATAAAATTGAGTGATCTTCACTGCTCATTCGTTCAATAAACAAAGGAGACCCTGAACCTTTGCGCGGCTGAGGATGGTAACAACAGGAGAACAACCCAGAACAAAACACGGTTCTACAAGCAGGACGAATGCACAACGCGCATGAACAGAATGGAATAGAGAATATGAATGGACCACAACGTTTCGGTGAGATCTAGATGATGGACTGGGCATGCACACATTGAGGAAAAAGTGAAAAATGTGAAGGATGGATTATCAAAAACATCCCGCTGCTCTCCAAAATGTGAGGGAAGATGAAAAGGTGAATGCATGAGGGAATGGGAATACATTTTTGGGTGTTTTATGTTGACACATGGCTTTTCCCCTATGGCTCAAGGTTAAACATCCCCCCCCTCATCCTCAGGGAATCATGACCCCATCTCATTATTTGTTTCATTGACATAGCTGGTTGTGGGGTTTTAATTAAATTGCATATTTATATGATGTCCAAAATTATAATGTGTTGGCTATCACAAAATACCATCGGCATCGATTTTAATCGTCGAAACATAAAATGCTAAATCAATGGTGGAGATTTTACCTTTAGCTCCACACCATGATTAATTACAATATTTACATCATATATATTTAATGCAACTGGGGTCAAAACCGGGGTGTAACATTCCCCTCCCCCTTCAACAACACTATCCTCAGTGCTTTACAAAATTGAACAAAAATTCTACGCCAGTACCGCTCTCAGTGCTCCGTAGAATTGAACAAAAATGGATGTGCCAATCACATGGCATCCTCCAGCTCCCATGTAGCCTCTTCAGGAAGATAGTGCTCCCATTGCACTTTTACCTTCCCTATGGCTTGGTTCCGTAGCATTGTGACCTTCCTTTCGAGGATGCGCATTGGCTCGATATGGAATTCTCCCTCGGGTTCCACCTGAATCACATCCCAATTTATCACATGGTTAGGATCATGTACATATCTCTTAGGCAAAGAAACATGAAAAACATTATGATCCCTAGTGCTAGTGGGCAATGCAAGTCTATATGAAACTGGCCCTATTCTTTCAAGCACTTCAAACGGCCCAGAGTATCTAGGTGATAGCTTGGCACAACTTCCAAGCTTCAATGAACTCTTCTTTTCCCTCACTTTGAGGTAAACATGATCCCCAACACTAAACTCTTTGTTCACCCTATGTTTATCTGCATAGCTTTTCTATCTGTCCTAGGTTTCTTTCATATTTTTCCTGATCTTTACAACCTCCTTCTCCATCTCCTTGAGCAATTCTAAACCAAGCACAACCCTGTTTACTAGAATATCCCAAGTCACTAGTGTCCTACACATCCTGCCATACAAAGCTTCATAGGGACTCATCCCCAAGGATGCTTTGTCCATTTTTATACGCAAACTCTACCAAGTGTAAATAATATTCCCACTTGGTTGGTTTGTCCATCACATACATGCGGAGCATGTCTTCAAGCACTTGATTTACTCTCTATGTCTTCTCATCAGTCTAAGGATGGTAGGCAGTGCTGAAATTCAACTTTGTACCCAAATCTGCAAACAATCCCTTCCAAAAATTGGAAGTGAACTTGACATCTCTGTCAGAGACTATTTTCTTAGGCAATCCATACAATTTGAAAATATCCTTCATGAATATATTTGCTATGTAATCAGCCTTATGCATAGACTTAATTAGTATAAAATGTGTTGTCTTTGTCAACTTTTCCACCACAACCATGATGGAATCATGTTGTCTCCAAGGCACTAGCAATCCTGTAATAAAATCCATGGAAATAACTTCCCATTTCCATTCTGGAACTGGAAAAGGATGCAAAAAACCTGCTGGGTGTTGGTTCTCAACCTTCACCTGCTGACATTTCATGCACCTTGAAATATATTCAGCCATGTCCTTTTTCATTCCTGGCCAAAACTACTTCTTTCTAGCTGTAGCAATTGTCTTCTGATATCCTGAGTGATTAGAATATGGAGCTTGATGGATCTCATCCATAACAACCCTCCTCAATTCTGCTACATTTGGAATATAAATTTTGTTCTTATAAGTAAGAAGTCCATCTTCTTCTAATTTATATCCCTCATACTTCTTTTCAAGGATTTTCTATTGCAACTTGTCCTTGACCTGCCGATACCATTCATATTCAGCAACATCATTAACAATATGTTGCCTCAACTCTGATTGGAAAATACTAATGGATGCCACATGCATTTCCTGCACCTTCTTGTTGAGTGCATCAGCTACCTTATTCTCTTTTCCCTTTATGTGCTTGATTTCAAAATAAAACTCACATAAAAACTCCAACCATCTCACTTTCCTAGCATTTAGAGTAGGCTGATCAAACAAATACTTCAGACCACAATGGTCTATCCTTAGCTCAAATATTCTTCCCATCAAGTAATTCCTCCACATCTTGAGAGCATGTACTATGGCTGCAAATTCCATATCATGAGTGGCATAGTTCTTCTCATGCTCCTTCAAAATTCTTGACTCATAACATATTACGTGGTTGCCTTGCATAAGAAATCCTCCAAGTCTTTGACCGCATTCATCAGTACACACCACAAAATATTTCTCTAGGTCTGCAAATTTCAAGACTGGTGCACTTGTGAGAAGATTCTTCAACTGCTGAAAGCTTTCTTTAGACCTTGATGTCCATTCAAACTTTATCCCCTTCCTTTGCAAAGAAGTGATGGCATGTGCAACCTTGGATAATCCTTCAATGAATCTCATGTAGTATCCTGCAAGTCCCATAAAATATCTTACATCTATCACATTTCTTGGAGTAGGCTAATTCATAATGGCTTCAATCTTGTCAGGGTCCACAGATATACCCTCTTCTGAGATAATGTGACCCAAATACTGAATTCTATCTTTATAGAAGTCACACTTGCTCAACTTTGCATACATCTTATGCTCCCTAAGAAATTGTAATGTCAATCTCGAATTCTCTTCATGCTCTTCCTCATTCTTAGAATAAATAAGAATGTCATCAAGGAAGATAAGAACAAACTTGTCCAAATACTTGTTGAAGACACTATTCATAAGGCACATAAATGTAGCTGGTGCATTTGTGAGACCAAATGGTACCACTACAAACTCATAATTTCCATACCTTGTTCTAAAGGTTGTCTTATGAATGTCTTCATCCTTGATTCTCACCTGATGGTAACCAAACCTCAAGTAAATCTTGGAAAATACCTTTGCTCCTCTCATTTGATAGAAAAGGTCATCAATCCTAGGAAAAGGATATTTGTTCTTCACAGTGACTTTTTTCAGTTGTCTGTAATCAATACACAATCTGAGTGTACCATCTTTCTTCTTCACAAACATAACTAGTTCTCCCCAAGGGGACACACTCGGCCTGATATACTTCTTCTCCAACAATTCTTGCAACTACATCTTCAGCTCTAGCATTTCTGGTGTACTCATTATGTAGGGTGCCTTGGACACTAGTGCTGCTCCTGGCACAAGATCAATTGTGAAGTTAATGTCTCTCTTTGGAGGAAGCCCTAGAATTTCATCAGGAAAAACATCCCAAAATTCCTGTAACACATGAAAGTCCTCCTACCTAGGATTTTCATTCTATGTTTCCTCTACAATATGACCTACATAAAACTAGCAACCTTTCCTACAAAACTTATTCAACTGCATTGCTGAAATATTCCTCATAGAAATCACCTTTGGAATGCCTCTTACAACTCTTGGGTTCCATTCTTCATCCATGCATTCAAAATTATTATTATTATAGTCGATCTTTACTCTGTGAGATTCTAATTAATCCATTCCAATGAGAACATCATAGCAACCAAGTGGTAGAACATTCAGATCTACACAAGTGACCAATCCATTCATCACCAATGGGAATTTCTCTACCACTTCGCTAACCTTTCTCTTAGTTCCAGTGGCTAGCTGAACTAACCACGATTTTCTATTCTTTACTTTCTTAAGAGCACAAATCTTGACTACTCTGGGAGAAATGTAACTGTGAGTAGAACCAAGGTCAATCAAAATAGAAACAGATTCCTCAACAATATTACCTGCAACTTCAACCACAATTGATTGGTGATCTGCCTAGCGGTCCTCCAATGCTGCATAAATCCTAGGGACGAGCCTTCCTACTTGACCCACGGTTTCTTCCTCTTGAATGTTGTAATCTGGCCTTACAAAATTCAAGAGGCATAAAGAGTGGTTCAAATAGGAAATTTGCATTCTGAAGTGGAAAATTCCTGCGTATGTGGGGTCCTCCACATTTACAACATTGGAGTGGTTCTCTATTTTGTTGTGGGTCTCTTGGATTTTCTCCCACCACTCTAGATGGATTCTTCTCAACTTGGGATGGCTGCTTTTGTTGATTCCTTAAGTTAGAAGGTTTGAAACCTTTCTTCCTTTGGTCAGTCTTCTCATTCTTCTTGTCCTTCCATGTCTTATGATAATAAGGTTTTCCTTTGCTTTTCTCATAGCAATACTTAGCTTTCCTTATCACTTCTTCCAGAGTTACAGGTTCATAAAACTCAATTCTGTCTTTGTAGGATTGAGGAAATCCACTCAGGAAACGTTGTATTTTCACTTTTTCATCTTTGATGTACCTGACATACCTCAACAGCTCCAAGCACTTGTTTGCATACTCTTCCATGGTCTATTGCCCCAATCTTAGCCCATGGAATTCTTTGATCTTATCATCATAGTACCTGTCAGAGAGTTCCTTCTCCTTGAAATACTTCTGGAACTATTTCCACACAATATTCCTTTCAATAATCTTTTTCACTTGCCTGAAGTGCTCCAACCATATGGATGCTCTTCTGGTCAAATTGAAGATGGCTACTCTATCCTTCATATTTCTAGAGTAGTCTTGGACCTGGAAATATTTCCTCATCCCAAGAATCCAAGCTTAAGCTTCTTGACCATTCTTTATCTCACCATTGAAAGTAGGAGGCCTTTCCTTCTTAAATTCATCACGTGAATGGTTCTGATAGCACCTCTTTCTCTTAAATTCATCACGTGAATGGTTTTGATAGCACCTCTTTCTCTTAAATTCATCACGTGAATGGTTTTGATAGCACCTCTTTGTCTCCAAGGCACTGGCAATCCTATAATAAAATCCATGGAAATAACTTCCCATTTCCATTCTGGAACTAGAAAAGGATGCAAAAAACATGCTGGGTGTTGGTGCTCAACCTTCACCTGCTGACATTTCATGCACCTTGAAATATATTCAGCCATGTCCTTTTTCATTCCTGGCCAAAACTACTTCTTTCTAGCTGTAGCAATTGTCTTCTGATATCCTGAGTGACCAGAATATGGAGCTTGATGGATCTCATCCATAACAACCCTCCTCAATTCTGCTACATTTGAAATATAAATTTTGTTCTTATAAGTAAGAAGTCCATCTTCTTCTAATTTATATCCCTCATACTTCTTTTCAAGGACTTTCTACTACAACTTGTCCTTGACCTGGCGATACCATTCCTATTCAGCAACATCATTACCAATATGTTGCCTCAACTTCAATTGGAAAATACTAATGGATGCCACATGCATTTCCTGCACCTTCTTGTTGAGTGCATCAGCTACCTTATTCTCTTTTCCCTTTATGTGCTTGATTTCAAAATAAAACTCACATAAAAACTCCAACCATCTCACTTTCCTAGCATTTAGAGTAGGCTGATCAAACAAATAATTCCGACCACAATGGTCTGTCCTTAGCTCAAATATTCTTCCCATCAAGTAATTCCTCTACATCTTGAGAGCATGTACTATGGCTACAAATTCCATATCATGAGTGGCATAGTTCTTCTCATGCTCCTTCAAATTTCTTGACTCATAACATATTACGTGGTTGTCTTGCATAAGAAATCCTCCAAGTCCTTGACTGCATTCATCAGTACACACCACAAAATATTTCTCTAAGTATGCAAATTTCAAGACTGGTGCACCTGTGAGAAGATTCTTCAACTGCTGGAAGCTTTCTTCAGACCTTGATGTCCATTCAAACTTTATCCCCTTCCTTTGCAAAGAAGTAATGGCATGTGCAACCTTGGAGAATCCTTCAATGAATCTCCTGTAGTATCATGCAAGTCCCATAAAAGATATTACATCTATCACATTTCTTGGAGTAGGCTAGCTCATAATGGCTTCAATCTTGTCAGGGTCCACAGATATACCCTCTTCTGAGATAATGTGACCCAAATATTGAATTCTATCTTTATAGAAGTCACACTTGCTCAACTTTTCATACAGCTTATGCTCCCTAAGAAATTGTAATGTCAATCTCAAATGCTCTTCATGCTCTTCCTCATTCTTAGAATAAATAAGAATGTCATCAAGGAAGACAAGAACAAACTTGTCCAAATACTTGTTGAAGACACTATTCATAAGGCAAATAAATGTAGCTGGTGCATTTATGAGACCAAATGGTACCACTACTAACTCATAATTTCCATACCTTGTTCTGAAGGTTGTCTTATGAATGTCTTCATCCTTGATTCTCACTTGATGGTAACCAAACCTCAAGTCAATCTTGGAAAATACCTTTGCTCCTCTCATTTGATCAAAAAGGTCATCAATCCTAGGAAAAGGATATTTTTTCTTCACATTGACTTTGTTTAGTTGTCTGTAATCAATACACAATCTAAGTGTACCATCTTTCTTCTTCACAAACATAACTGGTGCTCCCCAAGGGGACACACTCGGCCTGATATACTTCTTCTCCAACAACTCTTGCAACTACATCTTCAGCTATAGCATTTCCAGTGTACTCAATATGTAGGGTGCCTTGGACACTGGTGCTGTTCTTGGCACAAGATCATTGTGAAATCAATGTCTCTCTTTGGAGGAAGCCCTAGAATCTCATCAGGAAAAACATCCCAGAATTCTTGTAACACATGAAAGTCCTCCAACCTAGGATTTTCATTCTCTGTTTACTCTACAATATGACCTGTATAAAGCTGGAAACCTTTCCTACAAAACTTCTTCAACTGCATTGCTAAAATATTCCTCACAGAAATCACCTTTGGAATTTCTCTTACAACTCTTGGGTTCCCTTCTTCATCCATGCATTCAAAATTCTTATTATAACAGTCGATCTTTACTCTATGAGATTCTAACCAATCCATTCCAATGAGAACATCATAGCAACCAAGTGGTAGAACATTCAGATATACACAAGTGACCAATCCATTCATCACCAATGGGCATTTCTCTACCACTTCACTAACCTTTCTCTTAGTTCCAGTGGCTAGCTGAACTAACCACGATTTTCTATTCTTTACTTTCTTAAAAGCACAAATCTTGACTACTCTAGGAGAAATGTAACTGTGAGTAGAACCAGAGTCAATCAAAATAGAAACAGATTGCTCAATAATATTACCTGCAACTTCAACCACAGTTGACTGGTGATCTGCCTGGCGGTCCTCCAATGCTGCATAAATCCTAGGGATGATCCTTGCTACTTGACCCACGGTTTCTTCCTCTTGAATATTGTAAGTTGGCCTTACAAAATTCAAGAGGCATAAACAATGGGTCAAGTAGGAAATTCTCATTCTCAAGTGGGAAATTCCTGCGTATGTGGGGTCCTCCACATTTCCAACATTGGAGTGGTTCTCTATTCTGTTGTGGATCTCTTGGTTTTTCTCCCACCACTCTAGATGGCTTCTTCTCAACTTGGGATGGCTGCTTCTGTTGATTCCTTAAGTTAGAAGGTTTGAAACCTTTCTTCCTTTGGTCATTCTTCTCATTCTTCTTCTGCTTCCATGTCTTATGATAATCAGGTTTTCCTTTACTTTTCTCATAGCAATACTTAGCTTTCCTTATCGCGTCTTCTAGAGTTACAGGTTCATAAAACTCAATTATGTCTTTGTAGGACTGAGGCAGTCCACTCAGCAAACGCTATATTTTCACTTTTTCATCTTTGATGTACCTGACATACCTCAACAGCTCCAAGAACTTGTTTGCATGCTCTTCCATGGTCTATTGTCCCAATATTAGCTCATGGAATTCTTTGATCTTATCATCGTAGTACCTGTCAGAGAGGTCCTTCTCCTTGAAATACTTCTAGAACTATTTCCACACAATCTTCCTTTCATTAATCTTTTTCACTTTCCAGAAGTGCTCTCACCATATGGATGCTCTTCTGGTCAAATTGAAGATGGCTACTCTATCCTTCATATTTCTAGAGTAGTCTTGGACTTGGAAATATTTCCTGATTCCAAGAAGCCAAGCTTCAGCTACTTGACCATTCTTTATCTCACCATTGAAGGTAGGAGGCCTTTCCTTCTTAAATGCATCACGTGAATGGTTTTGATAGCACCTCTTTCTCTTAATCTCATGAGAAGAAGAACTTGAACCACCAATGGATCCTTCAGAGTCAGATGACCCACTAGGATATATCTTTCTTCTTCTAGCAGTGCTCTTACTTCCTTCGGGTCTCACTGTCTGGTCCCCAGAGTTCATCTACCTCTGAACGTCTTTCAAACTTTGCAGGATGGATGCATTCACCCAATTCTTCTCCTCCATATCCTTAACCAATCTTTCATTATCTTCCTTATAAATTTGCATCTCCACCCTTAGGCTTCTCATGGTGGCTGCAAAATCTGGGGGAGTATCTTAAAACCTCCTCCCATTAGACTCTGTCTCAGCATTTCCAACTCAGGCATTCCCCCCCATATCATCTTCCTCAAATTCATTGGGGTTTTGTGCATCATCACACATATCGGTTCTCATGGCTCAACCAAACCAAATTTACCAAAATACACTATCTGGAATGTTGCCCTTTGAAGATGACTATAATTCTGCAAAATGTGTTAATAAGCAAAATTGTTAGCTGCATAATAAAATCAGAAGTAAAAACCATTTACCAACAACTCTGTTAACTGTTCAACTTGGCCCATCAAGGCCCAATGCTGCAACTGGCAGCTCTGATACCAGACTGACACGTCCCCTCACGTCCACTAGAGAGAGAACACGACCCTAATGGCTCGCTCTGATTCTTGCAGGAGTATCCAGATCGAAGTTCACTCTATTCAAGTCTATGCATAAATTCTCTAACTTCCCAATAGCAGAGAAATTGATCTTGTTAGTGATCAATTCGATGATCTACGAAGAAAGGTCTCAGAGGAGATCGAACAGCGGCGAAAAAATCAGGACGAAAATCAACGGTCACAATCTATTCCGCATCTAGAAACAGATCAATGGCTGACAATCAACCCGCAAGAATCAACGGTGTGGAAAGATTGAGTTTACAGAATCGGGGAAATACGAAAAATTGCGATCCCGCATCCCGAATGCATAATAGACTGTTGTGGAAAGGAAAGTTGCAGAAATAGAGATCTGTGAAGTTGCATTCTGCGTCTCGCAAGTTGTGAAAAGGAGAGTTGTAGAAGGAAATCTACAAGGAATAGAAATTACAGAAGGATGTGTCTGCATCCTGCATCTCGTATCCAACAAGTTGTGGAAAGGAGAGTTGCAGAAGGAAATTCAACCTGTTAACAAAAGTCTTGGACAGATTTGATCATTTAGGCCATCACCAATCTAGAAATAAAAGCCCCATAACATAATTTAAAAATGCATTGAAAGAAAACATACACAGATACATACAATTGCAATTATACAGTGGAAGCAATTCATCAATTCAACACATTAGGCATGTTCATAATATTTCATTAAGAAAATACAAATGTAGATATTAACATGGAAAATAACACTTATCTTGAAAGAACTTTGTCCCGCAACCAGCTACATCGCTGCAACGTTCCACCCAACCATAGGCCAGTGCCCTCATCAATATCTAAGCAGCACTACGACTCCCAAGCTGGGAATGATTCCCACAAGAAATAAGGAACACTAGAAAGCTCACACATAGTGAAGGATACAACAAAATTAAACCAATCCAAGACAGTTGGTTTTGTCAAGCCACAAACAAGTAGGCCACTATACTACTGGGTTTATCAGACTACAGTCAGTCAAGCCAACATTAACATTAAGGACCATCCAAGCCAGCTAACAGATGGGTTTATCAGGCTGCAAAGGATCTGGAAATCTTGAACTGCTAAGCTAGTGAGCTCAACGACCAAGCTATGGACACCTGCACTAGATCGGTCTTGGCTCCTAAAACATCTACACTCCCAACACAAGGAAGCACCCCTTCTCTACTACATAGTCCCTCGGGATATGCCTTCCGTTCCAGTGTTGTTCAAGGTGTGCAAAGAAGAAAACCAACCCCTCTAGATCTATTTATGAGGTTCCTTCCTACACTAGGTTTATCAAGCTAGTTTAGACCCAATTCCACTCCAAACCAGTTCAGACCAAGGAAAAATATGCACACATAGCAAACCACAATGTCAACACAACAAAACAGGCTTCCCACTCACTCTGTGACAGATCACAACAACACTGAGGAAACCACAGATAACCACTCTTTCTCATAAATTCGAGTGATCTCCATTGCTCATTTGTTCAGCAAACAAAGGAGACCCTAAACCTTTGCGTGGCTGAGGATGGGTGACAACAAGCGAACAACCCAGAACAAAACACGGTTCTGTAAGCAAGACGAACGCATAATGCGCATGAACAGAATGGAATAGAGAATGATCAGAATGGACCACAACGTTTCGGTGAGAGCCAGATGATGGACTGGGCATGCACACACTGAGGAAAAACTAAAAACATGAAGGATGGATAATAATAAAAACGTCCTATCGCTCTCCAAAACGTGAGGGAAGATGAAAACGTNGGGTGTTTTCTTTTGACACATTGCTTATCCCCAATGGCTCAAGGTTAAACAATCCCCCCCCCCCCATCCTTAGGAAATCATGCCCCCATCTCATTATTTGTTGCGTTGACATAGCTAGTTGTGGGTTTTTAATTAGATTTCATATTTATATGATGTCCAAAATTATAATGTTGCGGCTAGCACAAAATACCATTGACGTCGATTTTAATTGCCGAAACATAAAACGCTAAATCAATGGTGGGGATTTTTCCTTAGCTCCACACCATGATTAATTACAATATTTACATCATATATATTTAATGCAAACAGGGTCAAAAATGGGGTGTTACACCTAAGTTCCTCTTCATCAATATAAAAGAGGAATAAGAAAAGGAAACATGTCATCTTATTTATTTTTATTAGCTTTGGAAAATTGAGAATTTAAGAGGAAATACCCTCATGTTGTTCAAATAAAACTAGATTCCACAAATTCGCGTGTCTTGTGTCTACAAAATTCCTTGTCACTTATCTAGAACATTGTATTTCCATCCTTCTTTCAAGCCTTACTATGTTAGAGGATTAAAGTGATCCTCTTGGAAACTTGTTAAATGAAGATTTGAATTTGAAAGTTGAGTGTTTGGAGGCTTGTGTGGAAGATCTCTGATCCCAGTTTCGGAATAGTGCCACATCAAGACTAAGATGATACCATTCTATTGTATCTTGCTCTTCATTTTCCTATAAAAGAATTGTATTTTCCATCCATATAAACGGTTAAATTCTTGTTTATGTATGTTTAAGATTGGATATGTAATTATGCAAGTTAAATTATAATTATAATCTTTGCAACTGTAACTACTCTTTAGTAGTTCTTGTTCATTTTCAGATAGTAATTGGAGGCTTGTGCGAGAAGATTGGAGCAACAAAAAGCTAAGGTTTTCTTCCTCAAACGATAGGAGTTAGGTAAGTTATTCCAAAACTTATTTATCTATTTATAGTTACTTGTGAAGATCATATATTGTTCCTTGTTTAGGTTATTGGTTTTCTTCTATGGGTATTGATCTATGATGATCCCACCCAAAGATCATTAAGGTAGCATTAAATCACGAAACACAGTTGTTCCTTAGTGATGGAATATAATGGTTTGGATACCATGACATATTTGACACCAATGGATTCAATCCAACAAAGAGAAATATTAAAGAGGAGCATACTCAGCCCCTACCAAAAAAAGGTTAATTCACTATGCTAACCTTCGGTAAAATTATCTAAAATAAAATGATTGTTGCATATACCACTTCATGCCACTGCACACCAAGTGATTGCACTCACAACCCGTTTAAGCTGTCTAGAATAAATATTTGAAACACTAATTTAATCTTTAAAAATCATCTTAAATATCATAAAACTTATAAAGTCAATTTAAAATAGAAATTTGAGAACATATGTAATTTTTTTCATAAAAAGTCACGATAAACATCCCTATCTAATATTTGAAACACTAATTTAATCTTTAAAAATCATCTTAAATATCATAAAACTTATAAAGTCAATTTAAAATAGATATTTGAGACAATATGTAATTTGTTTGGTAAAAAATCACGATAAACATCCCTATCTCTAGTAGTGAAATTTATCTTAAGGTATGTACACAATCCCTTGTTAATTATTTAGTATTTTATGGAAGATGATTGGGCATGATATTTTGTTCATGAATATATATGCGTTATGTAATAAGATAAAATGGTTAAATTACAAATCCAAGTATCATTATATAAATTCAAAAAAAAATGCAGAGATAGTGTTTACATTGTTTTGATGGCATATACATGGACTCTTAAATGGATCTCGGAATCTAGTAAAATTGTCCACCCTGAGTAGCGCACCCGTAAGATGGTGGGGGAGAATCGACTCAGGGGCTATTCCGGCAGACAAAGAATACACCCTTGATTCTCAAAGGGATATTAGGGTGCCATACTTTCCTCGGAAAAAATAATCTAGTCAATTTTTATTTTTTTTAAATTGATTCCTATAAGGTTTATGATACTCTGCATTTTTCTTTTAAAGCAAAGAATTTTTCTTCGATAAGATTCTTCCTGTGTTTCCATGGCGAGCTCTCCCTTATCTAAAGTTTTTATTTTTTTCAATGAATACGGTTTCCAAAAAAATATAACATCTTGCATTATATATTTATCTTATAATTATAAGTTACAAATTCTTACACTTTGAGATAGTTTTATATGCAACTAGATTTTGAAGATAATTATTAATTACATTTTACAAGAAATATCTATATTTCAAGGTAAGTAGATTTGATTAATAATCACTAGTATAGATCCATTTTAACTTTGGATCTATCAAGCATCAAGAGAAATCAAGGTGTAAACTCTTTTTAGAGTTCAAAAACTAAAAAAAAATTACAATCAAGGGATTCATCCCTTTTAGCTTTTGATAAATATGAATTGGAGATGAAACTAAGATGATTCTAGTCATAGGAAACTCTCCCAAAATTTTAAATGATTATAATTTTGTATACATATATGTTTTAGATGAGTTTTATCCTTTTAAATTTAGTAAGTATAATCTACAATCTATACATTACTATCAAGTAATCCACTTCAAAAGTTACATGAGAAATAAGGTGAATAATAAGAATGTTATAGGATGCATATGATAAATAACAAATAGATTACACTTTGATCAATCTCAAATTGTCTTATTTAGTTTTTCTTTTACCCACACCTTTTATCTTCTCATGTTTTCATTTCAATCATATGAGAAAGGAAGTTGATTTTGAATATGAGAATAGTGAAGGTCGTCTTTGTCTCTCTTACTTTACAATACTAATAGTTTATTTTTTCAATGTTATGGTTTCTTCATAATACTATTTACATTATATTGGATGCTCTGGTTTTATTGTGTGTGTGAGAGAGAGAGAGAGAGAGAAAGAGAGAGAATGATGTCTAAATACTCCTAGGAAAAAAAGAAATGAATCTCAACTTGTAACTAAGAGTTACAACCTATTTTGCAACATTATCATATATGCATTTTAAAATTATTTTGCATTGTGTTATTATTAATGTCATATCACTCAGTAATTTGCATTATTGTGACATCCTAAAGTTTTCCCCTAGACATACTATACTATGTTTTGGTTAAGTCATAGGTTTGAACCCATGAATGATGTAAGGCATTAAAAACTATGATACTTTATAAAAACTGGAATTTTGTTTTAAATATTTCTGCCAACTTGATATGGGAAACTAGTGTTAAAAGGGGACCACACTTATTATGGGTCTAGGACTTATGAGAAAAATAAAAGTTTAAAAAGAGAAAATAAATAAGATATTTAATAATTAAGAATTTATATAATTGTGAGGAAATGAAAGAGGAAATGAAAAGGAACACCGTAAATCCTTCTTGATTTAGGAAACTTCTTTTTATTTGGGATCGATTATTCATTGATACTATTAAGATATCTTCACCATTCTGATGGAAAATAATTATATTCTCTTCTCTTGAATTTCCTCTCTGATCATAAGCTTCTGAGCCTGACAAAAAACAAAAAGCCGTCATTTAAAAATATTCTAAGAAGATAAGAATGGAAGGTAGATGAAGGAGCTTGTGGAGGAAAAGCTACTCGTTTTCCCCAAAAGGTTCGATCTAGATTTCCATCAGAGTACTCAGAGTTAGTTTATTCGAGTGGTGTGTTCTAGAAAGAAAGAATTCCTGGAAGGAGAAGCTTCTACAAATAAGGGAATCCAGAATGCTGAGTAAAGGGAACCTGGTGGCAACATCTACTTAAGGAAAGAGTTTCATAGCAAATAACCCTAAGTCTAGTCTACTAGTAAGCTTGGTTCAACTTGGGGGTGATATCTGCAAAGGTTGAAAGATACTGAATAGTTGCAGATATCTATGGTAGGGTGGAACTGGGTAGTCCCATATGAAGCTTTGAAAGGTTTCAGATAAGTTATTCAAGTTGTTGTTATTACTTTCTTTCGTATGAGTTAATCTTTACTTCTTTTAATATGTCTTCCTTTATATTCTACATTAGGATTTTTGGCTAGAAAGAAAGTAATTTATTATATTTAGTTTGGTTAGCTAGTTTGATAATCTGAAATATGTCTGAGATTGCAAGAAAGGTTTTTAAATTTTCTAGGTTAAATTATTTCTAAGGTTTGATAATTATTTCTTGTTAATTTTTTAATTATTTGAGTAAAATTTTGGATATTCTATTATAAAGAAGTAATTAGTATTTGATAATAATTTCTTTATTTAAATTCTTGTTATCTTGGTAATTACTGGTCATTTTAATGTAAAAGAGTTTAGGGTTTGTTACTTATCCCTTATTTAAATTTTAATATTATTTGAATAATTTCTGAGTATTTCAATATATATAGTTTCCCCTTTATATGTTAAATAGGAATTAATAGAGTATAGGTAAGAAAATATTAGGGAAACAACCATTACGTCAATGGGAGGACTAAACCCTAAATTCTGAAAGAAATATTAATGAACTCGTTTTAAGACAATAAACAAAATGTAAATATAAACCTTAACTCAGTACCGTCGATTATATTATACATAGAAAAATATATAAACAATACACAGTAAATAAATTCCAAATAGTAATAATAACATCTAAATCCTTCTATATAATGATAACAATGAAATTAAATTAAATCCCTTACGGTATCTCCGAAAAACTAACAACATTTTAAAAGTTAAATTAATAAACAAAGAATGGGTTCATTTGAACCTCGATAGGTATTCGACAGGTATTCTTACACAAATCCCGGGGTCATACATTATACAAAAACGGCAAATAACAAGTATCAAATATCCATAACAAGAAATAGCTATACATATATACATTGTTCAATCCTATCGATATAAGTCCATAGAACTGAAACAATACACAGAGTATAATCATCAAACTAACAGTGGATGCCAAAAATGAAACTATAGAGAACAGTTAAGAACATAACACATAAGAATAAGCAAGTCAACAAATTCCATTCATAAGGCATCCACAGTATGCTAGAATACCGTAAATGCATAAGCAGTATAATTAACCTAGATATAATCATAAATGCCATAAAATATAATATGTCCAAAACCTTGTAGCACGAGAACGAGGATTGAGAAATCCCTCTATGTTTTATTCATACATAGAATTACACATAAAAATATCTGAGTAAATCCCTGCAATCAAAGGGTTCATACAAAATAAATAGCATTTAAACCTGAGATAACCAACAAGTAACGAATACACAAAATCCTAGCAGAGTCGAGCTCGGCCATGGCAGAACCATGACCCGCTCAAAAATGAAAAAAATAGAACCCTTGAGATAGAAAAATGGAAAGCTCGGTTGTTGCAACCGAGGCAAGTACCACTTTTAATGCTGAGCATAGAAAAAATATGGCGTGCATGCTTAGTACATGCTTCCACGTAGCCAACAATTGAGCATATTCATAAACATCACATGGACCATAGCCAGCGTGGAGAAGAATACTATATACAACAATTAAACCTATGTTTTCCAACCTCTAAACTAATACATACAATATTACATATATAATTCCTTTGAGCCATGGTTTTCACAAATTATACCAGCGTGATTCTATGGTCTTCACCCAAATACATGAGCGCAAATGTTAGGACCTTTGACCCATAGTGTTAACTTTTCAATAAAGTGTTGACCAAAGTCTTTTTGGAATGAGCCTGCTTAATCCAAGATTTGTATACAATAATCAACAATTAAATTCCATGTCCTTATACTAATCAATATTCCCGCTAAGTAGTAGGTATTTAGGATTTCCTTCGCTGCACCTGAAAGGAGAAAAAAATTAAACATGTATTAGTAATGTCGTTAAGTAATCCAACAATTCCTAGAACAAATGACATGGGATTAAACATAAAAGATGATTGAACTAATTAAGTCTTAACAATTAATAAACATTGATCATAACAATTAAAAATCATGTTACCACGTCAAACAAAAGTAGAAGTCACGCGACTTCTGGATGAGAAGGGAAAATATTGCAAGTATAAGTATAACAATAGAATACAAACGAAACAGACTGATGGTGAATCCAATCATACAAACAGATTAAGTTCACTAGTTTCCCACTACTCCATAATTAGTCTTCAACATTAAAATTATTTAAAGATAGAAGATAGGTGTTTATACATCTCTGACAATAAATACATATATATGAATTTTCAGATGTTACAAGTGGTATCAAAGCAAGCTTACAACATTGTGTAATCTATTGTCTCATTCATGTTATTGTAGAAGTAAAATTCTTTATTCTAAAAACTAGTAGTAATTTTCCTTTTTCACTTCAAGGTAATGCATGACACTGCCATAATCAACACAACCAAACTTGACAAACCATATGGGAAATCAAACTTCAGTTTCAGGACAACTATATGATTTGATCCTGAGAACTGCAATAAATAGGGTTGAGTTAGAAAGAGGTTGGGCCATGGATGATTTTAAGAACACCCCTGAAATTTATATGTATAATAAATGGGTGAATATCCCTAATATATAGGAAACATTGAAGGCTATTTTATCAAGAATATAATATGTATATAATTTTTTGGCTAATATTTCATTCTATTATATAATCTTGTAAAATCTTGGAGAATATTTCACTAAACTATAAGATATTGTAAAATCTTAGCGAATATTTCACTGAATTATAAAATATTGTTAAACTTGGCAAATCTTTCATCAAATTATAAAATATTGTAATGTCTTAGTGAATCTTTTGCTAAGAAGACTCATCTTTTGGTTCTTCATTTTACTAAGGTAGTACAATAGAAGATAATATACTGGAGCTCAAATCTCTCAACTCCTAGACCCTCAAATGAACAAATGCATGAATGAGGATAGGAGGGATTTATTTATACATTTCACAACTGGAGGTGTTGGTGAAACACAACTACACTAACTAGAGTCATGGAAAGGGGGGACTCGACTTTTTATCTTGTCCCTTAATGGTCCAATGGATATGTGGGGACCCAAATCTTGACATACCGACAAACTAATAGAATTGAACACTTTAAACTATGGAGTGATTATGGCACCCATGAACCATGATTACACTGTGGAGTATTATCGAGACCTACAACCTTAATATAGTGTATGAATTCTCAATTAGTTGATTTTCCAAATCTCTCATTTTTAGGATACCCTTTAAGAAAAAAGAATATCCGTATCTGTTTATAGATACAAATGCCACTTTTTCCTTTCTTTTGCTGACAATCAAAATATGAATTATGTCATTTGATTTATATTTTTAGAGTTGGTTATAAATTTGCAATGGTTATTAGAAATAAGAACATACACTAACAATAATAGGAAGCATATTAATGCATCATCACACATATTATTAGAACCACTCTATTAAAGACTAGTTTTTCTCAGATAAAATGAGGAGGTGTTTGTATCTGTGTCTTTGAAATTTTTGAAAGCATGCAAAATGTGGTAAAATTGTTTCAATCACCCTCATTGAATGCAAAAGACTAGATATCAAATATCATAATGTCTACATCTCAGGTCAAACATGCCATGTACATATTATATACAATCATGATGGAAATGAAGTATTGTGTTCAAACTAAATCATATATTTATCATACATAACTAGATCAATTTATGGATGATGATAACGATTACACATCAAATCAAATCATAAAAAAATACTTCTGAATGACCCTTATAAAAAAAATATCGTAAAACAAGTATCGAACTCAACAAATTTAGGTCACAAATAAAATTGACAAACTTTTCAATACGAATAAAAAATATACCAAACACAGACTTCTCAATACAAATAAAAGAATATATCAGTACACTTTGGATAGCTCTACAAGAAGACATCCAAAATAATGACCATTCCATTGTAGCCCCACCATTATAATAACTGTGCATTCAGTAATATTACAAACATCCCAAACATTAACAATAACAAACATAAAATATGAACACATGCACTCTAATTAACGCCTTATATCCAATAATAATTACAAATCAAGATCCTAATAAAATCACATTTTAAACAACTAGGTCGAATTTAGTTTGAATATATAAAAACCATGTGGCATCTCTCCATCAAGAGTAGCATCCACTAACAACATATAAATGTTAGTCAATAGTTTAAACATGGAAAAACATAAAATAAATCATATATTTTGAGCTCTATTACACTTTCATAGAACCAATACTCATAGGATAGAACAAAACCCTAATAACATCGAATGAACCCTAATAATCAAGAGTTCCCTATAATTCAATAGGACTAAAAAACAATCCATGATAAAAAGCATGATAAAAATGTAAATTTAAAATATAATAAGCATATCATGTTAACTATTGAATGAAAAGCATGATGTGAGTTTGTATTCTCTGATAAAATGCATCTACGCCATGCCCCTTCAAGAATTTATCTTTCGACAATGAATTTGTTATGTGAAGATTAAAATGTCTAGAAAAGTAATAATAAAAAGTGGAATCGCATCAACAAGAACCTTCACTCTGTAAGCACAATCTGATGTGGGTGAACCATGAATCGTTGTAGCCTTTATATAGAAATTAAAATAGCTCCTGGTTTTCCCTCAAATACTAGAAATCAAGGGATGAAAGAACATAACACATGAAATTGACAAAAAATACAGGAAAATGCAAACATATGCCTAAATTAATTAAAAGGAAAATGGAGGGTGAAAGATACCTTGGGAGCCTCCATTGCTGAAAATTGGGGGTGAAAGAGTGATTTCACTAGATTTTCTCTAGAAATTGGGGGTGAAAGATAGATTAGAGGGAGAAAATAGTTTTTTTTCATTTTCCTCATTAATATATGGGAGGCTATTCATTTTGGATTTATTTTTTCTAATAAATATTGGGCGGATATACTTTAGTTGAAGAAAATATTTCCATATAAGAAAATATCCCACTAAATTTTTGTAAAGCCCTTAATATAGCCCATGGGGCTATATATAGCCCCTAAAATTATTCATGGTTTGGGAAACAACAACAAGGCAAGAGGAATTGGTAGATGAGTTACCAAATCAACGATAAATATACTACTAAAAGAAAACTGAGATAACAATGAGTGTTGAAAGGAATTCCATCCAACAAGGACAACAAGAACCACCCCAACAGGAAGGAGATCTATGGGTTGAGTTAGACAATGATTAGAAAACAATTACACCTTCTGAATTGTAAGGAACCATGAAAAGTTTGAGATATTAACTACAAAGTATTAAGGCATATAACCTGAAGGATAAGCAAACTCAACATGAACTTAATGCGGTATTACTGCAGAATTTGACTGAAATAAAACAAAATCCAACACACACTTCGAGTAATGTGGTGAGAAGGACTTATAAGAAGAAGGAGACAATGAAGAATAAGAATCCAAATCAAGTTCCTCTCACAAACCTGGAAAAAGAGGCAGCTACAACAATAGCATGACTGCATCATCATCCCCACCTAGATACAGGAAAAGGTCTAAACACTCACACATCCCTAAACTGAAGGGAGAGTTCAAGAAGATTAAGGCACCAATCTTTGAAGGTGAGTGAGATTCAGTAGAAAAGGTTGAGGAATGGTCTCTTGGCATGTCTAAATATTTCCATGTATATGCATATCCAACTGAACTGAAAGCTCGTCTAGTGATATATAATCAGAATGGGAAAGTTGCACGATGGTGGAGGGATTTAAATTAACTGGAGTAATAAAAGAAGGAAATATTGATTGGGTAGAATTTAACAATTTGTTGAAAGAAAAATACCTATCTAAAATATTTTATGATAATAAAATCAAGGAGTTTCATGAGCAAAAATGGGTTCAATGACAATGGATGGAATGATTACAAGATTTTTAGAATTACTGCATTACGTACCCTATATCAAAGAAGAGAAAATAAAAATCCAAACATTTGTAAGTTTTCTACTAAACTATTTTGCGAATAAAATAGAATTCAATACTCCAAAAACATTGGATGAAGCTTTGTATAAGGCTAGACTATGTTATGAGCATAGCCAAAGTAGCTCATAAAACAAGGACATAAATCAAAGCATAAAAAGATCATATTCATAACAGAGAAAGAAGGGTTATAAACTGTAATGCCCCGGTTTTGACCCCGTTACATTAGATGTATATGATGTATATATTGTAATGATCATGGTGTGGAGCTAAAGGCCAAGGCCCCGCCATTGATCGGTAATGCTATGTTTTGGATTTAATTGTCACCGAATGTCTATCGGGGCATGCGGCATATAATATGTTGGCCATCATGTAAATATGCATCATAATTAATTAATGGACACAACCAGCTACGGTCGCGGCAACTAAATCGAATGGGGCATGATTTTCTAAGGATAAGGGGGGGTGAAATAATTAACCTATGGGCCAATGGGGAAAATCCAAATGTCTATGAGAAAACCCATCAAAATGTCAACTACCTTTCTTGTCTTTTTCCCCAATCATTTATTTCTGCCAGAATGTGGTTGAGTTAGTTATTGCATGGAATGGGAAGAGTATGGGCAACCAAATTCGAATTGGGCAGAGAACCATTTTTTGGAAAAACGTGTTCTGACTTCCTTGGCAAGGAAAATGCCCAAAAACGTATGCCATTCTGCTATGCATCCACGTTTTTTCATTTTCCTCACCATTCTCCTTCACGTTGGGGCTTTTGGGAGCAGCTGGAGTTTTTCCTGTGTTTTTCCTTCCACGTTTTTGGCTGTTAGCTTCATTTTTCCCATGGATGGGAGGTCATTTTTGTAGTGCTGGGGATTGGGTTGTCTTCCTCGCATTTTTGGAGCTGCTGGTGCATTTTCCATTCACGTTTTTGGAAGTTTCATGTTTTTTTTCCATGGCTGTGAAGGGCCATTCATGTTTTTGGTTGTCTCACTGACTATTGGTCTCACGCACAGGCTATTTGGGACGTTTTTCCCTACTGTGAGTTGTGCTCATGGATAAGATTCAGGACTTTGTGTTTTTCCCCCATGTTGTGAGCTGTTTTTGCTGTTACGTAGGGGGCTATGTAATTCGTTTTTCCCTGTTTAAGCTGTGAGAGCTGAATTAATTGCCGGAGTGCAATTGTTGGTCTTCGGACTGTATTGGGAGCAAGGATGTGGGCTGAGTTTTTCTTGATAAACCTGGTGGCTAGAACCACACAGACAGAGCTAGAGGGCTGACCTTCTTCTCCAGCACCCCTGAATAGCACTGGAAGGGAATGCAGGGCCTGAGGGACTGTGTAGCAGAGAAGGGACTGATTCCTTGTGTTGGGTGTGGATGGGTGTCTTAGAGGTCAGGCTAGTTCTGGTGTAGGTGTCCTTGGCTCTGTAATGAGCTCACCAGCTTAGCAAATTGCCTTCTCCAGCTCCTTAATGGCCTGATAAACCCAACTTGTTGGCTTGGCTATGTGTTTTGTGTATCCTGGCTATGTGTAAGCCTGCTAGTTCCCTTATTCCTTGGAGAATCATGCCCAGCTCGGGGGTGGCAGCGTTGCTGAGAGATTAAGGAGCACACTGGCCTATGGTTGGGTGGAACGTTGCAGCGACGTAGCTGGTTGCGGAGCTAAGCTTTCATAAGATAAGTAATCTTGTATATTTTACCTCTGAAATTCTATATTTACTGTTAATTAAAATGGAATGAACATGTTGAATGAATGCTTCTTTGAATGCATGATGTTTCCACTATGCAAGAGATTAAATTGCATCTGTGCATGATGAATAATCCTGTGTGCACATTTTAGTTTAAATTCTCTTTCAGCATTATGTTTTAGGCAATATTTAAGCTTGTACATGTTCATGGGCAGTTAGCCCGGTTTGTTTAAGCCATTAGATCGCGTCCTCTTTGCCGGTTGGAGGCATGGGGACGTGACATAAACCAACTATTCACATGAATCAACAGAGTAGATTTCCAGCAAACAAAAAAATTTAGAATAATAAATCTGCTGATAAAAGTGAGTATCAGTGAAACATTCAAGCCCAAAGTGGTACAAAACTAGTTTCTTTTGCATGAAATAAAACAGCTCCAAGGACAGTACAATGTCTTGAATTTAAAGGGCCTTGTTATCTCAGATATTTTCTAAATCGAAAGAACAAGGTATTAAATAATTTGAAAGAATACCCTACAATGAATGAGATGGCCCAAGTACCCCGAATCTATGCAGCATTGGAGCAACACCAAGCTAAGTTCCAACCATCTATGACTAAAATAGAAGGTAAAATTTCCATGCATTATGTTTTAGTTTTTATTGATCCAAGAGCATGTCGTAGTTACATATCCCCTATAATAGTAGAAAACTGTAAATTACAGAAGTTAAATCCCCAAAACCATGGCTAGTGCAGTTGGCCACTGGCATGAAAAGAAGAATTTCAAAAGTAATCAAAGGCTACCCACTAAACTTAAATGTCTTGGAAACTAGTGCATACTCAAGTATTCTACCTTTGGGTTCCTATGATGGTTTAATCGGGATGGACTGGCCAGAAAAACATCATGCCATTCTAAACTGGCTGGAAATCCTTGTTTGGTAAAAGGGATACCTAGAAAGAATTATATAGGACAGATTTTTTAAAAGGAGTGTTAGAAAAGGTTGTAAATTGTATGCAGTTAGCATTCAGGACTGTAATGAAGAAACACAATAGAAAATAGATGATATTCTCGTCTTACCGTAATTTGAAGATGTGTTTCTAGATGGAATACCTGGTATCCCACCTAAAAGAGATCTGGAATTCTTTATTAATTTGGTTCCCGAAGCAGTACCTGTATCCAAGGTACCCTATCGAATGAGTGCCCCAAAATTGGTAGATTTAAGAATCCAACTGCAAGAATTAGTTGAGAAGGGTTACATTAGGCCAAGTGTATCACCTTGGGGAGCTTTGATTATCTTTGTGAAAATGAAGAATGGGACTATGAGAATGTGCATTGATTACCATTAGCTTAAGAAATTGACTATCAAGAATAAATATCCCCTTCCTATAATTGAAGACTTGTTTGATCAGTTCAAAAAGGAAAAAATCTTCTCCAAGTTAGATTTAAGATCCGGGTATCACCAAGTGAGGATTCAAGAAGAGGATATTGCAAAGACTACTTTCCAAACTAGATTCGGGAATTATTAATTTGTGGTAATTCATTTTGGACTAACCAATGCACTTGCAACTTTCATGTGTTTGATGAACAACATCTTCAACCAGTATTTAGATAAGTTTGTTCTAGTATTCATAGATGAAATTCTGATTTACTCAAAGAATGAACAAGAACATTTTAAACATTTAAAGATAGTTTTACAAACCCTGCGAGAACATCAACGTAATGCCAAGTTCTCCAAATGTGATTTCTTCAAGAAATAAATTCAGGACCTTGGACATATTATATCTGAAGATGTTATAGCAGTAGATCCTGAGAAGATCAAGGAAATAATGGAATGGCCTACTCCGCAGAATGTCTCATATGTTAGGTCCTTCATGGGGTTAGCTAGGTACTATACAAAGTTCATAAATTTTTTCTCTAAGATAGATTTTCCTATTACCTCTTTGCAAAAGAAAGAAGCTAAATTCATTTGCAATGAAAAGTGTGAAGTCAATTTCATAAGACTTAAAGAATTGATGGCAAAGGCACCTATATTAATAGTAGGTGACATGGATAAAGATTTTGTAGCTTGCAGGGATGCATGCAAGGAAGCTTTAGGAGGTGTTATGTTACAAGATGACTGTGTAATTGCATATGAATCCTGAAAATTAAAATATGGAGGGAAAAATGATGAAACCCATGAATTAGAGTTGGTCGCAATCGTACATTCCTTAAAGGTGTGGAGATAGTGCCTCATGGGGAAGAAATTTATGCTAAAACAAGATAATGTAAGTCTGGACTATCTTTTTCAACAACCCAACTTAAATGATAGACAAGCACGATGGTTAGATTTTATCAAAGAGTATTATTTTCTATTGAGACACATAAAAGGTAAGGAAAACAAGGTTGCATATGCCTTGAGCAGGTGAGTCCACCTTCTACATGAAATCTCTTTGAGTAAAACAGAGGACAATTTAAAAACAAAAATTAGATAATCGCTAGAAAATTATCCATTTTATGTTGAAATTAGAAAGAAGTTGCCGCGAAAAACAACAAGGAGTCACAACAACAAGTGTACTTAATTGATCAAAAAGGGCATCTCTAGTTAAAAGGGAGACTGTATGTTCCTAAAAATTCAAATATTAGACATCCAATTTTAACTAAATTTTATAAGAAACCATACTTAGGACATCTTGGTTATCAAAAGATGGTTACAAAAGTTAAGAAACATTATTTTTGGACAAAAATGAGAATTTATATTGTTGATTTCATAGCTAGGTGTCTGGAATGTCAACAGATTAAAATTGAACACCAATAACCTACTAGCTTGTTACAACCCTTTCCTATACCAGAATGGAAATGGGAGGTAATTAGTATGGATTTCATAACAAGTTTACCAAAAATCAGAAAACAAAATGACTCAATCATTGTAGGGGTAGATAAGTCATCAAAATATGCACACTTTATTCTAGTAAAGTCAACTTTTAAAGAACTTAATATCGCTGAAATTTTTCTGCGAGAAATTTTCAAATTGCATGGAATCTCAAATGCAATCATATCTGACAGGGATTCTGAGTTTACATGTAATTTTTGGAAGAATTTATTTGCAGGTTTAGATACTCAACTAGGTTTTAGCACCGCATATCATCCACAAACTGATGGACAAAGATAACATGTTATTCAAATCCTTGAAGACATGTTAAGAATGTACGTTCTGCAAAATCTTCGAAATGGGAGGACTACTTGCATTTGGCAGAATTTTCCTATAACAATGGCTACCAGGCCTCAACTAAAATGTCACCCTTTGAAGTTTCATATGGCAGAAAATGCAGAACCCCGGTTAGTTGGGATGACCCAATGGATAGGATTATGTTGGGACCTGAATTGCTTAAAGATTTGGAAAATATGGTCAACAAGGTAAACCAGAATTTAAAAGAAGCTCGAGATTGAAAAAAAAAGTTATGTTGATAAGTTTCATAGAGATAAAGAGTATAAGGTAGGTGATCATGTGTACCAAAAAGTTAAGGCAAAGAGAAACACACTTACAATGGCAAAGTGCAGCAAGTTGGCACCAAGATATTGTGGACCCTTCGAAATTTTGGAAAAGATAGGCCTAGTTGTATATCAGATGGATTTACCAACTTACATTAAAGTCCATGATGTGTTCCATGTATCTCTTTTAAAGAAATATGTATATGATCCTAAAATATTATTGATTGGAATCTATTGCAGGTGGAACTAGAAGGAGAATTCCTTCCAGAACCACAATGTATATTGGACTAGAGGGAAACACGGCTCCGTAACATAACTATCATTTAGGTGAAGGTGCAATAGATGCACTTCGGACCTAAAGAAGCAACATGGGAAAAGGAGGAGGCTATGAGAGAAGCCTATCATTTTCCTTTTATGAATAAACATCGGGACAATATTGTTTTTAAGAGGGGTGGGATGTGACATCCTAAATTTTTCCCCTATAAATATTGTATTATGTTTTGGTTAAGTCATAGGCTTGAACCTATAAATGATGCAATGTCACATAACCATACCCCATTATCATGCAGAATTAAAAATTTCATCCAGAACCTTTACTGTTCATCGAAACACAGGGCATGGTCACGAACCACATCTCAACATTTCCATCACTGTCACGCTCCCTCCCATATTCCATTGATTAGTTCGACGATCTGTAAGGAAATATCTCAGAGGAGATCGGATGGTGGAGAGAAAACACGATGAAAATCAACGATCCCAAACGGTCTCACAGACTGGAACCAAATTGACGGTTTAGAATCCACCCGCAAAAATAAACAGTGCAGAAAGCCCAAGTTACAGGATCGAAAGTTACAAAAAATTGCAATCTCACTTCCCGCAACCCACATCCCGCATTGGGAACAGATCAACGATGGACAATCATCCCACAAAGCTCGTCGGTGTGGAAACTTGAATGGCGGGATTGGGAATTGGAAATCGCGTCATCACGATCCCACATCCCGCATCTCGCATCGAAAAGGACCGTTGCGAAACAAAAACTATGGAAAGTCATAATTCTCCAAAAAGACATCCCACATCCCACAAGTTGCAGAAGGGAAGCTGCGGAAGGAAAAAATTGTGGAAACCATGATCTGCGAACTGGCATCTCGCATCCTGCAGAATGCAGAAAGGAATATTTCTAGCAGGAAACTCCACTTTTTAATTGAAGTCTTGGATCGATTCGATCATTCATGCCATTACCAATCTGGCCAATCTACCTTGCAACTTAGTTCAAAATGCATTGAGGGAAAAACATGCATAGATGCCTATAGTTGCAGTTATTCAAAAGAACAATGCATCAATTCAACATAGCAACATGTTCATCACATTCCATCAAGCAATTTACAATAGAAGAAATACAATTGTAGAGAATAACATAGACAAGAACACTTATCTTGAACATAACTTGTCCCGCAAGTAGATATGTCACTGCAACGTTCCACCCAACCATAGGCAAGTGTGCTCATCAATTGCTCAGCAACACTGCCACCCCCAAGCTGGGCATGATTTCCTCAAGGAATAAGGAAACACTAGCAGACTCATACATCGCCAAGATGCAATAACACTCACCCAAGCCAACACAGTTGGGTTTATCAGGCTGCGGGGTAAAACATTCCAACATATAGGTTTCATAGGCCACTCAGCTAAGCCATCTCACAGTTGGGTATCACATACTGAACATAGTCAAGCCAACATTCACCTTAAAGGACCAGTCAAGCCAATAGATGGGTTTATCAGACTCTACACAGTCAAGCCATCTCACTGTTGGGTTTATCAGGATACCTATCCAAATATTACTTACAAGGGAAAACACAACAAGACACATCCAAGCCAACAAATGGGTTTATCAAGCTACCATCCAAGCCATCTTTCCCGTTGGGTTTATCAGGATTCCAAGGCAATGGGAAGGAAGAAATACTAAGCTAGTGAGCTCATCTACAGAGCTAAGAACACCTTCAAAAGACCTATTTGGCCTGGCTTCCCCACTTCCTACACACCCAACACAAGGAAGCATCCCCTTCTCTACTCCACAGTCTTTCGGGCTACACCTTCCCTTCCAGTGCTCTTCAGGATGTGTATAGTAGGTTCACCAGCCACTCTAATCTTATCGTGAGGTTCCACACTAGGTTTATCAAGCACGTTATATGTCTCTCCCATTCCTAACTATTGTAGATAGCTCAGACCCGAACCGAGGTGCACAACACAACAACCACAGGGAGACTCCACAACACCGGATTTACTCTAGAACATGAGTAACAAGATCTCATACACTATGTAGTTTAAGACAATGCTGCAACACACCAATCACAGTCTTTCCAAGGGAAAAACACTTGCAGAATGCAAAGGATACACACAGGAAGAGATCCGCTGCTACCACAATGTCACTGCAATGGGGAAAACGAAGATGGTGATGAATAATAATCAATGAACCAGAACGTCCCACGGCTCTCAAAACGTGAGAGTAAATACAAAAAGTGAACATATGGGTCAAAACTAGAATACGGTTCTGGTGTTTTCTTGTCCATGCAAGAAAAACATGACATTCCAAAACTGGGTGCTCTGCTCAATTCGAATTTCCCCATACTCTTCCCCTTCCAAGCAATAACTACATCAACCACCTTCTGGCAGAATAAATGGTTGGGAAGAAAAGACAAGAAAGAGGGTAGTTGACAGTTATGATGGGTTCTCCCCATGACACATGGCTTTTCCCCAAACTGGATCAAGGTTAACATTCCCACCCCCTTATCCTTAGGAAAATCATTCCCCCTTCTCATTATTCATTGCATTGGCATAGCTAGCTATGGGTTTTTCATTAATTTGCTTATTTACATGATGTTTACAAATGTGCTTGACTTAGCACAAAAACCATAGGAATCAACCATGACTGCCTATATACCAAACATTAATCAATGACTGGGCCTTGGCCTTGAGCTCCTTGTCATGATTTGATATAATATTTACATCATATACATTAATGCAACAGGGTCAAAATCGGGGTGTTACATTCAAGGCATGAAAAACTATGATAGTTTATAAAAAGTGGAATTTTGTTTTAAATATTTATGACAACTTGATATGGGGAAACTAGTGTTAAAAGGGGGCCAAGCTTATTACGGGTCTAGGACTTATAAAAATAATAAAATTTTAAAATTGACAACATAAAAAATATATTTAATAATTAAGAATTTATATAATTGTGAGGAAATGAAAAGGAACAGCCTAGCTACTTCTTGATTCAAGGAACTTCTTTTTATTTGGGACTGATTATTCATTGAGATTGTTGAGCTATCTTCACTATTCTGATGGAAAATAATTATATTCTCTTCTTTTGAATTTCCTCTGTGGTCATAACCTTCTGAGCCTGAAAAAGAGAGAGCAATCCCTCCTTTTAAAATATTCTAAGAAGATAAAAATGGAAGGTAGATTAAGGATCCTACAGTGGCAAAGCTACCTATTTGCCCCAAAAGTTCTGGCATGGATTTCCATCTGAGTACTCAAAGTTAGTTTATTCCAGTGATGTGGCCTGGAAAGAAAGAATTCATGAAACGGGAAGCTTATGTGAACAAGGGAATCCATAATGCTGAGTAAAGGGAACCAGATGGTAGCATCTACTTAAGGCAAGAGTTTCACATCAAATAACCCTAAGTCTAGTCTACTAGTACGTTTGGTTCAGCTTGGGGGTGATATCTACAAAGGTTGAAAGATATTGAACAGTTGCATATATCTATGGTAGGGTGGAACTGGGTAGTCCCATTTCAAGTTGTCTGAAAATTTTTCAGATAAGTTATTTAAGTTGTTGTTGTTACTTTCTTGCTTATAAGTTAATTTTTACTTATTTTTATATGTCTTCCTTTATATTCTAGATTAGAATTTTTGGTTAGAAAGAAAGTAATTTATTATATTCAGTCTAGTTAGCTGGTTTGACAATCTCAAATCTATCTGAGATTGGAAGAAAGGTTTTTAAATTTCCTAGGTTAAATTATTTCTAGGGTTTGGTAATGATTTCTTGTTAAATTTTTAGTTATTTGAGTAACATTTTGGATATTCTATTATAAAGAAGTAATTAGGATCTCATAATTATTTCTTTATTTAAATTCTTGTTATTTAGGTAATTACTAATCATTTTAATGTAAAAGAGTGATTAAGGTTTGTTACTTATCCCTTATTTAACTTTTAATATTATTTAACTAATTTCTAAGTATTTCAATATATATATGAAAAGTTTTGGTTAGGGTTTAGATTATTTATGATTAAAGGGTTGTTCTAAAACTATGTAGCATAAGAATGAGGATTGAGAAATCGCTCTGTGGTTTATTCATCCATAGCATTACACATAAAAATCTCTGAGTAAATCCCTGCAACCAAAGGGTTCATACAAAATAAATAAGATTTAAACCATGCCCATCATCAATCCATGAGAGCATTGACAAACACCCATATAAGTAACAAAATCATCATGCAAGCAACCGAAGATGGAAAACCCCAAATCATTGTAGAGACAAAGCATAATCACTTACGAAGGACACATTTTCTCTTACGCTCGCCTAAAATGTTGGCATGATACCAGTTATTGATGGCTTACCAAAGAAGCGTAACAACCACCAAGTCTCCATGCCAATATTTTACAGAGATGACCCTACAAACATGTATAAAACCAAGAGTTAGTATCAAACCCGAGATAAATCACTGTGAAATGAAAGGAAGGGTACATAGAAGAATTGTCTACGAATTACCTTAGCACTGTCGAGCCAGAGTTGTGATGGGTTTCCACCACCCAAGCTATGCTATCGCATCCCTGCACTTAAAGGAAAAGATAATCTTGATTATCTTTTCCTTTACATTAACAGTTTAGGTAACAAAAGGAATAACAAAATAACCACGATACAGTGAAGCCCTTGTTGAAACGATACAGTATTACACATTCACTAAACTCATAACAATGCAAGTGGTATCAAGAACCAGATGGACCACACTCTCGCAAACAAGAGATAAACAACAAGTAACAAATACACAAAACCCTAGCAGAGCCAAGCTTTACCATGGAAGAGCCACAACCTTGCTCAACAATGAAAAAGATAGAACACTCGAGATAGCAAAATGGAAATCCTGATTGTTGCAACCTAGGAAAGTACCGCTTTTAATGCTAAGCAGAGTGAAAATTTGTCCTACATGCTAAGTACATGCTTCCACATAGCCAACGATTGGGCAGATTCATAAACATCACATGTATCATAGCAATCGTGGAGGAGAATACTATATACACCAATTAAGCCTATGTTTTCCAACCCCCAAACTAATACATATAAAATTATATATATCATTCCTTTAAGACATGTTTTTCACCAAGTAAACCAATGCGAGGCTATGGTCTTCACCCAAATACATGAGCATGAATGTTAGGACCTTTGAACCATAGTGTTAAACTTTTAATAAAGTGTTTACCAAGGTATTTTTGGAATGATCCTTCAAGGGATTAATCCAATCTTTGTATACAATAATCAACAATTAAATTCCATGCCCTTATACTAATCAATATTCTTGCTAAGAAGTAGCTATTTAAGATTTCCTTTGCTGCACCTGAAAGGAGAAAAAAAATAAACACATGCGATGTCGCTAAGTAAGAAAACAATTCCAAGAACAAATGACATGGGATTAGATATAGAAGATGATTTCACTAATTAAGTCTTAACAATTAATAAACATTTATTATAACAACAAAGCATCATGTTACCACGTCAAACAAAAGTAGAAGTCATACAACTTCCAACTGAGAAGGGAAGGGAAAAGATTGCGAGTATAAGTATCATGGTAGAATACTAATGAAAGAGACGTCAGGTGAATCCAGTCATACAAAGAACTTAATTTCACCATTATCCTATAAACAACTTAATTTCACCATTATCCATAACTAGCAATTGTACCTAGGGGTGCAATAAAAAAACGTTGTGTTGCAAGCTAAGCAAGGAGATGTGGACATATACAACAAGAAAGACAATTTGAAGTGTTGATACAATATTTGAAAGGCATTATATTCTTCACATAATTGGCCATTACATTATCCGCATTTCAAAATGTAAAAGAAAAAAACTATAGAAATGAGGCAGGGGATGAACTTCACAATGCTCGTGACATAGGATTGGAGATTGATGTCATTGAGGATGAAGATATAGAATCAAAGACAACCATTTCGTCTTGAAGTAATTTGATTTCTTATACATGAACAACATTCAAATGTAGCATGGATATGTTATATTGAAATCCATAACATTTGGCAGTCCCTGGGCTAGGCATCTGTGATATTGAAAGAGGAAATTCATAACATTTGGCAGTCCCTGGGCTAGGCGTCTATGATATTGAAAGACGAAATCCATAACATTTGGCAGTCCCATGGCTAGGCATCTGCGATATTGAAATATGAAATCCATAACATTTGGCAGTCCTTGGGCTAGGCGTCTGCGATATTGAAAGACGAAATAAATTATTGAAGATAATAGAGAATTATATTGGAATGTTATATCTAAACCAAAGTGTTATATTATAATATAGTATCTTTTACCAAAGTGATAATTATATGTATGCCTTAAATACTATATTAATTATTAAGTTAAATTGAAAAAAAAATGAAAAGTATAAAGTTCTTTATCATATCTCAAATTTTATAATAAAAAGATCTTTGACTATAAAGGAGCAATAGAAAGTACTATTTTTTGTCAAAGTTATCTAGCTTTATTAATATGAAACCATTTTTAACTTTAGTTTAGTTATGAAATGATTCAAGATAAATTATGGGTTTCAATATAACATAATCATAATAATATATAATAATAATTGTTTTCATTTAACGTAATGATTGATTGGTTGTAAAACAAATATATATATTTTCTCAACATCCATTCATATATAAAACTTATTACATATAAATGTATGTGTATAAATTTTTATAAATAAATGTTATTTATAATTCTCTTTACATAAAATAAATAAAATCTCATTTATTTCTAACCTATGTATTGAAATTTTTAAACCCAACATTTAATTATACCCAATGCCAATTAACTATTCCATCACTTAATACAATACCTAAATAATGTCATATGAGTATCATGACTAAACAAAGGTCTACAAATCGTTGTAGGTGCTTATAGCTATAGGTGAATAACATGTGGAGAGGCAATTACTCAACCAATTGACCACCAAAATAACAAATTGAATTAAGTGCTATAGTCATTGAAATGTTGGCTATTTCACGTGGCACATCAGAATTGTCGTGATAAGCTTAGGGGATCTTAGCCCTCCTCACTCCATTGCCAGTCCACCCTACCCTTATCTGTCTCTCCACATGGCAACACTCTCCCACTCCACCTACCACATTCCAGCTCCTCCCAAGTCTCCTTCTCTTGTTGGTTCCTACCATCGGCACCTCAATCTATCTCCCAAGGCAGGCAGCTTCTCTTGTCCACCCACGAGCTCCTTCGTCGATTTCCCATCCAATGGTATGATGGAGAGCCCATTGAGAAGAATAGATTTGCATGCATGCAACCAAGCGTCTTGCATGCACACCCTCTTCCCACAGTCCCCAAGGAGGGTTCCCACTGCCCATATGATAAGGCAAGATAGTCCCTCCTGGCACATGAAGGCCATTCTTTAGGTTGGAGCGCTCTGTGATTCAATATCAGTTCGATTTCAAAGTTTAGAATGTGTTGGTTTTATGTTAACCAGCTCAAAGACTCAAAGAATCCCAAAGATGCATGAGTTCCAAAATGACTTTCCTTACCTCTTGATCCTGTTGTTCCGTCAAAGGAAATTTCACCGTATCTGCTAGATCAGATAGACGAGCACACAAGTGGAAATCTAGTGAATTTCCTTCAGCAATCCCATGGAGTTGGAGCTCCTCTGGTCCCTGTTCTTTGACTCCTCCATGACCTTATTGTAAATTGAGATAAGCAGGGAAGCCCAGAAAAAATTCCATGGCACAAAGAAATGGGTTTGGAGAACCCGGTCCTGGAAAGGGATCGCTACCACGAGTGCCCACAGGGGGAAAAACGGTAATGTTATTCATTGTGTAGGCTGCCGTAGGCTATTCCATGGAGTTTAGGTAGGCTATTCCATCATTTTGCAGAGCTTAGCACACCGTGAACACGCTTTCTCTGAGGTGATTTGCATTTTTCTCATCAATTTTTGTAGTTACATCAATTTCAAATCAGGTAGGCTATTCCATCATTTTGCAGAGCTTAGCACACCATGAATACGCTTTCTCTGAGGTGATTTTCAGTTTTCTCATCAATTTTGTGTAGTTCCATCAATTTCAATTCAGGTAGGTTATTCCATCATTTTGCAGAGCTTAGCACACCATGAACACGCTTTCTCTGAGATGATTTGCAGTTTTCTCAACAATTTTGTGTAGTTACATCAATTCACTCTAAATTTGTAATGGCGTTATTTATGATTTATGATTTTGCAGTGGGTTTGTTATCCTTCGTTCTCCACGAACATAGTAACTATTTACATCTATGTATTTTCAGCAAATTTATAGGTTTGAAGTATATCTATTAAAGAAATTTGCCATGAGTTTGTGTCCGGAACAATCCCGTCCAAGGGTGGATTTTCTCAGCTATGAACCATGACTTCCACCTGCGACCAAAATCAAGCGATTGATTGGAAATTGGCATATAAGTTATGGTTCCCAGAACGCCTTGCATGGAAGAAATTTCGATTCGTTCTGGTAAATCACATACTCTAAATTGCATAGTCCAAATATTTTTGGTCGATAACCATATTTTTTCGTCCCATCAATAAATACGTAGGTCGGTGATTGCACATGCGCAGTGTCACTCGAAATAAATTCCATGTTGCTAATACGTGCCGAATTATCTATGCACTACACCACCTCTTATCTCATGTTCACTCTTAGAAATCTCCACTTAGAATCTAAGTCACACGTAAACATTTTGCTATTTGATATCCATCCTTCCCTATGATACAATCTAACTCACACGTATACACATTGCTATTTGATATTCATCCTTCCCTATGAATTTAAATTCTGCAGACCAGACAAAATTCTCTATGTCCGATGGCCACACCAAAGAAAGGCTTTGGGTCACATTTTTCTCTGCATTTTACTTTGCAATAGGAGTGGGGACCTTCCTCTCAATGCTCCTTTCGCCATTGTTGAGGGCCAATGTCTCATATGCATCTGCCTTTGGAATGCCTTCCCTTCTCATGGGTTTTTCTATAATCATATTTTGGGTTGGCCCGGGATCCTTTGTTGACAGGCAGGTTCTTGGAAGTGTGCTTTCTAATGTGGTTAAAGTCATATTTAATGCTGTAAGGTTGAGGAAGAACAAATCTGGTTCTGTAAATTATGAACAAGTTAATTGTAGTGTAGAATCGAGCAGTACTGCTCATTGGATTGACGCTGCTAAGTTAAGATGCGGTGTAGGATATGTTGAGGATGTAAAGGCTCTGATGAGAGTATGTGTTTTCCTCCTTCCTGCTCCTCTATATTGGTTCCTGTATAATCAGAAGGCTTCTACCTGGGTTTTTCAGGCTAGCCAAATGGATGGGCATGTGTCCTTCCTGGGAAATATTGTCATAAGGCCCGATCAGATGCAGGTGATTATTCATCTATTCATATAATTTAAATTTCTTTAGGTATTTAAATTTAATGTAATTTGTAAGTATTTAAGCTAGGTGCATGTGTTATTAAAAATATTCAGGTGTGGGGTTCAATCTCAGTACCATCAAGAGATCATCAGTCAATCACATGCCTAGCAATCGTTGCTTTTATATATATATATATATATATATCCAATTTAAGAATATAGGAGTTTAATCCAGCGCTGGTTGTATTTACCTGTAGAGACAACGAACTTTCATTTGTCACCTATAGGAGTTTAATCCAGTGCTGCTATTTGTTTACCTTGGGGATTGGCCTCTTTATATGACTGTTTGTAGCATCTTTGTGCACAAAAAGGGGCTGCTACAGCACCATATAGGGTCTGAAATCTTTGTTAGCACCCACATGTAAGATTGATCTCTTAAACTTGATTATAATTTCTGAGTTCAAATGTTGTTATAAATGTAAAAGAGACCACTATTATCTACTTATATTGTGAAGCTTTACTTCTTGTTTTCATAAACATGTCGTTTTAGCTACCAATTTCTATATTCAACAATCATAACAAAAGACAAGATCCTGTATAGTTTGACAATAAAGAAAATCCTGAAGAGTATGGACAAATTAGCTGAGTGAATCAGTTAGTTAAGATCACATACCTTTTCAGCAAAAACATCCTGTATAATGAGAGTATCATTAGAAACGTTGGTAACCACTTCTAATGTGGTGGTGCCTTTAGTGTCAAAGCATCCCTCGTCTTGTCTCAATACAGCTTTCAAATATTTTATACGCATCTGAGATGCTTGCCTTTCGCCCGCTCTCGCCCAATAGAATGCCTCTGATCAAACAAAGTGAAGCAACAAAATAAAAAACCCTTCTCAGAAGCACTCTGGAAAGGGCAAAACAGAAAGGGCAAAAGAAACAAAGTAGCGGTGATACCCACCAAGAAACGCCGCAACCAATACACCAATTGACAAATACACTAAATGCAAAGTATACTGCACAATTTACAAACACACAGTCATTAATCAAAGGCATCACAGTCATTACACACAATTTACAAACACATAGTCATTAATTTACAAACACAGGCATCGCCGCCTAAGAGTGTCGACATGTGTGATGTGCATTTAAGGTGCATTAAGGGAGCAGGTGCCAGTTTAAATGGCCATCCTTTCAATTGACAGAAATGCCAAGAAGAAGGTAGGCAACATATCAACGAGGCAAATTACCCTAATCGTTAGACGAAAGCATCCTACGAATGAAAAAAAAAAACATTAAATTCGGGGAGTAGACTCCCACTTGTTGAAATGCCTTACGACATAATTAGTCTTCAACATTAAAATGATCAAAAATAGAAAATAAATGTTTATACATATCCAACAATATTTTATAAATATATATGAAAATTTTGACATGTTACAATTATCTTGATAATAAAATCCGTGTGTGTATATATATATATATAACATTTCTTAAATTAATGCGTTGAGTCATTTTACCGATCACCAAATTAGAATCAATACCTATTATCTTTACATTATTTATTGTTGTTGAAATAATTACAACTACTATATTGCTCTATCGCATATTTATGTATTAAAATGTTCAATATGACTTCATTGAAAGGTTAAGTGGTTATTTTACAACTTGTGTGATGCTTAAGTATTTATTTTTACTTTTTCAATTTATTTGTGGAAAATGGATGTAAACATTGTGTGTAATAGTTCTTGGTTAATATCAACCATCACATTATAATGTGATTGATTTTTTTTGTTGGGTGTGTGCGGGTGAAATAAGATAGTTTTTTATTTTTCACTTTATTTGTGGAAAATGGATGTAAACATTGTGTGGACTAGTTATTGGTTAATATCAACAATCATTGCATCATTATATTGTGATTGAAAATAGTTTTTTTTGTGAGAGAAATATAATAATTATAATTTTAAAATACTAAAATACAAATTGTATTAAAGTAAATAATTTTAATTTTAAAATTATTGTATTAAAGAAAATATTTTTTTTAAATATAAATTGGATTAAAGCAAATAACTTTACTTTTAAAATACAAATTGTATTAACGCAAATATTTAGTTAGATAAAATAATTAAAAGTAAAATGTTTGTAAAGTTATGTTCATATAAATTAACAACTCTCTATTTTATTTTGAGAAACTTTTTATAATTAAGTTTGTTTATAAATTAATGATTATTTCAATGATCAATAATAATAGAACAAAGAAATTTTAAAAATATATTTAATATAAATACAAATACAAATGTGAATCTAAATATACTATTAAAAATCTTTTATTAAAATTTACAACTATTTAAGAAATAACCAAATAAAATGCATGAATTGAAATAAGATTATTCTTAATGTTGTAAATACTATCTTAATTTCAATAAGGGTTATCAAAATGTATCACAACCCATGAATACTAGTTATCAAAATGTATCAAAACCCATGAATAATGGTTATCAAAATGTATCAAAACTCATGAAGGATTGGATTTCACTTACTAATACAATTTCAATTATTATCTATTATATTTAGCATTTAATTTAGATATTGAAGTGCCTAATTCAATTCTTATATACTATATTCAACATTTGATTTAGAAATTGAAGTGTCTAAATTACTTAGAGTTCTTTGGATTTGAATATTATATACTACTTTTATGTGTCAAGGGTTAACTGGATAAATATAATTACTTCAAAATCAATCTCACATAAGACACACTTTAGTCTAAGAAACAATGGCTCAAGGGCATCTAAGCCATCAAAATCAATCTGGAATTTAAGTAGCTATTTTACAACTTGTGTATGCATCTTAAATGTGTAGTTTAATTTTTGTCACTTTATTTATGGAATATGCATGAAACCTTTCTGTGGTCTAGCCATTGGTTAATATAAACAATCATTACATTGGAGAGTGGTTGAAGATGGTTTAGTTTTTCATGTGGAATATAATAACTTTAATTTTAAAAACAAATTGTATTACTAATAACTTTTTCTTTAAATTTTGAATATTATTGAGTGCTTTTATGTGTCAAGTACAACTTCAATTCTTATATATTATATTTAGCATTTGATTTAAAAATTGAAGTGTTTAGATTACTTGAGTTCTTTAGGTTTGAATATTATGGAGTGCTTTTATGTGTCTTGAAAGGGTTAAATGGAAAAATAGAATTACCCCAAAATCAATCTTACATAAAACACACTTTGCTCCAATTTACACTTTTTTTTTACTTGTTTGAATGTCCCTAACTCAAAGGACTTGACTCTGGTGTAATAAATCATGATATAGGCATCTAAGCAATCACATCTAATCTATCAAAATCACCTCCAGATTTAAGTAGCTATTTTACAACTTCTATGTACATACTTAAATATCTATTTTTACTTTTTCCCTTTATTTATGGAATATGCATGAAACCTTTATGTAGACTAACATAAGTTAATATCAACGATCATTGCATTGGAGGGTGGTTGAAGATGGTTTTATTTTTCATGTAAAATATAATAACTTTAATTTTAAAATAAAAATTGTATTAAAGCAAAAAGTTTTAATTTTAAAATACAAATGGTATTAAAGAAAATATATATTTTTAAATACAAATCCTATTAAAGTAAATAACTTTAATTTTAAAATACAAATTTTAGTAAAGCAAAAATATAACTAGATAAAATAATTTTAAAATACAAATATTTCAATTTTACATAGACACACTTTGCTTCCTTATACACTTTTTTTTGTTTGCTGGAATGTATCTAACTTGAAGGACTAGTCTTTGGTCTAAGAAACAATGACGTAGGGACATTTAAATTGTATTAAACAAATATTTTTTTAAATACTAATTGTATTAAAGCAAATAACTTTAACTTTAAAATACAATTGTAAATTAATAGCTCTCAATTTTATTTTTGCAATTTTTTATAAATTAAGTTTTTTTAAATAAGAAATTGATGATTATTTTAATGATTCATAATAATTGAATAAAAAAATTAAAAAACATATTTAATATAAATACAAATAAAATGTAAACTTTGGTAAGTATTATTAAAGAAAAACCTTCTATTAAAATTTACAACTATTTAATAACCAAACAAAATGCATGAATTGAAATGGAATTATTCTTAATTTTGTAAAGACTAACTTAATTCCAATTAGGGTTATCAAAATGTATCAAAACTAATGAAGGAATGGATTTCAATTACAAGTACAACTTCAATTCTTATCTACTATATTCAGCATTTGATTTAGAAATTGAAGTGCCTAAATTATTTAGTGTTCTTTCCATTTGAATATTATGGATTGTTTTTATGTTTCTTGAAAGGGTTAACCGGAAAATAGAATTACCTCAAAATCAATCTCACATAAGACATACTTTGCTCTCTTCCACACATTATTTTTTTTTTGCTCCAATGTCCTTAACTCCAGAGACTAGCCTTTGGTCTAAGAAAGAATAACGGAGGGGCATCTAATCCATCAAAATCACTCGAAGATCACACTTTCGTGGAGCACACCAACCCTTAGCATGGCTAGATTTTTTTGGTGTTTCCTCCCACCCTTCAAATACCAAATAATGCTAATGAAATTTAACCTTTAAACATCTATTACTTGAGACTTAAATCCCAAATATCTAAAATTTAAACTTCTCCATCTTCCCACTTACTGAATAAATTAACTTAAAATTTTATTTTTACCATATATATATAAGGTGGTGAGATATATATATGGACTTTAAGCCTTTAAAAGTTAGTTTATAAAGTACATCTATAAAAGAAAGTGTTAAAAAGTGATAAGTAAGTAATTTTCAAACATTTAAAATTTAAGGTTAGTAATTTTATGAATAAATTGATTAAAATTTTACAAATTTTTTTTATGAATACATTGATTAAATTTTACAATTAATTAAGAAAAACTATAAATACTTGAGATCAAGTTTGGTAATACAACATCATCAAGTGGTATGGGTAACTTTATTATACTATTTTTATTAATTATTAAGTTATAGTTAGGGTAGAATTTTTATTAAATTTTTAATGATATTTTTTTTAATATTGTATTTTGTTTTACTAGTTATTTTTGAAAATATGTTTTTACTTTTTTATTCTTAATAATCATCACCTAGTATAATTCGTACATGTTTATCACCTATTCTTACTTTTTGACATATGGGCACCTTTATTTTACTATTTTTTTATTAATTATTAAGTTGTAGTTAGTGTATAATTTTTATTAAATTTTTAATCATAATTTTTTATAATATTGTATTTTGTTTTACTTGTTATTTTTGAAAATATGTTTTCAATTTTTTATTCTTCATGATCATCACCTACCTAGTATCATTCGTACATGTTTATCACCTATTCTTACTTTTTGACATAATTTATCCTATTATATTATAGTAATAATATTATGTTTGTTCTTCCAAGGACAAAATGCTTTACTTCCTTTCTAACTTACATATTACAATTCTAAATGGTTCAAGGGGATGAAAATGGTTTGATTTTTCTTATCCAACCATGTAAATTTAATTACAAAATGAAATTTTTAGTTAGATAAATATGTATATTATCGTTTAACGTTAACATTTTTTTATGATGAAAAAATCATTAAAATTATTTATAAAATTATATAAATAATAAATATTAATTACAAAATATTTATCATTATGTTATGTTTATTTTTTAAACAAAGTTTGGTTATTTATCATTATGGTATGCTTATTTTTTAAGCAACGTTTGATTATGCTTATTTTTTAATAAAGCAAAGTTTTTTTAAAGAAAAATTAAAACATCAACTTAGTAAAACAATATATTCAAAAGTGTATAGTCTTTTTGGAGAGAGGAAATTGTTTGTTGTTGCAATAGCATGAATGGATATGGTTTTTTAGTTTTCTTTTTTGTGGTGAAAATTTCTTTAAAGTTGAAAAAAAAAATTTTATTAAATAATTTTAATAATTTTTTGGGGTTACATAAATGTGTATTGAAATGTAAGGTTTTTTAAGAGAGAAAATTATTCTCTTTTCCCAAACAAAAAAAGCACTTCCTTGATATTCAATTGAATCAAAGGTAATATGGGACATCATCAAGAAATAACAACATATCCAATAAATAGATTCTAACACCACCTATCCAAGAGTTCATAGGCAGAACTTACAGATATATATGCTCCCTCATTGATCAACAACTATCAATATATGTCTTTCATACTAACCAAATATGTCTCTAAGAGAAAATATAGAGAGCCCAGAGACATTATCCAAGTCAGAGCTTTGGGGAGGCTGAAAGAATAGTCACACAGAGGTGACATCACATGTAACTGCAACTCACAGAAATGTATGCCATACTCAAATGGAACCAGCAGGCCATAAGAAACAGAGCAAAGCTCTTCAAAAAAGTTGTAGTGCTACTTCCCTAGAAACTTAATCTTCACTAAATTTAGTGAAGGTAAGATGGCCCAAGGCCAATTTGATCCCTTCATTAGATAATGAATCTGACCTCTCATTATGTTCACTATAGACATGTTTAAACTCCACAGATGTAAAAAAAGCCATGAGCTTCCTAATGTTGACACACCTGCCTCTAAGTTCACAATAGAGAGAGAAGATACTTCCCTTGCCCAGTTTATAACGACTGAGGAGTCTCCAAAGATATGTAAATAGGGCATCCCTATTTCTTTTGCAATGAACAATAATGCCCAAAGAGCTAACAGTTCATCTCGAGTATTTGTACTACATTCAAAACCCAGTTTTATAGAGATATAATGTTGTTCATTAATCCAAATACAGACCACTGCACCCCCACCCGATTCGGCAGCAGCTCCATCGAAAAAGGCCATGGGAAATAATTTATGTGGTGGTTCCCCAATGTTCCTGGTTTTGGTTCCTTTTCTCTGAGGCCTCTGGTAAGCTGCAATATCAAGCATGATAATGTGACAAAGTTTGGTAATATTTGGAGCTATGTCCTCAAAAATGTAGTTGTTTCTAGTCTTCCACAAGTTCCAAATGAAGAATATAGGTAGATAAAGAGCTTCCCCATCCATAGAGAACCATCTAGTGAGGTTTTCTAAAAGTGATGACTCTGTCCAGGTCAAATGCACATCAAAAATTCTTTCTAAGATGTTAATAGCCTCAAGAGTAAAAATGCAATCAACAAACAAATGATCGGCTGATTCAGCACTTGTCTTGCAGAGGCAACATCTGTTTGGGCTGAGCCATCCTTTCCTACACAAGTTGTCCCAGGTATTTATTTTCCCATTTAAATCCAGCTAAATAAAGCACTTTATTTTTTGAGGGATATTGTATTTCCAAACCTGTGTGAGAATGCCACGATTTGATAGGGGCGGATTTGAAGAAACTATGAGCTCATATTCTTTTCTCGCAGATACCATACCATTTTTTTTATCATACATCAAGAGAAGAGAGTCTTATGTTCTCCTTATATTGATTCCACCATGAGTAAGGCCCTTTATAAAGGTCGTCCATTGGACAGCCCATTCACCCCCAATATCTAAGTCATATGTCATGTACCAACAAATAAGTCCAAGAGAGTCTCTAACCTATTTCTTAGCCTGGGTAAGATAAGAAATCCCATAGTGAGATAGATATTCCCTTAGGCCCTCAGAGAGGATATACAAAGCATCAATACCAGCTATAGGATCCACACCAAGACAGATTTTCAGCCCATTACCCACCTTCCAACCAAGCTTGGATGTAATCCAGGACATAATTCTAATGAAGTCGTTCTAGAAAAACGAAGTTCCATTGACAGAGAATACTCGAGATCTGATCCAATCCTCGAGGGGTCTATTCTTTGAATATTTAAGTGCTATGATCTGGCTCTATATACCTTTCCCTTTCAAAAGTTTCCACATACTTTTCAACCTGAGAGATATCCCGAACCAGTTTAAGTTCTTAATGTTCCAACCTCCAAATTCTATAGGAGCTGAAATAGATTTCCAATTATCCAAGTGAGTTCTCTGATGACCATCTATGTTCCACCAGAGGAAGGAAAAATGGAACTCCTCAAAATGTTTAGGATAGACCTGGGACAATGGGCCAGGGCAAACCAATACATAGCTAAACTAGGGAGAACTAATTTGATGAGTACAACCCTGCCACCAAGTGAGAGTAGCCTGTAGGTTCAATTTTTTATCTTACTTTCAAATATTTCCACCATCCATATCCAGTCTGAGGATTGGTACCCCAAGGGTTTGAGGTGATATCCCAAGTATTTGAAACCTATAGAGATAGGTACCATGCTGTATGGGAGGAGAGCAAAGATTTGTCTCCTCGTGTCTTCATCGACATCATTGTAAAGGAAGGAGACTTTTCTTTGTTGACTGGCATACCCGTAGCTGAACAAAATAAATCCAAAGCGTATTTATAAGCTCCCCATTCACTAACAGTACCAATACCAAATAAAATCACATCATCAACAAATAATAGGTGTGCTATTGAAATATTTTGAGAATACTGAAAACCTTTGATGTGTTCCTTCTTCTGAGAATCCATAATGATCCTACTAAGACTTTCAATGATCAGAATGAACAATAATGGCGATAAGGGGATGCATTGAAGAATCCCCCTAGAAGCTGGGAAAAAATCAGAGGGAGTCCCATTAACTAAGATAAAAAAAATGAGTTAGTTACACACCCCATAATCCAGTTCACACCTTCCAAAGGAATTTCAATCTGTAAGAGGACGAGTCTCAGAAATGTCCAATCTACCATATCAAAGGCCTTGACTAAATCAAGCTTTAGAGCCAGGACATTGGAATTCTTGGATTTAATAGAGTGTAGGACCTTCTAAGTAATGCCAACTAGTTCTGTAATCTGTCTATCTTTCAAGAAGCCAAATTGTTGAGCTGAGATAGCCTTGTTCAGTAAGGGCTTCAGATGAAGAGCTGCTATTTTTGAGATGACCTTGTATACAAGGTTACACTATGATATGGGACGAAAGTCAGCAAAGCTATTAGGATTTTCATACTTTGGGATCAGAGTAAAAAAGGTAGAGTTTATAGCCCCAGGTACTTTTCCTTCAATTCTAGCTTGTTCAGCAGCATTACATAAATCCTCCCCAATCAGGTCAAAAAATGCCAGGAATAATTCAACCGGCCATCCATCAGGGCCTAGGATTTTGTCCTTCTTAAACCCCTTTAGTACTGCTTCAACTTCCTGGGGAGAAATAAGCCTCATAAAACATTCTATATCCAAGTCATGAGAAAAGGTGGGGAAGAGTCTAGCCACCTTAAGTTGATCAACAATATTTGTTCCCCTATCATCCTCAAATAATTCACTAAAGTGTTGTTTACCCAACTACTTAAGAGAAGAGTCCTCTAAAACCAAGTTACCCTCCTTATCATGGAGAGACAGGTTAGATTTAGAGTTCCTTCAAGTAAAAGCAAAGGCATGAAAAAACTTGGTATTTACATCCCCCTCATTGATCCACGACACTCTACTTTTAAGTCTCTGGGTGGTAACTTCATCGGACAAGTATTTACCTTTTTTAACTTTGAGCACTCTCAACCTGCCAACATTTGTAGCTAAGAGCAAACCAGAGTCAATAAGAAGCATTGTAGAGATCTCAACATTTATATCCACTATCAACTGTTTCCTATAACACTTTTTGTTTCTTTCCCATCATTTTACCGCACCTTTGAGTCTACCAAGATTAAGAGAGAGGCCTTCCAGATAGTAAGCAGACCCAAGTGACAAAGGGTCATTCCAGGAGAAGGTTACAAGAGAGGAAAAAACATCTTCCACTAAGCAGCAAGTCTCGGACCCCACTCCAAGAAAATGGGATAGTGGTAAAAAACTTATGAGGGTGTGGCCCAGGATCTATAATAGGAAATAAAAGGAAGAAGATGATCAGAAATCAATAAACAGTCTAGTCTTTTAATAATACCATCATCCCCTACAACATCATTCCTCCAAGTAGGGCAGGGGTTACTCATAGTGAGGTCAACTAGATGATTGCTGGAGATAAGCTGGGAAAAGTAAGAAGCCAGAGGATCAGGCCTGGCTTTAGTATCCCAAACTCAGAGGAAGAGATCGTGAAGTTAAGGTCTCCATCCAGGAGGAGATTAGGTAAAGTAAAGAAACCTCTAGTCAAAAATTTATCCCAAAACACAGTACGGTTGGCATTGGGCCCATATCAGTTAATAATGGAGAATCCCTCAGATATACCTTTGATACTAGCTTTGAGAATAATGATAGCAAGTGAAGAGAAGGCTTTACAGTGCACCAAGAGAGGGTTCCATCCAGCAAGGATACCTCCAGAGAGACCAGAGGCATCTAATACACAGGACTCCCCCCTGCTTTGAATTTTGAGAACAAAAGAAGGTCCTGGGAAAAATTACATATAGTTTCTTGTAACATAATCATATCAAGATTTAAATCAGAGAAGAGAGAACAATGAGATTTTTGTTTGGAAATCCCTCCAAAACTACGAATATTCATGGACAATATTTTCATGGGGTAACTAAATCTTCATGTTTGCTTGCTCTAAGTACATGTGAGGAGATGAGAGAATATCAATGCTGCCTTGCTACATTCATTATCCTAGCCAAGAGAGGAGTATATAGTCATATACTTCCAGAGTCATCAGAAGGAGGCTTCTTTGACTTACATATAGTCACATTTTTAAAGCGAATGGAGTCCAATGAGAGAGTAGAAGGAGAAACAGGTTACTTATCAGAAAATATTGATAGGGATTTCAATAGAGAGGGATCCTGAAAAGTAGGTGAATCTATGGGGATGATTGGTCAATATGTTTGTAGGTGAAGTATTAGGACTAGGTGAGGGGGAAGGTGGAATAGATGAGGAGGCTGGGAGAGAGGGAAAGTGTTCTAGTGTAAAGGGAGGGGGGCCTTACAGAGGAGAAGGATAATTTAAGGCTTGAGGATTCAATTCTATAGATAACTGGGAGGTTTCAGACACAAAAAGTTGAGAAAGTCGAGCACAAGTATCAACGTCTTCAATGAACATCAATTCAACTTTAGACATTCCCTCATATGGAGTAGGTGAACAAGAGACATATATGTCCCCATGCGAGGGTGATGACAGCTCCTTTGAAAGGTGGTAGTATTTAGGAGAAGATAAATCAAGCACAGGATTGAGATCAAACCCCCTATTCACTGGAATACCTTTAAGAAGAAGGGAGCAAGAGTTACGTAAATGTCCATCCTCATGGAAATAGTTGCACCTGAAGGGCATGTGTAAATAGTCTAATCTCTGAGTAAAATACAGTCACCACAAACAATTTCAATCTCAGGGAGTAATCCTTTGGATACATTAAGTTCTACAAGTACCCTAGCTAGTATCTTATCAAATAACAGGTGGAAATCCTTCTCTAGGGCTAAAAAGTAACCAATAGTGTTTTCTACTCCAGCAAGAAGATCTTTATTCCAAAGAGGAAATGGCAAGGGAGGCAATAAAACCTATAGGTGGAATTTGGTGACCTTTTCCTTAAGAGGGTTGAACCCTGTATGCCAACGGGTTAAGACTAGTGAGCCCTTCTATATGGGTCAAAGGTTTTCCAAAATACGGGTGGCATCAGTCTCTTCGATGAAAAGAAACACAACACAATTGTTCACAAGAAGACTAATGGTAGGTACATAGTGAATGATAGGTTTCCAATGTATAGTAACCCAATCTATCCATTCTTATTTAGACATGGAACAATATTCAAGTCTCCCTACTAAGGCACGACAACAGAGGGTTTCGACCTTGTCGAAGAAAAAATCATGGCCAAGTGCATATCTGCTCTTTGATTCGACCACCTTTATGGACTTAATTTTTCGATGAGCATGACTAGGGTGCTAGTGACGAGGGATATTTGAGACCCCCCCACTCTTCTAGGAAGCGAGGGGATTTCCCTTCTTAGACATGTTCTAGGCCAGTCATGCCTAGGCAAAAGGGCTAGCAGTCAAGAAAATACCTACCGGGAAATAGCTACCTAAGTTACCAACGGAAAAAGAAACAACCAAAAAACAAGGCCAAAACCAGAAGAAGGGCGACCAAGAACCGAAGTACCCCAGCCGAAAAGGGTCGCTAACAGACAGGGGAAAATCCCAAGCAATAATCAGAAAGACCAATAAAAGATTGTTCCCACTTTTTAATCATGGTTTGTACTAGCCCTCTAGAGTAGAGGGTTGAATCCATGTGGGGCGGCTACCATTGATAAAGTAGATAAACCCTTGTAATAAGGAGTTTAGATCAAGCCGCAAAAACCTGAGGTAGAAACAAAAATAAACAGTGTTGTCGAGAAGTACCTAAAAACTGCAGAAGCACCAGGTACTATGATGATGTCGAGCACCACAAAGAACCAAGGTCAATCACATTCAACAAAACCCATCAAATTCGGAATTAAACTGATAAGATAATAAAAGTTCCACAAAAGTATCCATGCAAATAGCTCGAAGTGACAGGTTCAAGACCAAACAATGTAAAATTTGGCCAGGAGCAACGAAATTACGTGCATGGAGCATAAAAAATCAGTTAGACTAATCCTGAAAGGTGTCCATCAACTACAAAGTGGATAATATCACTCTGAATGGCATCAAACAAACACCCACAAGCAGATAAAAACCAGTGTGCAACTAGGAGAGTGGCGCAACACACCATGTCTTCAGTACTGCAAACCCTAAGCTCCACTTCCTACAAACCCTAAGCACCGCCCCTCCTCACACTTGAGATTGAGAATATCAGTTTCATACTAATGATGTTCAGAGAAAATCATTCTCAAATAGTTGTATGTTATATGTTGTATATTAATGCAATTATGTTTATTTCGGTTTATGCACATTTTTTTATTGATGTAGAAATTATATTTTAGATTTTTTTTTAAAATTTGGTTTTAAAGTCTCTTTACCTCAAATCTAAGGTGTTAGAGATAAGTATTTTTTTAACTTTTCTTTTTCACAAAGAAAAATGCTATAGTTTCTATTTATAGATAGAGTCAAACTATACATATGTTTTATACAGAGATCATGTGTTATACCAAAATCCTGTCATCATCATGTGATAAGACCTTTGACATACCTACTTGATCTTAATCCCACCACTTGGAGTGGAAACCCATGTTGTTTGTTAGTCTTTCATGAAAATACTCATCATCGCGCTTTCCTTTTTGTCCATGAGCGGTACCTTGCTCGCACCGCCTATTCCTTGTTATCCATAAGCGGTGCCACCGCTTATAGCCCTTGGTCCATAAGCATTTCTTACCTGAACCGCTCTGTCATAAGAGGAGAAAAGTGGTACCCTCGGTAAAATGGGAAAAAAAGAATATTCTCAAGGCTTCTAGATCATGAGCCTCGTGTCCTCCCTTATCCCTATCATTGTGGGTCAGTTGAGCTCGAGATCCCTCATCCTAGGATCTTAGAGGACACCTCATCCACAAATATCTCAACCATCCCTATCCATTGAGCCTTATAAATACAAGCTCATGTCCATGGTTGAGGGGGACAACCATTGAGGTATTGTTATGCTGTTGGATTGACCACTTTGCCCAAGCCATTGGAGAGCATAGGGAGCAAAGTTGGAGCTTATGGGGATGAAGTGTTGGTTTCATGGAGATGCATGTCAACTCTAAGGCTTAATTGGTTGTAAACTTCTCCATTTTATCTTAATGCAAAGATGATTTCTGTCCCACATTACTGTTGTTGTTTGATTTCACATGTAAATGTTGTTGGATTCCTTAGTCACTAACATGGATTAATAGATTATGTTCTAGTAGCCTTGATGTGTTTGTGTGTTTAATTTGATTGCAGGTACACAAGCTTACTATCGAAGTAGGCATTCCAGGTATCTACGATATCCAAGGAGGGTCTTCATCCTTTGTTGTTCATTTGTTTTGGATCTAAACCATTCAGACCAGAGGAACAGCTTCTGTGAGCAGAAGGTGAAATATTCCTGCTTACAAATATGGAGACTCCACTGGGGAATAGATATATGTATCAGTTGATCTGATCTTCCTCAGTTCTTCAACTCTTGTCCGAATCCAAGCTCCTTCTCCAGCTCTCTTCAGTCAAATCTGCTATCTAACTCAGTGAATTTTGGTTTGAGACTCCCAGATCGGTCTAGATCTGATCTATTTTCGACCTTTTATGCTCTCTCTCACTCTTAACCTATCAGTTTTTACCTTAATCTGGTCTTTTTCTGACTTGATCTCTCGTTCTCTATGTGTTTTGGATTTTTACAAGGAACCACACCTATGCAATGGGCAAGAAGCGGTGCCACCGCATGAACCGAGTTAGAAGCACGCGGTGCCACCACCTGAGTTTTGTTGGCGATAAGAAGTGCTGGGCTAGAACCACTCTGTCAGTACCTGAGAAGCGTGCTACTAGGTAGGCATCATTCCAAGACCTTCTTTTTCTCTTTTCTTGTAAAAATTTGAGTTGATTTGCTTTCAGCTTTGCACTGTCAGGCTTGCGTGTCAGAATCTGATGCTTGTGGTTTGGAATTTTATGGTTAAAGATTGGTTTGATTGGGAAATTCAAAAGTTAGGTTAGACTTTTTGATTGTTCATTCACTTTGGTGCTTGTTGGTTGTGATTGTGAAAGGATTTCTTGTTTTTGAAAAGCTTAGGGTGTTAGTAAGATCTCTTTTCATTTATGTTATATAGACTAAAATAAGAACACTTGGTTAGCATCTTAGTTTCATTTCTTGTTTGCATAGAAAACTTCTTTTTCCTCCTTTAAAAAAGATTTTTTTTTACTGAGATTAGGTTATCATCATTGAGAGTTGGACATTGGATCTCTAATTGGCTTTACAAGCTTTCGGGCTCTTCATGTTCTTTCGTCTCTTATGCATTTAGTACTATCTTGTCAAAATAAAAAATATGGTAGTTTTAAGTTAGATTTGCCTATGTTTTAAGAAAATTGAAGATAGAGTGCATTTTCATGTAGTGTGCTTCTTGTTTTTCTTTTAGGAAAAGAGATTCTTCCCCTTCTTATTGCTTTCAGAAAAGAGAAATCAGTTTGGAAAGTGTTGCTTGTCTTTGATTTTGTGTTCAAGACTGTTGTGTGGAAATATTTTTGGTTTTGAAACAAAAGAAAACACTCTCTTTCCCTCCCGTAGGTAGGCATACTGAATGGTAAAGTGAAATATTTTGCACAAGCATAATGCATGGTTTTACTTTTCTGTCAAAACACCATGCATTCACCTAACCGTCCACTTTAAAATTAACAGTAGTTATAGGCTAAAATTTACGTAGCAATTGGAGTGATAGGTTAGAGATGTGTTCAGGCATTGTTAAGCATAGGAGCTGTCATTATTTGTCCACATTACATCACAGGACTCGCGCGGTTCTTCCACGTACCATCGGTATATTGAATGGCCTTTCACGCACCCTTGAGGTATTGTTGGGGCGCGCACCTCCACGGTCCCTAATTTTGGTAACTCCGTGGTTTTTGTGGAAGTTGTAAGCAGAGTTACGACTCAAAATAGTCTTAGGGGTGTTGGGGTTGAGTAAAAACCTTCCTTTTGTAATAAACCCATGGTTTAAGTCCAGGGTTTAGGGTTCGGGGTGCCCATGGTTTAAGTCCATGGTTTTGTAATAAGTGCACTATAAATAAGCACTCTTGTAAAGAAGTCAGTTTAGGCTTTTGATGTAAGATGAATTGATGCGAAGCTAAGGCTTGTTTGTAAGAAGGTTAAGTCCCAGCTGTGTGCGTGGATGACCTCTGCAGCTGTGTGCGCAGAGGGTTTTGGGTGATTAAGGAAATCTGTAGTTGGGTGCGTAGAGGCCTGCAGCTGTAACACCCCATTTTGACATTTCTACCTGAACTACTATTATATGTTGTATTTGTTTGATTGTGAGACCTCGTCGGTTTGACGACACTGTGGACATATGGTTCTATTATTTTGCCGATATATATATGTGTGTGTGTGATGATAGTATCATGGTCGGTAGTCATGTTTAGATATGTATCATGTGTTAATTATGTCAAATATATGGAAATTACTGAATGATGGGTACGTGGATATCGTTACAGATATATGTTGAAATAATGAATGTTATGCCAGGTGCATGGCAAATGAATGAGTTTATTGTTGTCATGTTATGATGAGATATATGTGTACATATCGAGGATTATGCCTGATATCCTATATTGTATGTCGAGGACTGACTTACAGGTTGAAATGGCTAAGTGATAGCTGGATCCTACAAGGTGGGAGGACCTCGAGGACATGGACTTCTAAAGATAAAATGGTATGCGAATGATGCATTATTTACTTTCGTATGGTTATTATGTTGTTTATTATGATGTATGTTATGACATTGGTGGGATAGAGTTCCAGGAAACTCAACCGCCCAGATCGGTTATACGATGATAGACCGAGTACAAGTGCAACGTTGTTGTTATGTCGAGTAGACATAGTCCCTTGTTCCATTAAGGGGGGTGGAGGCTTTACTCACCGTTTATCCCCGAAACCCAGAGTCATGGGAGGGCTGTCCTACGGCGCGCTCCACAAGGTGTGTGATGATGACTGATGGTTTCCTACTGGGGAAGCTTGGTCGATGTGGTCGACACTTCCGCTTACGGATTCTAGCTGGAACCGGTCATGAATTGACATTCCAGGGTAATCCAGCAAAGGACAGGATAGGATTT
>LPNX010167573.1:205972-240529 GCA_001517045.1 Pseudotsuga menziesii | reverse complement strand
AAAAACACAATGAGATATGTCGAAAATACGAACAAAAAAAGTATTTTTTTTTAATGACAAATATGTCAATTCAACCATTATGGTTGACTTATTTTATTGAAGTTCTATTGGTTCTTGAATTCCAGCTCACAAAAACTTATTTTGGCACATTTTCTTATAAGGCCCATTTTAGACCCCAAATTTCCTCTAATGATAATTGTTAGAAGCTAAAGGTACAGTAATATCCCTCTTCTGCTTGCAGAAACCTGATTCTGCAGCACCCCATAGCTGTTTCGGGTGAGACTGCAATGTGTTCGCAGGTTGCTGCCGAAAGGGCCAACACTGTGGGTATTTTGTTGGTGTGAAGTTAATGGTATAAAGCCCGGGTCTGCCCTATAGCCCAATAGGTATATAGAAAGGTATTTCACGTACTCGATTATATATCGGAAGGCCCCTTGTGTACGGTTATGCATTAGAAAACACTACTATCGATTCGAGCTCCCACGTACCTTGAGTATATCGGGAGAACCCACTAGGATACCTTATCCATTTGAGAAAATCCCTTTGGCCATCTTTCTTGGAGTCATACACCGAAAACAAAATTCAGGTAGATTACTACGCACGTACCCTCGAGGTATATCGCGAGTGGCACCTTCTTGACAATCCTGGTGAGAGACCTAACTATTTGAACTCCTCCTATCATTTTAAGTGTGCTTGTTTTGACCTATAGATTGTGTAGGGGAATTTTTTGGTGTTTTTTCTAGTTTTTCAAACCCTAGGTTAGATAGGAACTGTACAAACTAGCTGAGTTAAGACAGTCCAGAAGAGTACGGGGCTTACCACTTGATTTTATTCCTGGTTTAGGAGAAAATCCAATGGAAGCTATCGACCAAGGAGCTGCTACCACCTCCCGAGTGGGAGATAATGTGGTTGAAGAAAGTGGAGGACCGTATTCTTCACACTCGCCTCCCTTGGTCCAACAACCTTCTCAGGGAAATTCCTCGTTCCATTCTCCCACGGAAGGTCATGTTGATGATACCACCCATCTGGATTATGGTCCCAATGCTCCATTTTGGGATACCTCTATAGGACAGGCCATTGCCTCATTTGGCACCCGTTTAAACTCTTCTAAAGATGAAGAAGAACATAGGCAATATCGCACTGCCATTCTCTGTGCACATGATATTGACAAGCAAATAGATGAACTATTAGGCTCGACACCATCACGTTCCACATCTGTTCATGTGGGATATTGTTCACTTGCCGATTGGATGAGACCCATTGAACCGATTATAGATCGTGCAGTAACACCACACAACCCAGGTAAAAATACCACCTCCCATGTTATGTCTGTTCCCAATCCTCTCAGGTCTTCTGCACCTAGGGCCCAACCTTCAATTCCTGTTTTGGCTTTACCTTTTAGTGCCGGGGAGTAACCCCAGGCACGACCTACGTTATCCGGAACCAAAATTGTACCTAGTCAAGGGCAGACCTCTAATATAGAACCATATATATTTTATGTCCCTCCCACCCATACTAATGTGGTTAATCCCCCATCCAGTTCAGGTCAGCCCTTGGGGGCACAACCTGTAACCATTCAATCTTCTTGAGGTTATGGTTATCAAATACCTGTAGGTAGCATTAATCATCCACCCAATCCTACAGGAATGCCTTATGCTAGAATTCCATACCCTAGTAATACTTTTACGCCATGGGGGAAACCCAACTGGTCTTACATGCCAGTGATGGGGGGGATACCTATAAATACTGCGGGAGGTGTCAGAGGACTGCCTCATGTAGGTCCTCCCCCTGGGGGGCCTAATGGTCCCAAAGGATCAGGAAACTTTCCTCCTTATGGTCCTAATGGTCCTAATGGTCCTAGTGGTCCTAGGAGGTCTGGTGGCCCTCCTCCTAGTGGTCCTGGAGGCTCTGGAGGTTTACCTCCCGGTGGCCCTGGAGGGTCTAGTGGTCTGCCTCTTGGTCGTCCTAGTGGTCCTGGTGGTCCTGGAGGCCTTGGCGGTCCTCCTCCTGGAGGTCCTAGTGGTCCAAACGATCTTGATCCCAGAAATCAACCCCCTGTGGGTGGATTTTCCATTAGTTTCTCGTCACAGCAACCTGTCTTTCAATCCACTTATGGTCCTACTGGTAATTATATGCCATATCAATATTACCAGTATGTGCAACCCAACCGTCAGTTGTCTTTCCTAGGAAGTTTGGACTTACCTAACTTGTCCAAGTTGATTAATGAACCCATTCAACACAATCCCTCGTGGCCTCCTATTCCGGTAAAGTTAAGCAGTGAGACGACCCAAAAAACCATGTTATGACATTCTATTTGTGGTGTTATTCAAACTCCCTCATGGATGATTCAGTTCGGTTACGAATTTTTCAGCGAACTTTGACCGGTACAGCCGCGAAGTGGTACATTGAACTCCCACAACATTCATTTGTGAATTTTGGCTCATTGGCAATCGTGTTTCTTACACACTTTCAGCTCCCTATTCATTATGAAACGGGTACTAATCTCTTAACTTCTCTACGACATAACACCTCCACCCACATATCTGATCATATCCATGAACGGAGAAGATTGAGAAGGCTTATTAAGGCCCCTATTATGGATCAGTTATTAGCTGATTGGTTTACAAAATCGTTGTTGCCTCCGATTGCCCGAGATGTGGCTATGGGCGGTGCCGTTACTGAATAGCAGGCTATTAATCAATCCCAGTATCTAGACTTGGTCTATTCCCAGTCTGGAACCTTTTATGACTTGATTCCTCAAGCTCCTCACCCAAGCATCGATCTCGCCAAGCCACTAGCAGAAGTACCTGTTGATGGGATTGTTGGTTCAATACAGTCCTCGTCAGTAGTGAAACCTGCCAAGCAACCCCAAACGGCCACTCCTACTCCTTTGACTCCTAAGGTTTCCACTGAGGTCAATTCTATTCAAAGTATTCAAACCTCGGGCAATAAAAAGAAGGGTGAAAATACGAATAAAAACCCGAAAACCAATAGGAGAATCCAAGACCAACCAACAGTGATAACAATAAATGGAAAATAAAGGCAACATATCCCTCTCTACTATGCGTAGATGACCATTTCTCAAAGGAGTGAACTCGTCGTGATCAAATATCCCAATTTCTGAAATCAAATTCCACATTCTCAGTACTCACGGATCCTTTTCCCTCTCAGCAACAACTAATAGACCACATGTCTAATAAGGGTAACTCTAGTTCATCAGAGGAAATTCGCATGATGTCCTCAGATACCATTAATATGCAAACTCGAAGTTAGAATTATGACAAAATCGCAGATAAGAAAGAACATCATTCTTCTTTAGGGAAAACTCCCTCTACTAGTTCTCCTAAATCCTCGTCTACTGTCCCCCTATAAATCGAGAAGCCTACTCTCGACATGATTTTGCGTCCACCCAAGAGTACTCTTCGGAAGGCTGTATTTAACCCTAATGCCCGAGCTGCTCAATTTTATAATGTAGTTGAAGATCTCTCTTAGGAACACTGTGCAATGTCTACCTTAGAAGTACCCCAAATTTTCCCTACACAGCACAAAAACTTGTTGACAACATTAGGAGCTTTAGACCCGGATAATACTAACTTGATTCATTTCAATGTTGAGAACTATAAGTCTAGGTTACCTCATAAACTTGATTTTCAGATCATTACGAAAGTAGTTGGAAAGAAAGTTTTTTGAACGGTACTAGATGAAGGAGCTTCCACCTCGATTTTGTCTCTGTCTTATTGGAAGGTTCTTGGCTCTCCCGAGCTTGTAACATCACCTACGAACCTCAAGGCCTTTGACGGATGGGGTTTTCAACCCCATGGTCTCATATGAGCCCTAGCGGTCGAACTGGGGGGAAAAACCGTTTCCATTCAAGTAGAAGTGGTAGATTCCCCCTTATATTACAACCTCCTTCTAGGATGAAATTGGTTCTATGCCATGACTATTGTTGCCTCAATAGTATTCCGAACAGTCCAATTTCTGCATCTAGGGAGAATTGTTACCATTGACCAGCTTGATTTTTGCACGCCGGATGTTACTACCACCATGGATAATAACATCCCCATGTTAGGCCAGTCCCCTCCTCCTTACCAGTTGATTAGGGTAGGCATGTTGAAGGATTCATCCCTTATGGGGATTTTTCCATCCACTTCTCCTAGCATGGATACCGCGACAGTCCATATGATTGCCTCATTTGATTATGAGCCTAAGGGTAAACAAATTGTTGATTCCACTTCGTTGAGTTCACACGAAGCAATGTATGACATCATTTAAACCTTTTTCGATGATCACACTGATGACCTTAATCTAGTGGCTTCGGATCCTTACCATTTACCGTACTAGTTAGAACCTTCTCTTCCTATTCAAGATTATCTCTCTAATACTTTCCCTTTCGATGAGTCCATTATGGAGATCATGAATATGGATGAGTCCATTTGGGAGGATCACCATCACAGATCCATGTTCCTCCCCAATACTAGTATGGTTAACCATGATTATGCATCCTTTTTTCCTACTGATATTGTCAACGTACCCCAAATTCCCATATTGTTGCAAGACATAGATTCTGAGGGAAACCTTTGCAACATTACTCAGACGAGTCTGTTTGACATATCAGCCAGGCCTGATACTATCGAGCATGTTCATGTTGGGAAGAACTGCTCGGCAGATGAATCTGAAGCATACAAGGCACTTTTCAAATAATTTTGTGATATTTTTTCCTGGTCCTATGAAGAGATGCCGGGGATTGACCCATCCATTGCGGTCCATGAGATTAAAACCTATCCCATGGCTAAACCTATCAGGAAAAAACTAAGGCAAGTCCATCCTCGGAAGGCCATAGCTATTAAAGCTGAAATTGAGAAACTTCTCAAAGCTGGGTTTATTTATCCTGTACCCCTGATGGAATGGGTATCGAACGTTGTCCCTGTCAATAAAAAGCAGGGAACCATTAGAGTCTGTATCGACTTTAGGGATTTGAATCAAGCTTGTCCCAAGGACAACTTTCCTACTCCGCACATCGATCAGATTATCGACAACTATGCTGGAAGTGTCATCTTTTCGTTTATGGATGGTTTCTCTGGCTATAATCAGATTGAGATATTACCCTTTGATCAGCATAAGATGGCATTAATTTTCCCATGGGGAACCTTTACATATAAGAAGTTACCTTTTGGCTTGAAAAATGCTAGAGCCACATTCCAGCGCGCAATGTCCCATGTGTTTCACGATATTAAACATATTGTTGAACCGTACCTTGACGACCTCCCTGCTGATTCACAGCGACGGGAGGACTACCTTGGTCATCTTAGAGAGATATTCCTGAGATTCCATCATTATAATATACGGCTCAATCCACATAAATGTGTTTTTTGCATTGAGATGGGACGTTTGCTAGGTTTTGTGGTATCCAAAGATAACATACAGATTGATCCTTTGAAAATTGCCACCATTTTAACTCTACCAGTCCCAACTAATCTCCTTAAACTCCAAATTTTGCAAGGGAAGGAAAACTTTCTCCGCCGTTGCATGTGCAATTTCGTAGAGAAAATGCACGGTTATATGCATCTCCTCAAGAAGGACACCCCGTTCTTCTAGGATGACCAGGCCCAATGCACCTTTGACAATCTTAAGCACGCTCTGACTCATTCACCCATGATACACCCCCCAGATTACTCAAAGGACTTTCTCTTATATATTGCTTCCTCCGCTACTACCATCGCTATGATTTTAGTGCAGAAAAATCTCCACGGTCAAGAGCACGCGATTTATTATTCCAGTAAGAATCTTATGCATTCCGAAACTCGCTATTCACGTGTGGAAAAGTTAGCATTGGCCATGGTCATTGTTGTACAAAAGTTTCGTCACTACATTCTGCTCCACACTACCACTATATTGGTAGACCAGAACCCTATGTATTACATCCTGACTCGTCAGGTGCTCAGGGGCAAGTACTCCTGATGGATAGTCATACTATAGAAATTTGATCTGGAATTTTCCAAAGCCACATCAAAGAAATCCTTGGTCTTTGCTGAGCTCATGAGTGATCTTCCCTGTGCTTCGATAGAATCTGAGCCCAGTGATTCATTTTTGGATGAATTCCTGTTCCTGATTAGCACTACTGACCCTTGGTATGGAAATTTGCTTATTTATCTACAAACAAAATGGTTTTAGCCGCATTTATCCTGTGACGATCACCGCTGTATCCGTCACCACGTGAAATACTACCTCATCTTGAATGATACCTTGTATAGACGTGGGATTGACTCTATTCTCTGGTGATGCCTCACTCATGAACAGGCTGAACATGTGTTGAATGATTTCCACTCTAGAGCATGTGGCGGTCATTTATTTGGGATGGCTACAGCCTAGAAAATCCTTCGCGCTGGCTATTTCTGGCCTTCTGTCTTCAAAGACTGTCATGAGGCTGTTAAGAAATGCCCACCTTTTCAACACTTTTATCCTAAAAAGCGCACCCATCCTGCTCCGCTACCCCCATCGTTGTTGTTGTCCCATTCACCAAATGGGGGATTGACTCCATGCATTGTAAGCCTACCTCAGCTGGGAAGCATGGTTACATCATCATAGCCATTGACTATTTCATGAAATGGGATGAGGCCATGCCTACAAATTTAGAGTCCCGCAGTCCATCGTTACTGATCACGGATCCCATTTCCGTAATCAAATGATGGAAGAATTGAGTGCTAAGCTAGGTTTTCACCATGAAAACTCTACGCCATATTATCCACAAGCTAATGGTCAGGTAGAGGCCATTAACAAAGTTTTAAAAACTATGCTTCATCTTATGGTTGGAGATCATAAATCCAACTAGAACCATGTTCTTTTCTCCGCTCTTTGGGCTTATCAGACTTCGTTGAAAACAACCACTGGTTTCACGCCATTCCAACTTGTCTATGGACTCGAAGCTGTCTTACCGATCCAATGTCAGATTCCATCTTTACAACTTGCCGTCGAACTTCTCCCAGACATTTCCGCAGAGGAAGAAAGATTTTTGTACTTGAATAACCTTGACAAGACTCCGAGAGATGTTGCCTTGGCTAATGAGGCACATAAGAAACGTGTCAAGGTGCAGTATGATAAATCCGTCCAACCTTGTGTCTTTAACGAGGGTGACCTAGTTTTGACTTATGATCAGAGATATGACAAACTAGGGAAGGGTAAGTTTGAGTCCATGTGGTACAGACCTTTCATCATTTCTAAGGTTTTAGAGAAAGGAACCTACGAGCTCGTTGATTATGATGGAATCGCTTTGGGGCAACCTTGCAATGGGTTGTACCTAAAAAGGTACTATGCCTAGGTCTTTCTTGGGTAGTATTTTGTAGATATGTATATTGCTTAACTTTCAGTGTGCTTTTAGTATTTTCAAGATGGTTTTGAGTTTAGTGTCCGAATCTATTTATACCATGTTTTGGTCATGTAGACGGATTTCTACGGCTCCGCTGATGGTGCTTGCCGCCACACCTTGAATATCGCCTCGGCTGCTTGCGTCCTCTATTCCCCGGCTGAAGGTTTGGTCAGTTCAAGAGCGGTTTGTATAGGTCCCACTACTAATAACATCCCCGAGTATGAAGCACTCATCGGTCTTTTGACTGAATCTTCCTCCCAGGATGTTTGCAATATGGTAGTCTTTATGGACTCGCAACTCGTGGTTTTCCATTTAAACCATATTTACACCATTAGAAATCCTGTGCTTCTCTGCCTCTTTCGGAGAGTACGTTTGCTGGAAAGATCATTTGAAACCATCACTTATAGGCATATCCCTAGGAAACATAATGTAGTTGCTGACTCATTATCTAATTACATCCTAGATTGGCATATTGCCCATTCATGACATTGAAATCAAACATGGTGTTGCAGCTGCAACTATTTTTCCCCAAATTTCTTAAATTTCAGGCCCCTCCTCATGATGTCGCATTGTTTAATCGTTGTAACCTTTGAAGTTTGGCCGGTTTTAATTTTGAATGATTTTGCAGACTAATTTTCAGCTGTTTTTAAGGATTGCATGCATTTGGATTTTGTGATTGATCGCAGATGGGTGTTTGGTTCACTAGCTGATGATGTCGGATCTTTTATTTTTCGATTCCACAGTTCGGAAGTAGAATTCGTTTTTTAACCTCTGCTGATATTCTTTTAAAATCTTTCAAACACCTAAGTTTTCTGTTAAATCGGGCGTCACACCATGATAAATCGGCTGCTTTGTCCTTTTCCCTTCCGCCATTGCGGCTCCCAAAGCAGTTTAGCACCCGAAGTCTGAATGGTCTCGACTACTGATGCGTGTTGTTTCTTGTTTTCCTTTCTGCCGTTGCGGCTGGGAAAGTATTTTGACTTTCGATGTAATGTCTTCCGACATCCGCTCAAGCTTTTCCCGCCCGCGTTTCGGATGTCTCTAGCTCTTGTCCCTTCTGCTGTTGTGGCTCTCAAAGTCCTTTAGCTACCGAAGGGTGAAGCCATCCGATATCCGATTGAGTTTCCTCCCACCGTCACTTGCCTGCAGTTTTTACCTTTCCGCCATTGCAGCTGGGAAAGTCCTTCCGCTTCCGATGTCTAAACCATCTGACTTCCGATTTTTAAAGTTTCCCGCCCTCCCGTCGCATGCTTGGAGCCTTTACTTTTCCACCGTTGCGGCCAGAAAAATCCGTTTGGCTTCCAATGCTGGTTTCCTCCCTTCTTCCGCCATTGGTATTGCTATCACAAGGCTGTAGGAAGACAAGGTAGTATGGTCGGCACTTGTAGAATGACGGTGGTGCACCAGGTCGTTTTTCTTGTGGATTAGCTGTTCAATTTTAACGTTTAAAACACCAATCCTATGAATGATGCATTTTGGTTTATTTGCAGGTGGACTCAAGAGATTGGTCAGACTACCAAGATACGAAGGTGTTGCTGGACATTGTAGCTCAGGTCGAACTGTGGTCAGAAGGAGACGAGGGCAACGGCCCAAAAGAGCTATCAGTTATGAAATAGCTCATGGACGCATAACATACAACATAGGGGAATATGAAGCATTGAGGAACTGAAGAGTTAGAGGTTTGGGAAGCAGCCCAAGCGGTCTGTAGTGGTAGTTTAAATATTTGAAAGAAGGACTTAGAAGGGGCTTTTTCCCTGGAAAATTTGTAAACCCTTTTTGGCTTGTAAGAGGAACTACTTCGTTTTACAATCAGAAACTGCAATTTTTGCCCACTGGAAAAAGCGAAATGTGGAATGTATCAACGCGATTAAATGAACAATGTTGAAGGGGAACTATTTCGTTTTCAGCTGTGTTTCATTAACTGTGAGAGTGTTTGATTTCTTGAACCTATGTTCTTGTTGAATGTTCTTCAGTATATTTTTGTGATGTTTTCCACTGTGAGTAATAAGTGTTGTTCATAAAACGATTGGCTATCTGGTTGTTAAATATCTATAATTCTTCATGTGTTTTGAAAGAAGTATCAGCTATCTTCAACTTTTCATAATGCATGTGCAAAATGTATTACTCACCAATAAATGATAATTCTGCTCCCTAGGGATAGTTTAGGTAGTTAGTTTATTTTCTTATTGTATGTGGTTAAGATGCTAGTGAGTCTAAAATGCAAGGTAAGAACCTGCGCATCACATTGTGACTGCTCCTTGCATCTTATCACCCTGCATATTAATTAGGCACTTGCATTTCATAATCTAAGTCAAAATACAAAAACACGGTGGACCGGGCCGCAATCGGTATACTCTTTGCTTTGTCACTTGACCTACGGTAGCCGGACCGTAAACCGGACGGATTCCCTATACCAAACAGTCAATGGGCTAGTTGGGAACGTTGATTGGGGAGAATCCCTTACTGTTGTCGCCTACGAATTTGCAGGCCTCAACAGTTTTGGCACTAGAAGGAGGGCTGCCAGTGTATGGCTGGTCGAGGAAACCTGTTTTCCCGAGAATATTCCACCAGTAACAGTTCTGAAAGTAGTGGGTTTCATAATCCAATTCCAGAAGAAATAGAACATCTATATTCTGTTGGCAACGAAATTGTTAATGATCTGAGAAGACACACCAGGGCATATGTAAAGAATATTGGAGGATTGCCAATCATCCCTGAACTACCCAGAAGAGAGTATAAAAAGAAAGATCGTCCTGAAACGGAAGGCTCATTGTTGGTTGGAGACTGGGAAGAACTTGTAGAGACAGCCTTACAGGAAGTTGTGCTACCTTTGAATCAAGAAGGCCCGGGAACCCCTCACAATTCCCCTGCTCACACTCCCGTTGGTTCACCTCCTCACTCTCCACCTAGACTCATGGCTGGCGTAAACGTAAACCAACCACCTAACCCACCAAATCCACCACCTGCATGGAGAGCCAGATCACCATTAAACCTGACACCTCCATTACACGACCTACCCCAAGACTTTGAAAAGATGTTGCCCAAGTTCGACCCAAATGAGAAAATACTAGTAGATGATCATCTGCAAAGTTTCTACTTGGAAATTGAAGGATTGAGGGATGGAGAGCATGAATATGTAGTCTGCAGACTGTTTCCACATACTCTTAAAGGAGTTGCGGCGTCATGGTACTTTGGGTTTCCTGCTAACTCTATCCCTGATTGGGATACCTTCGAAAGAATTTTCAGAAGTAAGTATGCAACTCAGAAAACTCATGCAACCCTCATGAAAGGGTTGTGCACCTTGAAGAAAGAAAGAAAAGAAAAGGTGCACAGTTTCACACAAAGGTTTGTAGCCTATCTCAAGAATTTCTCTGAAACGGATAGACCTTCAGAAAAAGTTCTGATTGAATATTATACTTCAGCTTTAGGCCCTGATTTGGCCATGTTTGCCAAAGGTAGGGCCAAGCCTACTTTGACGGAAACTTATGAAGAAGATGAAGTAGTGGAAGCTGAAAGAGAGAGTATTGAAGACTATCCAGAGCAGTCAGGAGAAAAAGGTGCAGGCAGAAAAGCCTTATTGTTTACTAAGCCTAAAGAAGAGAAATCGCCAGATCTTGAAAATATCGCCAAAATGATGCAGAAGCTTTCCAACAAAATCATAGACTTGGAGAAAGAGAAGGAAGCACCAAAGTTTTATAAGCCATATTATAAGAAAAGAGAGGACAACAATCAGTCTCAACCTCCTCCACACAATACAGCATCCATGAATTTAACAGAGATAGGGATGGAGAGTTTTTGCACTTTCCACCAACAACCCCACTCTGAAAAGAATTGTCCGCAATGGATAAATTCAATGACGTTGGTCATGAATCAGATGTTGGATTCTAGATTAACAGAAAAAGAAGATGAAGAAAGAAAAGAGAATTCTGCTTCTACTTCTACGAAAGAACAGGAAGAAGAAACCATGGATTTATGGAATTATGTCTCGTTATTTGATGCTGAAGAGGAAAAGACTCAGGGGTACAAGGACGTTATGGAAACCAACGTAGCCACAAGGAACCAAGGGACGGTCAAGGAAGACAGTCTTATACTCCCAAAGATTAAGAGGCTGTAGAGAAATGTTAAGAAGAAATTTCAAAATAAATCCTTGGCTGATAATATTCCAGAATTCGCCATTACCAGCCAAGATCCTAGGCAGAATGAGGCACGGGCCAAGCCAAGAGAAGAAAATGCTAATAAACCCCATCCCATTGAGTAGCCGATGGATTATGACATAGTGGAGGATTTAAAAAAGGTAAAAGAAAATGTGCCACTATTCAAAATGTGTAAAGTGCCACAACAAAAAGAGAGACTGTTGAAAGCACTTGAAGCATCAGATGAGAAGCTACCTATGGATAATCAACCTCAGGAAGAAGAAGAAATTGGAGAAACTAGCGTTGGAGGTAAGTCTAAAAGCAAAAATCCACCGTTCCTCCTCACCTTTGAAATTTTTAACCATAACGTGCACAATTGTCTGGTAGACTCAGGGGCATCAGTTAATGTCATGCCCATATTAGTATGTAAGAAGATAAATGGGCAGCCTAAGCCATCCATGTGGAGGGTGGTTCAGTTGGATAGGACAGATGTTAAGGTAATTGGTGAGCTGGAAGATGTCCTAGTCCATCTGGCATCCAATGACAAAGTTTTCCAAGTTATTAACATCGTGGTGGTTGATATACCAGACGATTACGGTCTTGTACTGAGCAGAGATTGGTCGGACAAATTAAATGGATATTTCACCTCAGATTGGTCCCATCTTTGGCTGCCATACAAATGGAGTCCAAACCAGATTAAGATTCTAAGAGAGCCTCACATGAAGTACAATGTTACTCAGCTAGAGGAGAAGAATGTACCCATGGATTATGTACTGGGAAACTATTTTATCGAGTTGGAACCAGGGAATTATCAAGCGGAAGAAACCAGCAACACATCTGACACTCAGCCTGATCTCCTTCAATTCTCACAGGCTGATGAGATTGACTGTAATATAGTAAGATTAGCAGTAGGAGTAGATTCACCTTCAGTAGTTAGTGATTTTTGGATTTTGTTTTTTGATGGCTCTAAGACATTAGAAGGGTCAGGGGTTGGCTGTGTCCTGATTGACCCACAGAAGAATAAACATTTCCTTTCATGTAGATTAGAGTTTGAGTGTACTAATAATACAGCTGAATACGAAGCACTGATGCAGGGACTCAAGAAGGAAATTGAATTAAAGGTAAGTAATCTAAAAGTTTTTGGGGATTCTGAAATTATTGTGAAACAAATCCGGAATCAGATACATTGTGTTTCTCCTCACTTAAAGGCTTACCAGAATGAGGTATGGGATTTGCTTAAATGTTTTAATGCATTCAACATTATTTCAATTCCAAGACTGAAAAATGCAGCAACTGACCTATTGGCCACATCAGCCGCTAGGCTCGTACCCACTAATAATCAATGTTCTGTCGAACTACTTTTCAGGCCCTCATTATCGGATATGATCACCAACTTGCGAGTGTTCGACGATGATCAGCAAATAATAGAATTCTTGAAAAATGACGAGGTTTTTAAAGGAGCTATTATAGATGATGAGGAACATCAAGCCGAGATGAAATTTGACAATTTCATTCCTAAAGGTGTCAGAACATTAGAAAGAATGTTCGACTTAAATGAAAATTTCAGAAGACCAGCCAACGTGAAGACCCACAGCTCATCTCTACAGTTCGAGCTGATAAATTTAGGGACTGAGACGAATCCCAAATTTGTGAATCTCGGCAAGTGTTGTTTACCAGCAGAAAGAGACAAATTCATCAGTCTATTTAAGCAATATAAAGATGTGTTCACATGGACATATGAAGATTTGAAGACATATGATACCAGCATCATTAAGCACATTGTTTCCATCAAATCTAGAGTCAAGCCGTATCAGCAGCCTTTGAGAAAAATGCATCCAAAATTGGAACCGCTGATCCAAAGTGAAGTGAAGAAATTATTGGATGCTAGAATCATTTTCAAAGTCAGACACTCTGAGTGGGTGTCAAATATGGTACCAGTAAGAAAAAAGTCTGGAGAAATTAGAGTCTGCGTGGATTTCAAGAATCTAAACTGCGCTTCTGATAAAGATAACTACCCTGTGCCACCCATGGAGCAATTGCTGCAGATGGTCTCTAGTTCTGAACTGTTTTCATTATTAGATGGTTTCTCTGGCTACAATCAAGTGTTAGTAGCCGAAGAAGACAGATTAAAGACAACGTTTAGGACCTAATGGGGAACATTTTCCTACAGAAGGATGCCTTTTGGGCTTATAAATGCGGGAGCAACATTTCAGAGAGCTATGGACATAGCTTTCTGTGGATTGATCGGCCGCAGCGTTGTAGTGTACCTGGACAATATTACGATATTCTCGAAAAAAAGAGGAGAGCACACATTTCACTTAAGGCAGATTTTTGAATGCTGTCGGAAGTACGACATCTCACTCAATCCTAAGAAATGTGTGTTCGTTGTCACAGAAGGCAAGTTACTGGGTCACATAGTGTCAAAGCAAGGGATCTCCATTGACCCAGAAAGAATTAAGGCTATTGAACAAATCCCCTTGCCACACAATAAAAAAGGGATGCAATCATTCATGGGAACCATAAATTTCGTACGAATATTTGTGCCTGATTTCGCTCAAACCGTCAAACCGTTGCAGCAGATGGTAAAGAAAAATGCACAATTCAAATGGACCGAGATTGAAAAGAATGCTTTCAGCAAAATCAAGAGTGATGTCGCACATGCACCCTCCCTGAAAATCCTAGATTTCTATAAAGACTTTATTCTGTATACATTTGCATCCGATGATTCACTAGCAGCCGTACTCACCCAAAAGGAAGAAGGGGGGGGATGAATTCCCAATCTCCTTTATGAGTACTGGTCTACAAGGGGCTGAATTGAACTACCCAGCCATTGATAATCAAGATTATGCAGTGTTTAAGGTAGTAAAGCAATTCAGTCCTTATATATTAAAGAATCAAACCAAGGTAAGAGTCCCCTACCCAGCTGTAAGATCCCTTCTCATATAGAAAGAGTTAGGAGAAAGAAGGGGCAATTGGGTAACAACTCTTCAAGAATACGACCTTGAATTCAAGCCAGCCTCTATAGTTAAAGTTCAAGGGTTGTGCAAATTGATGACTAAAAGTGGGAACAATGAAGAACAAGCCTGGGAGGATGAGGCCGAATTACATGTAATGGATGTATGTCCTTTGTTTACAGTCCCCGAGTCTTGGTATAGAGACCTTGTACATTACTTGCAGGTAGGGCTGTTACCTGAACATTGGAATTCCAAGCAAAGAAGAGCGTTACGTCTTAAATCTGCATCTTATCAAATTGTGGAAGGAATATTATTTAGAACAAAATTATGACGGGGTTCTTCTCAGATGCCTAGAAAAGGAAGATGCGAAGAAAGTAATGACAAAGTTGCATGATGGTCCTGCTGGGGGCCATTATTCAGGAGACACTACAGCCCACAAGATCCTAAGGGCCGGTTACTATTGGCCTACGCTTTTCAAAGATGCACACACACATGTTAGGAAATGTGATATTTTCCAAAGGTGTGGTGGGAGGCAACCTAAAGCAGCAGCACCCTTAAAGCATGTGATCATCACGGAACCATTCGAGCAATGGGGGCTGGATATAATTGGAGAAAAAAAGCCGAATTCCTCTCTACAGCACAAGTACATTCTAACCGCCACTGATTATTTCACTCGCTGGTTCAAAGCTATCCTGCTGCGCAAGATAAATGAAGACGAAGTCATCAGCTTCCTACAAGATCATATCATGACCAGGTTTGGAGTTCCAGTTTCATTAGTCTTTGATAATGCTAAATACTTTTCATCAATTAAATTGATTACATTTGCTCATGATAAAGGAATAAAATTGCATTATTCTGCTAATTACTATCCACGAGGAGATGGCCTGGCTGAATCCTCCAACAAAAATATGATTAGAATTTTAAAGAAGACGGTAGTAGAAAACCAGAGGAGTTGGCACTTAGCATTACCAAATTCCCTTTGGGCCGATAGAGTCAAACCCAAGTCTGCAATTGGAGTGTCTCCATATACCCTTTTCTATGGTAAGGAAGCCATCCTGCCTCCCAATATCATGTTACCATCTTCCATACTAGCACAAGAGTCTAGGGGGTCGGATGATGAAGTTTTGCAAATAAGAATATACAATCTCCTGAAAGTAGAAGAGGCTAGATCTGAAGCCAAAGAACGCTTTAAGCAACAACAAGAGTCAGTTAAGAGATGGTTTGACAAGCATAAAGCTGGGAAAAAAGACTTTGAAGTAGGAGACTTAGTCCTCAAATGGGACCACCCCCATGATGAGAAAGGAAAGCATACCAAATTCTAGCAGTTGTGGGTAGGCCCTTTTCAGATTGCAGCCAAGCTTGGTCCTTCTACTTACAAGTTGCAAGATCTGTAGGGGTGGGAGGAGAACGTACCAGTAAATGGTTTGGTTCTCAAACATTATTTTTCCTAAGTTTGTTGATTTCTTCTGTCTTGTATATAAATAATCTGATTGGCTGTCTTTTGAGTCATGTTTTACAGTTTGTTTTAGTTTGTTTTCTTGATTCTAATAAAGATAATGAACCCGTGGTTGCATGGAGAACATTAAAATGTTTGGGAATGATAAACAATTTTGGGTATCAAACTGTGTGTTTTGTATAAAAGAATTTCTTCCAGTTTAGTTGTTTTCTCGAATAATTCTGTGTGCATTGAAGTCATGCTTAACCCCTGTGAACTAAACTGGATTCGAAGAGTCTGGAATACTATGTTGAGGCTCCATCCACGTCACACTTAAAATGTTCTAAGGAGCGACAATAGAGGACCCATGGAAAGGAGCAAGGTGAACAGTATATTAAATATAAATGATCCCATGCCAATAAATGAATGCCAAAAGGAAAATAAGGATCAAAAGAAAACTCCTATGAAAGCATCATACATCAAAGCAAATGGTGAATCATAAGTACTAAATAGCCGACAAATCCCCTCCGTCCGTGAGCTGAACATGAAGTACACCACTCACACAAAAGGACACTATGGGATAGAGGATCCTGAATTAAAATTTAGTAAGAAAGGAATACAGGAGGACTCATATGAAAAAGGACAAAGGTCCCAAAAGCACAAAAGCGCTAAAAATGGCATGGGAATGTGGAACAAATGAATATCTCTGTTTACCATCCGCTACCATCTTGTGGTGTCCAAGTTGTTAGTTACCTGAAGACAAGAATAATAATGAAACTCATCTTTCGGCCTCAACAGAGTTATCTGGACTTGAAAATCTTGGTTTCTACTCTCCCTTATTGGACTATTATCAATGGTTGAAGGTACACTTTTCTGGCATTCGAGAAATCTAGGTAGCTGGAAGAATTCAATGAGATGCACTTGTTGTTAAACAGTCTATTACTCAAAGATTAATCACCCAGAGATCTAGGTTCATCAGGTAATCGCCAATTGTTGCAGCTGCAACTGTTTTTCCCCAAATTTCTTAAATTTCAGGCCCCTCCTCATGATGTTGCATTGTTTAATCGTTGGACCTTTTGAAGTTTGGCCGGTTTTAATTTTGAATGATTTTGTAGACTGATTTTCAGCTATTTTTAAGGATTGCGTGCATATGGATTTTGTGATTGATCGCAGATGGGTGTTTGGTTCACTAGCTGATGATGTCGGATCTTTTATTTTTCGAGTCCACTGTTCGGAAGTAGAATTGGTTTTTTAACCTCTACTGATTTTCTTTTAAAAGATTTCAAACACCTAATTTTTCTGTTAAATCGGGCGTCACACCATGATAAATCAGCTACTTTGTCCTTTTCCCTTCCGCCGTTGCGGCTCCCAAAGCAGTTTAGCACCGGAAGTCCGAATCGTCCCAACTGTCGATGCGTGTTGTTTCTTGTTTTCCTTTCCGCCGTTGCGGCTGGGAAATTCTTTTGACTTCCGATGTAATGTATTCCGACGTCCGCTCAAGCTTTTCCCGCCCGCGTTTCGGATGTCTCTAGCTCTTGTCTCTTCCACCGTTGCGGCTCTCAAAGTCCTTCAACTACCGAAGGGTGAAGCCATCTGATCTCCGATTGATTTTCCTCCGATCGTCACTTGCCTGCAGTTTTTACCTTTCCGCCGTTGCGGCCGGGAAAGTCCTTCCACTTTCGATGTCTAAACCATCCAACTTTCGATTTTAAAAGTTTCTCGCCCTCTCGTCGTGTGCCTGGAGCCTTTACTTTTCCGTCGTTGCGGCCGGAAAAAGCCGTTTGGCTTCTGATGCTGGTTTCCTCCCTTCTTCCGCCGTTGGTATTGCTATCACAAGGCTGTAGGAAGACAAGGTAGTATGGTCGGCACTTGTAGAATGACGGTGGTGCACCGGGTCTTTTTTCTTGTGGATTAGCTGTTCAATTTTAACGTTTAAAACGCCAATCCTATGAATGATGCATTTTGGTTTATTTGCAGGTGGACTCAAGAGATTGGTCAGACTACCAAGATACAAAGGTGTTGCTGGACATTGTAGCTTAAGTCGAACTGTGGTCAGAAGGCGACGAGGGCAATGGCCCAAAATAGCTATCAGTTACGAAATAGCTCATGGATGCATAACAGACAACATAGGGGAATATGAAGCGTTGAGGAACTGAAGAGTCAGAGGTTTGGGAAGCAGCCCAAGCGGTCTGTAGTGGTAGTTTAAATATTTGAAAGAAGGACTTAGAAGGGGCTTTTTCCCTGGAAAATTTGTAAACCCTTTTTGGCTTGTAAGAGGAACTACTTCGTTTTACAATCAGAAACTGCAATTTTTGCCCGCTGGAGAAAGCGAAATGTGGAATGTATCAACGTGATTAAATGAACAATGTTGAAGGGGAACTATTTCGTTTTCAGCGGTGTTTCATTAACTGTGAGAGTGTTTGATTTCCTGAACCTATGTTCTTGTTGAATGTTCTTCAGTATATTTTTGTGATGTTTTCCACTGTGAGTAATAAGTGTTGTTCATAAAATGATTGGCTATCTGGTTGTTAAATATCTGTAATTGTTCATGTGTTTTGAAAGAAGTATTAGCTATCTGTAACTTTTCATAATGCATGTGCAAAATGTATTACTCACCAATAAATGATAATTCTACTCCCGAGGGATAGTTTAGGTAGTTAGTTTATTTTCTTATTGTATGTGGTTAAGATGCTAGAGAGTCTAAGATGCAAGGTAAGAACCTGCGCATTACATTGTGACTGCTCCTTGCATCTTATCACCCTGCATATTAATTAGGCACTTGCATTTCATAATCTAAGTCAAAATACAAAAATTTGGTGGACCGGGCCACAACCGGTAAACCCTTTGCTTTGTCACTTGACCTACGGTAGCCGGACCGTAAACCAGACGGATTCCCTATACCAAACAGTCAACGGGCTAGTTGGGAACATTGATTGGGGAGAATCCCTTATTGTTGTCGCCTGCAAATTTCCAGGCCTCAACACATGGTTCATTGTAAATAAACATTTAAAGACACATAAAACTCATATAAAATGCATTTACCATTTGAGACATATAAACACCAGGTAAAATTCTGTATATATATATATATATGAAAAAGTTTACAAAAAATAGGTCCCGAGACCTCATCTGAAGCACATAGGATTTCAGGAAAAATCACTATACAAAATCATGAAGTTGTCAGCTTTCAGTACATATCCCATACACTAGTGATGCTCATGGTAGCACATGACTGCCCGAGCTACTCTATGTAGCAGGCTACTAAATCGACCCGGTACTCCTGTTGTAGATCTCTGATACCTCATCAAAAGGTCATCAATGGAAGCATCTGGGATATCCAAGGTCAACCTCTCCAGGTTTTCCTCTAACTCCCCAGTGATATCATTGCCTTGTGGTACAAAGCGGGCTCCACCTCACCTATCCAATGGAGAATCTCCTCCAGGTCGCGCTGCTCCAACATCTGCATGAGAATATACAGGTCTCATCACTTAACATAAAAAGTATAAAACATTAAAAAACATAAAAACATTTCATCCATTTTAGGGTTTCTTTCTTCTTATTGATGTCACCCCACTGTCCGCCAGGTGGGAGTGGTAGGTTAGGATCTTCGGTGAAGTCCGTACCCACGTAAGAATAATCCTCCACCATGAGGATCTGATCTCAGAGTTGTATGAAGAACGAGTCACCGAACTTCACCTTCCCTCTACCTGCTCTTGTACAAGCCATGAACTAGACCCACCTCAGCATACGGGGGCCCCGTGCTCTCATACTTCTGAAGACCACCTGAGGTCTCATCTTTGGAACCCGCTCGAAGAAGAAGCAGGCTAAAATGGAACCAAAGGCAAACTACTTTAGCTCTCCCTGTCGACACTTAGTCAGCTAATCTTTGAATATCGAAAGCATGGATTCCGCCTAGTTGAATATCGTGGGTGCCATGACCTCTATGGCATATAACATGTGTGCCCTAGAAGCCTGGTGTACACCCTGACTCCCAGCCACCCTTTGCATAGTAAATAGGACGGTCTGTAGGGGCCCATCCATCGCTGCTCTAATGGGGATTTTATTGCACGATGTGCTCGTCCCTGAAGCACAGTGACGATTTATCAACTCTCGAGTGGCAATATCCCCTCCATGGGAACCTGTCAGTGAGATGGGGGCACCCCATCTTGAGAGTCCAGTCAAGAAGTATATGTCCTCTACCTCCACTGTCATAACATGGGTCCCAGCCTCGAAGTACTGCTGTTCCGGATTCCACATCCGCAGTATGTGCTCTAGTAACCACTCGTGTGACACCATGCTTGGGATCCGAAAGAATTTTAGGAGCCCACAGTCCCGTAATGCGTCTATACAACCCGTATTTCTTTCAGCGAAAGCATCATCATTGTCATGTTGTCTTTCTTTCCATATCACCATGTTTGAGAAACAAAAACCTGCTAAAAACAATCATAACATGCATTAGAATCATCTCTAATCATTTAAAATCAAAATATCCACGACCGGCACCACTTGTGTGTCATTGGAACCACCTGTCATCTATGTTTTAGGCGCAGTTCTTGGGAGGTACCGTGTATCTCATAAGGGGTATGCGCGGTGCTCGTTTTCAAGGTTTTAGGGCTTGCCATACAAGCCGAAAACCCCATCAAAACTCAAAATAAATTCTATGAAAAGAAATAGTAGGGTTTTAGCTGTTACCTGCAACTGATGAAGCTCAAATCCGATGGTGGGAACTCTCAGTATCAGCTGCTGAAGATCTGGCTAGGAAAGTGCTCCAAATTCTCTCCATTGTGAGTAAATAGTAAAATTATTTGACTTTTTACTATTTGCATGAGTTATATAGGCATTTTTGGGTTTGACATGCTATAGTTTTGACTTAAAATTACTTTTTATTCGAAGTCTATCAGTCGTAATCCCTTAATGCTAGTTATGAACGCATTTAACACTTGTCTTTGAGTCGATTGCAAGATAAGAGAACCATAGTAAGAAGCTTTGGAAGTTTGTTTATGACTTTTTCGCACCTCCATAAAACAGAAAAGGTCGATGAGTGTTTGTTATGACACTTTGGTCACACTCCTTAAACCCAGTATCAAAGGTCCGAGTCCATTTTAGATTCTTTCCAGGCTCGTAAAAAATTGACATTGTGTAAATAAATGTCATGGAGTATTCTTTTCACCTTTTTTCAGGATCCCTAAACACGAAAAGATCGTCGAGTCCATTTTGGATTCTTTCCAGACTCGTAAAAGTTTGCATTGTGTAAAGAAACCTCATGGAGTCCTCTTTAAACTATTTTTAGGATCCTTAAATACAAAAAGATTGTTGAGTGATCTTGTCTTCTTCATGCTCGTTAAAGCATTTGAAGAGTCATCCATCCGACGGTAGGTTATCTCTTTTTCGGTTCGGATAGGACTATTTACGAAAAAGGAACACTCCAGCCAATCATGACTGGAAGATTTCTCTAAGGTATGATTTTATACTTTTTCGGGCCTTAGAGACTAAATCATACGAAAAAGGACCCCTTTGGAGTCTTCTTCCGTAATCGTTCAGACTCTCTAAACATGAACGATACCGAGTTTTCTTTCATTGGACTTGTTCAATTAAACTTTGAGAGACCCGTTTTGGGAATGAACCCCTCCTCTCTCAAGTTCATAAAACATATGAGTTTGGACTTGTCTTCTGACGAGCTATATCAAGTGTTTGTTACCCTATTTGAACTCGTAAAACTGAAAAGAGACACTCATTGATCATGATGAGGGAAATGGGAAGGGAATCATTTTTGCAAATAAATGGCAGTAGTTTATCATTACCTTTGAACATGGCACTTGTCTACATATCATATCAGTCAATTGGGTATTCAGCTGATCTCCGTGATGATCCACTTTCATGAGTCATGTCAATCCTTTTAGTCTTTCAAAAGAATGCATTTTCCACTGTCGCATTGTGTGTTTGTCCCGTCCAGTCATGCTGCCAAGTCTTTTGGTTGTGTCGCCCGATGTTCAAAGGGGATTTGAAGAAGTTTTACCTATGCAGTCCACATAGTCTTTGTGTCAATATTTTTGAGCCAGTCCTATGGTTAATACATTCATATCATTCCAGAACTATGTTCAAAGTTTCGTGTCGTCGATGTGGGACTCATCATGGCCCTCCTTCGTCGAGACTTTTCCCATCGACATCAGATGATCATCCGGGAAATAATCTTAGAAACAAAATTTAGTACCTTGAGATCTGTATGCCTTAATGATATATTCTCTTGCTCCCGACATAGGTTCACATCGATGACCTTTGATCTATAGAATCGACTGGGTGTTCGACGTCAAGACATCTATTCACACTCAATAGATTGTACTAGGGTACCTTGGGAATCATTGACATTAATGGTGATCTCCCTCGTACTTGTTAACGATTCACATCATTGGCCAGTAATCAAGTGGTTTCTACCATGTTCGACTTCAAATCATTGTAATCACCTAGATAGAATCATACTTTGTGGAAGATGAGATGAAGACCCTCGGTATTTGTTTAAAGCGCTCATTGATTTTCCCTAGGTTGCAATGGAGTTTTGTATATCTAGCATGGATCCACATTTGTATGGTCGTGGCTATGCTCAAATTTGTGTCTGTTTGACATAGATCTACATTGTATGTCTGGTAGCTATGTCCAAGTTTGAGTATTCTATCACATGGATCTACGCTGTATTCTAGTAGCCATGCTTGTTTATTCCTCCCATGGATCTACCTTGTATTGGTCTACAGCCATGAGTTGGTTACTTGTTTCTATGAGTCAAAATATTTATGTACTACAGATTCCTACTTAACGGCATGCTCCGATCAAGCCAACATTTTCACCTCGTAGCGATGACTTGTTCTCTCAAAGCTCTCGTAATATCGTATCCCTCTAAGACTCATGCTTTGGGGGGCATCCTATTATACCAAAATCTTGTCATCATCATGTGATAAGACCTTTGATATACCTACTTGCCCTTAATCCCAGCACTTGGATTGGAAACCCATGTTGTTTGTCAGTCTTTCATGAAAATACTCAGCACCACGCTTTCCTTTTTGTCCATGAGCAGTACCTTGCTCGCACTGCCTGTTCCTTGTTATCCATAAGTGGTGCCACCGCTTATAGCCCTTGGTCCATAAGTGTTTCTTACCTGAACCGCTCTATCATAAGAGGAGAAAAGCGGTACCCTCGGTAAAATGGGAAAAAGAGAATATTCTTGAGGCTTCTAGATCATGAGCCTCGTGTCCTCCCTTATCCCTATCATTGTGGGTCAATTGAGCTCGAGATCCATGATCCTAGGATCTTAGAGGCCACCTCATCCACAAATCTCTCAACCATTCCCATCCATTGAGCCTTATAAATACAAGCTCATGTCCATGGTTGAGGGGGAGAACCATTGAGGAATTATTATGCTGTTGGATTGACCACTTGCCCCAAGCCATTGGAGAGCATAGAGAGCAAAGTTGGAGCTTATGGGGATGAATTGTTGGTTTCATGGAGATGCATGTCAACACTAAGGCTTAATTGGTTGTAAACTTCTTCATTTTATCTTAATGCAATGCTGATTTCCATCCCACATTACTGTTGTTGTTTGATTTCACATGTAAATGTTGTTGGATTCCTTAGTCACTGACATAGATTAATAGATTATGTTTTGGTAGCTTTGATGTGTTTGCGTGTTTAATATGATTGCAGGTACACAGGTTTACTATTGAATCAGGCATTCTAGGTATCTACGATATCCAGGGAGGGTCTTCCTCCTTTGTCATTCATTTGTTCTCGATCTGAACCATTCAGACCAGAGGAACAACTTCTGTCCGCAGAAGGTGAAATATTCCTGCTTACATCATGGTTGTATCATATCCTATGCCCTCCATGTATGGACTATAATCTCAACCTATATTTGTTGAGTATGGTTGTCATTGATGTCAAAGAATTTCAATAATAACAAAGGAATAACCTAGGACATGATGACAGAGAATGAAGGATGAAGTTGGCATAGATAAAATAAGCATATTGTACGCCATGCTCTGGATACTTCACCTTCCAAGATTGATGAAAGTAAGAATCCTAAGGTCTAAGGGTCAGCATAGAAGTTCAGAAGGAAATTTTCAAATTCCCACCAAATGCAGACTTTGTGTAAATAAATTCATCAAAAAACATGGGTCTATTCTTTGGTGATATGTCTGTCTACCCATTGTTTTTATCTTTCTTTATGGTGGTCACATGTGCAAGAAGTAAACTTGCCAAAATGATAAAAACCATGTTTTGACAAGTGTCAGATACAGGAGATTAAGAGGACATTTTCATATGCAAATCGATGAGGAGGATTGAACGATTCTCTAATCAAATAATTGAGTTCTGAAATAACCATGGTACAGGTTTATTGATTGACCATCAATAACTGTAAGGATCGATGACAATCCAAACACTAAATAGTAAATTAGACAAAGTCGAACGGTCCAGATCAAAGGAGAGAGAATATACTGACGATGCAGAAAGGATCTGTAAAGTAAATGTGCATGGAAGATAAAATTTCGAAGCACCAAAATAAAGTTTCATGTTTGATACCTAATCAACGGATGAGGAGGATTCCCTAAATGATCGACGGTTCATAGGAGTTGCGTAAAGAGATTTGTCGGAGGTTATTACGGAGCCCATTTCAGAAAAAGTTGGAAGGCACATCCACAATCTGCAACCCGACTACGGAAAGAATGTTGTGGTCGTATAATTGAGGAAGTCGTTTTTGAAATTTCGGAAATGCATACCCTCAATCAACAATCCGAAATTGCAGAAAGTTAATGGTGGGAGTCATTTTTTTTAATTTCGTAAATGCATCCCCACAATCTGCAACCGACAATTGCAAAAGGAAGAAGTTCCTGCAGATTCCAGAAAGGACGATTGTGGAAAGATCGTTGCAGAAAGATCGTTGCAGAAAGGGAAAATGCAGAAGTCTGGTTCGAAAAAGTTGAAAGGCAGGCCTGCAACCTACAACCCGTAATTGTGGAAGGAAGGAGTTCCCGTAAATTGCGGAAGGTTAATTGTAGAAAGATGGTTTGCAGAAAGATAAATGCGGAAAGGTTGTTGCAGAAAGGTAATTGCAGAAGTAGAAATATAGGTTGCAGAAAGATAGTTGCAGAAGGGAAATTTCAGAAGGATTTTTCTTGTGGAAAGGAAATTTCAAAAGAATTTTTGTTCGACGCTCGAAAACTGCAAGAGAAATTTCTGAAGAGGGATGATGAAGATACGTGACTGTTAGATGAAGAAGATTAATTCTTAATAAGAGTTTATTAATCATAAATAGAGTTATGATTAATAAGAAGGGATGTGGTTGTATTATTCAAAGAAGAAGAAGAATTAATTAAATAGAGTTAAAATAAACATGGTGTGACTGATAAATTAAAACAGAGTAAATGAAGAGGCGCATTTTATGAAGGGATGTGTTTTATGTTGAAGAGACATGAATATTTTATGAATGTTGTTACAAATAAAAGATATAAAAGAAGTTGTTTGAATCCAAAGTTACGTGTCTCTATAGTTTAGATCATAGTAGCTACTAGAAGAGGTAGAGACTAGTGACATGAAGAATTATCTGTGACAGAGTTAAAAAAAAAAGGAGATATGGAAGTCCGATAAAACATATCAGGGTGGCATGGTGGTGCTAGGGCAAGCAACAATCCTATAGGGGGTTGCAGCCTCCGTCCTGTAGTGTCTAGAAAATAGGGTGTTGTTGCATCCTTGTCTGTTGGAGCAGGCAGAAGAACTGAGGTGTTGTAGCATCCTTGTTTGTTGTAGTAGGAAAAAATATGGGGTGTTGATGCATCATTTCTGTAGAAGCATATAAACAATTTTGTAAAATTCATCTTATTAATAAGTTTGAGTTTGTGGTTCGCTCCTTGAGTTTTCCACAATAAAATTATGTTTCCTAACTTGTTTGATTACTTGTGTGTAATAAAAGTAAAGAAGGAAATAGTTATTCACCCCCCCTCTTAGTATTGCTGGATAATCCAACACCTATCATGCCTTTATAACACTTCAGGTAGGATATTACATAGATTTATGAATAAATCCTATCGAATACACAAAATTTCACAAAGATACAATGGGTCATTATCCTAGAATCAAAACAGAGAGTCCAAAAGGTAAAACTATACAAACAATCTCTATCCATCAAGAAAAATTGAACATCACTATCCAACAAGAAAAACTAGACATCATAAAAAGGAAAGATCCCTGAGAAATAAGAGATCCATCGATCCTTTCTTCAAAAAACAAAATGCCCTTGGAATAATGTAAGCCTTTATTTGATAGAGAGTCAACAATAGTTTTGAACTCTCTATACACATGTTGGAAACTGATAGAATGGAAATATTTTTGGACCATCCTTACGCAAAGTTTCCAGCAATGCAGCAAACCCACTTGTAAATAACATTTTTGAATATCCTAGTCCACGACAATGCAGGAGTCACCAAAGACTTGCAAGGGGTATATGTTTTTTAACTTGTCAAAGAAGAGGAGGCCCCCTAATGCAAGAAGTTTGCTACATGTGTTTTGTTGGGCCACAACCCATCCAAATATTAAAAATATGGGATGGTGACAAGTAAAGCACAATGCCTTCCCCCAAAACATCTCCATGGAGTTGTGGCGCACCATCAAAGAAGACCATAGGATAAAGAATTTGTGGAGAGGTTGATGATAGACTCTAACTTTTGTAATCTATGCACGATGAAAAATCTGAGGATCATAAGAAATGGATCGAATCATACATATGGTGTGGACCGACTTATGCTAAAAAATAACATGATTCCTTTGCTGCCATATAGCCCATCCCACATAAATAGAAACACTGGTTGGATAACCAATTGTGTGTATTTTGTTCAAACTATTGCCATTCCATGTTGTGGTAATTTCTAATAGGATGCAAACTCCACGCCAAACCTATTGAGTGAAAGCACATGTAGCTAAGATATGATTAGTTCTTTCTTCATACATAGAGAAAAGGATACATATGTTTGGCCCATACCATCCTATTTTCTGTAAATTATCTCAAGTGAGGATTTTATTCATCAATGTCATCCAAAAGAAACAAAGCAATTTTTTTGGACATTTCCAATTCCACAAATTCTTATGCCACCACCTGTAATTATTTTCCCAATGATTTGCAAATATGGATTCATAATATCCCTTGAGAGATATGGAATCAGACTCGTCATCCTATGTCCATATTAGTGAATCCTCCTCTGAGGACATATGGACACCAATTCTAGAGAGGCCAGTAATATAATGTTTCCATTCCCTTTGGAATGGGAGATGAATGTTTATTGCTTCTACATTTTTCCAACATTGGTTTTGTAGAAATCCATCACCCCAATTATAAATTTGAACTAAGACCATTATGCCACAATTTCTGTGTTGATCCTATATTAAGATCATGAGATAAAAAGGAGAAAATTGGTCCTCCTATAATGGTGTCTTCACCAATATTTATTTGTAACCCATTTTCTATCCACCAATCTAGTCAGTTTTTTAAAACATGTTGTGCATGGAGAATACACATCCAACCATTCAACCATTCCGAGAAGGTGGAAGGTAAGACATAATCTAGTCAATTACTATAGAGCTATGAAGGTATTTTTATTTTATAACTGAACACCATACGCCATTCCCAAAAAGACATAGCCAAAGGCTCTTAGCCGCTAATACAATACCAAATTCATAGATGTTATTAATACCCCAACTACCATGGATTTTTGGACAAGCTAAAAGATCCAAACTAACTAGATGCTACTTGGTTTTTTGAATATTACCTTACCATAGAAAAGTAAAGCAATTTTTTCGGATTTGATCAAGAATGGACTCAGGTATTCTAGCGAGGGTCATCCAATACACGGGGATGTTCTCCAAAATAGAATTTATGAGAACAAACTTTCCACCCATACACAACCATTGCAATGACCAATTTTTCATTCTCTTCTCAACTTTATCAATCATCCATAACCAATCGGTTGTACGGTAGTTGTTTTCTTGGAGAAAAAATCCCAAATATTTGAGGCCACAATCCATTGTTTCAATGTTTTTTTATTCTAATATTGGTTTGAAATTTTGTGGATATGGAAACATTCTTGTGAGCAATGGAAAACAAGTTTAGAGAATAAATGGAAAATTTTTATGTAATTAACTTTGATATGTGGAAGCTCACAATGGAGCATTTGCTTGTAGATCAACATCTATGGGCTATAGTATCTAGAACCAAACCCACTAGTATGAAAGATAAAGAATGGGAGGTGTTGGAGAGAAAGAACAAAAGCCTTAATAGGTTATGGCTGGATAATCTGATTTCTTAAATGTTTCAAAAGAAAAAACAGTAGAAACTCTATGGAAGAAGTTAGGGATTTGTGTTAGGCTAAATCCTTGGTTAATAAAAAAAATCTTCTAAAAAGTTGTTTTCCTTGAGAATGGATCATGATTTTGTTTTCAAGCATATGAATGTCTTTGTACTAATGTAAACAAGTTGATATTGTTTGATAAATCGAGAGTCTATGTATGGAATTGTTTTTCTCAACATTATGGGCTTTAAAGCTCATTGTATGAGGAGGATCGTTGTACAACCCTTAGAATGTTATTCTTTGTCATATCCATGCACAGAGGGTTAAATAAGTAGGAAATATTATACCACATGAGTTCATATTTGAGAGATTTGATACTCTAAAAAATAAATCAATATATTTCTTAGTATATAGAGGTGAAGGGGCATTTTTAACATACTAAAAGAATATAAATATTAAGGGGCTTATAATTTTGTATATAGGTGGTTAAATAGGGTGTTCAAGGGTTTTAACAAGTAACATATGACTAAAGTTGGTGTGAATCCTACTCTGTGTTAATTCAAATTAGTGTTTCAATAAGTATTATATATATGTGAATCTGATTGTGTTTGTAGTCAGATTGTTGTTTGAATAAGTATGATCTATGAGTGAATTTGGTGTGTGTTGAAGTTTTGTACCAAGGGAAGTGTTACCCTAGTGACGGTGTGCCTTACTCACTAAAAAGGGGGCAAGCTACATGACCCTTGTATTAATTACTTGAGATGAGTAATTAATGAACTTTAGAGAATAAAGTGACTTTTTAAATAAATTTAAGTGGAGTTGAGAGGAAAAATATTTAATGGAGAGAAAAGTGATTTTTCTCATCCATTGATGAGAAAACACTAGGTCAAATGTGGTCCCTTGATATAGTGACCTTTTAGCTACCCTAGGAAGGTGAAATGAAAAGACAAGGGAAACAATAAAAAGGGCACACCATTACTCATTTTACTCACTAAGAGAGTTGGAGAGAAAATTTGAGAGAGCAAGTCAAGTCCTTGAGAAGAGGAGGAGAAACAAAGAGAGAGACCCTGGCATGCATTCTCGGGCAATGAAATATTGTACAACAACACATTTTTCGAGAAAAAAAAAGTGGCACGCATTTCTAGGCAGCGGCACAATTTTTTAGAAATAATTTTTTTGAAATCTGCATATTCTATACAATTACGTATATTCTCTACATTCTGTATTTTTCTGTACAGTCTGTACGATTTTACTGTACCTGGCATGAATTTCAAGGCAATGTGGGCATAGAATTCAAGGTGCATTTATTTTTGTTGATGTATTTGTAACTTCGGAATGTATTCACTTGCATATTTCATATATTGTATTTCATTGGTCCTCGATGTTCCTATCAGGAGAATAATTAATGTAATCAAGTCTTATAAAGTCATAGAGGTTAACCCTCCTTTGTTGATAAGGGTTTAAAGTCCCCACATTTTTGGGGCACTAGGGTTATTAGACTCTCCTAGAGAAGTCGGCCCTAGTAAGTTATTTGCAAGTCGGTAACTAGTATAAATAGAGAGTGAGGCTCTCTATTTATCACATAGTCACTCACACTCAATTGTAGCACATGAGTGAGAGAGAACAAGCTGGGATAAGAGAGAGAATAGTTGTTGGAGATCATCTTACTGTCTTTGGGTTATACTGCTTCCATTGGTTCTCATTCAATCTCTGAGGAAGTTGCGGGTTTTTCTCCTTTATGGCTTCCCTAAGGAAAATATGTGTGTCCATTGTCTCTTGTGATTGATTGATGTGCATGTTATTCTCTCAGATAAGATCCTAAGATAATACTTTCTAATTGATAAAAATCTAACATGGTATCAGAGCTAACCTGAGAAGAAGACACTATGCAGCTGCGGAAGCTATGGATTCTTACTTTTTGGGTCTCTCTCCATAATCCATCAGCAAAGAGAGGCTAGGATGAATCCCCATTGAAGGGCGCATATTTCTGTCGAAGTAGAATCTGATTCTAATCCCTTTCAGTTTTTGACATACCATTGCATCGGGAAATTAGGGATTTTCACAGAAGTGGAATTTTTGAGTGATCCTAGGATAGATTTGCTCTCCTCCTCAAAATAGAAGTTTAGAGAAAAAAATTGATTTTTTTGGTTGGGTAGAACTCCGGGAAATTCAAACCTTAATTTTCCCTGGAACCAGAAAACCAACACTACAAAAGATTATCTCCAGATCTAGTTTTCAGCTTCTCAAATTGGTAAGATATAAATATCTTGTATTTCCATTTGAGGTTCTCTGTTAATATGTCTCATCACACCAAGCGTAATGAAAAGCTTGAGGGATATGATAACTTCCGAGCTTGGAAGTATAGGATATCCCTAGTCCTGGAAGAAAATAAGTTGGACTCTTACATTAGTGACGAGGTTCCAGTTCCAGAGGGAGATGAGGCTAAGGCCTTACATAAGAAGAAATTGGTCATGGATTCTATTAAGGATCACCTCATACCATAGGTGTCCTCCCTAAAGACACCTAAAGAGATGTTTGATGCCCTGATCAAGCTATTTGAAGGGAAGAACATAAACTGGAAGATGACTTTGAGGAACTAGTTGAAGAATGTGAAGATCCAGAATGTGGAGACCATAAAATCATACTTTACAAGGGTCTCCTAGATCAAAGAAAAACTTGAAGCAGTGGATGAAGAAGTAGAGAATGCAAAAATTGTGATGACCACCTTGAATGGTCTCCCTAGGTCTTGGGACTCCTTCATTCAAGGAATTTGTGCTAGAAGAAAACTATTCACCTTCAGTAGACTGTGGGAGGAATGCTCACAAGAAGAAGCTCGAATAGTAGCCCGAGAAGAAAAGATGAGAAGTGAATATCAAGATCTCACAGTACACTCCAAGAAAAACAAAAGTGACTATCATCATCACAAAGGTAAGTACTCTCACTAGAAAGATAACTCTATAATATTTAACAAATATCTTTCTAGTATCAGATGCTTTACATGTGATGAGAAAGGACACATCTCTAGAAATTGTGCCAAAAACAAAGGTGGCTTTCAATAGAAGAAGAATTACAAAATAAGACTTCATACTCATGCTGCAAAAGATGATGAACCTTCCAAGAAGAGAGTCAAACAAGAAAGTGAATATTCTTCAAGTGATGAAGAATATTTTTTGATTTTCACTCTCACGGGAACTATCACACATGGAAGCAATGATTGGCTTATAGATAGTGGGGCTTCTAAGAATATGACGGGATTCAAAGAATCCTTTGTGAAACTTTCCAAAAATAAGTCACCTCACAAGGTGAAACTTGGGGATGACTACCAGTATCCAAGAAAAGGTAGTGGTGAATCCTCATATAAGCTAGACTCTGGAAAGTCTATGAAGATGAAGGATTTATTGTTTGTACCAGGACTAAAGAAGAACCTCCTCTCCATATCTGCATTAGATGTAAAAGGCATAAGGGTTGCATTTGTAGATGGCCAAGTTCATATGTGGCAAAATGGAAAGACTATAGATGACACAGTAGTGATTGGAGAGCAAGAGGGAGGAGTGATTGGAGAGCAAGAGGGAGGCTTATACAAGCTGAAGGGCCAATCAGAACAAGCCTTGCTCCATGACTCAGTAGAGCCAAATGAACTTTGGAATATAAGGATTGCACATATGCACTATAGAGCACTACTACTTGCAAGAAAATATATTGAAGGTCTTTCAGAAATACAGGCAAAGCATGGAGGTGTTTGCAAAGGATGTGTGAAAGGAAAGAACACAAAGAAGACATTTCCAGGTAGCGAGAGCAAGGAAAAAGGAATATTGGAAATCATCCACTCCGATGTATGAGGTCTAATGTCATCCAGTTCATTGAGTGGGTATGTATACTATGTTTATTTCATGGATGTTTTTCTAAGAAGACATGGATATACTTCTTGAAAAACAAAGATGAATTATTCAGCAAGTTCAAAGAATTCAAAGCCTTGATCGAGAACCACACAGAAAATAAAATCAAGACTTTTCGATCAGACAATGGCGAAGAATTCACATCAAATGAATTCAAAGAATTATGTAGAGATTCAGGGATTAAGAGAGAGTTGACCACTCCATATAATCCACAACATAATGGGTTTGAAGAAAGAAAGAATAGAACGATCATGGAAGCTGCAAGGGCAATGCTTCATGATCAAGATCTTCCCATGCATCTATGGGCAAAAGCTGCTAGAACAACTGTGCATGTACAAAATCGTACCCCACATAGAGTACTCAAGAATAAGACACCTAAAGAAGTCTTCTCCAGCAAGAAACCAGAAGTCAGTCATCTCAGAATATTTGGTTGTCTAGTGTACATAGACATTCCGAAAGAAAAGAGGAAAAATTTAGATCCTTCAGGGAAGAAGGGTATATTTGTGGGATATAGTGAAAGCTCGAAGGCTTATAGAATATAATTCTCAGGATTCAAAAATATCGACATAAATAGGGACGTAATATTTGACAAAGACTTAGATTACAAAAAATCCAGAAAGAGACCTACTGAAGACCCTGAAGAAATAGAAGTACCCAGAATTCAAGATACAACTATAAATGATGCAACTCAAGAATAAGATCGAGAAATATAAGAACCCCAAGAACCTGTAGATCCTCCCCAGGAGAAGAATCCTAACAAGAGGAAACCTGCATGGGTACGAGAGGTTATCCAAGGTCTAGAAAGATATGGGGCTCTAGAAGAAATGCATAGAGAGAGGAAGAGAACTAGGTCCTACTCCGGATATGTAGCCCTATTATGTGACATCATTGATAAAGAACCTTCCAACTATGAAGAAGCGGCAGAGAAGAAAGAATGGAAGGATGCTATGATCGAGGAGTATCAGTCGATCATGAAGAATGATGTCTGGGATGTTGTCCTAAGACCAGAAGGGAAGTATGTTGTGACTTCTAAGTGGATTTACAAGATCAAGCATGCTGCAGATGGTAGCATAGAGAAATATAAAGCAAGATTTGTGGCTCGTGGCTTCTCCCAGAAAGAAGGAATAGATTAATGAAGAGAATTTTGCACCTGTAGCCAGATACACTTCCATCAGATTAGTACTTTCTCTGGCTACAGTAATGAAATGGAAGGTACACTAGATGAACATCAAGATTGCTTTCTTGAATGGTGTAGTGAAAGAGGAAGTGTATGTGGAGCAGCCACTCGGTTTTAAGAAACATGACAGGGAAAATCATGTGTGTCAATTGAAGAAAGCCTTGTACGGTTTAAAACATGCACCCAGGACATGGTACAGTAGAATTGAAAGGTTCCTATCCAGTTTGGGATTTACCAAGAGTAAAGCAGACTCCAACCTTTACTACAAGGTTGAAGAAGGGAACCCAGTGATACTCCTATTGTATGTAGATGATATGTTTGTAACAAGTGTAGATGGGTTGATTGCTGATACAAAGAGGAAATTTTTTGTCAAGTTTGAGATCAAGGTCTTGGGTATGATGCACTACTTTCTAGGCATGGAGGTGTGGCATAATACAAATGGAATCTCCTTGGGACAAGGGAAGTATGCAATAGAGATCCTAAAGAGGTTTGGGATGATGGATTACAAGGCCATGACCACACCTATGGCATCGAACCTGAATCTATTGAGTGATGCTTCATCAGAGTCGGTTAATGCTAGGATGTATCGTCAGATGATCGGGTCCTTGATGTACCTGACGAACATGAGACCAGATATTTGCTTTGTTGTGAACACAATAATTATTTTTTTAATAAAATAATAATAAAAATTATTATTATTATTTTTAAACTTAAGTTATATAAAATAATATATAACCTTCCAAATTCTAGTCCTTTTATTTTTTTCCAATACTTTTGTAAAATGCAAGTAGATTGGGTGGTTGGGAGGAATAAGTGTTACCTCCCCCACCTAGGTTCAAATACCACATGCTTATTTGTAGTTATTATTATGCACTTTTTATATTCAAACTCAAACCCACTTTAAGAAACCGTGTGGTTTCACTTTTACCCTCTTTTTTTTTCTTCGTTCTTTTAGTTTTTTTTTGTTTTTACTTTTTTTTCACTTTTTTTTAACTCTCTTTTTTTGGGGGGGGAGTTGCTTTTACCCTTTTTTTATTTTTTATTTTTTATTTTTTTTAAGGACAAAGTCCTATTTTTTTGGGAGACCCAAAAATTCAGGGAAATGGCCAAAGGCCGGGATCTAACCAACGAGGCTCTAATACCACTTGAAGCGAATAATTATTCACTTGCACAAATAATATTACCAAAAGATTTGGAATATTAAATAAGCCATAATAATATATAAATTGATGATAGAATAGATATGATGATAGATTACAAAGTGAGTGCCGTATAT
>LPNX010167573.1:166681-203927 GCA_001517045.1 Pseudotsuga menziesii | reverse complement strand
ATTGTTGTTATTATTTAAGTTTGTTATAGATGAGTCCATGAGCCTTTCTGACATGGTGGTAGGCAGGGCCTCCCATGGTCAGATGTAAGTGTTGAGTACTGCATCCAGCATGAAAAAGGGATGGCTCTGTAGTGGAAATCCTTGTAGAGGCAAGGTACTGCATCCAGCATGAAAAATGGTTGGCTCTGTAGTGGAAATCCTTGCAGAGGCAAGGTGTTGCATCCAGTATGAAAAATGACTGGCTCTGTAGGGGAAATACTTGCAAGAGGCAAGGTGCTGCATCCAGTATGAAAAAGGACTGGATCTATAGGGGAAATCCTTGAAAGAGGCAAGGTGCTGCATCCAGTATGAAAAAGGACAGGCTCTGTAGGGGAAATCCTTGCAAGAGGCAAGGTGTTGCATCCAGTATGAAAAAGGACTAGCTCTGTAGGGGAAGTCCTTGCAAGGGAAGGCAGTACATCCAACATGAAAAAGGGTTGGCTCTATTGATGAAGACCTACGTGGAGGCTAGGCCTACAACCAGCATGAAAAAGGGTTGGCTCTGTAGAACTTCCTATGATGAGAAGAATTGAGAGATAACACCAGTTGATCAAGATAGCGAAAGCAGTGATGATGATGATGATCCAGTGATGATCCAGCTTTGATGATGATCCAGTGATTATCCAGCGATGATCCAGACTTGATGTTGATCCAGTGATGATGATCCATTGATGATCCATACTTGATGATGATCTAGACTTGATGTTGAGCCAGTGATGATCCAAACTTGTTGATGATCTAGACTTGATGTTGATCCAGTGATGATCCAGTGATGAATACTTGTGCTGATGAATTGTGTCAAGAGAATACCTTCCTATTTAAGAGGGAGTGTTGATGTATTTGTAACTTCGGAATGTATTCACTTGTATATTTCATATATTGTATTTCATTGGTCCCCGATGTTCCTATCGGAAGAATCATTAATGTAATCAATTCATGTAAATTCATAGAGGTTAACCCTTCTTTGTTGATTAGGGGTTAAAGTCCCCATAGTTTCGGGGCACTAGGGTTATTAGACTCTCCTAGAGAAGTAAGCCCTGGTAATTTATTGTCAAGTCCAGAACTAGTATAAATAGATAGTGATGCTCTCTATTTATCACACAGTCACTCACAATCAGTTGTAGCGCATGAGTGAGAGAGAAGGAGCTGGGATAAGAGAGAGAACAATTATTCAAGATCATGTTACTGTATTTGTTTTTTACTGCTTCCATTGGTGCTCATTCTATCTCTGAGGAAGTTGTGGGGTTTTCTCCTTTATGGTTTCCCCGAAGAAAATCTTTGTGTCCATTGTCTCTTGTGATTGATTATTGTGCATGTTATTCTCTCATATAAGATCCTAAGATAATACTGTCTAATTGATAAAAATCTAACAATTTCTAATATAGAAGGCACGCAAAACAAGAAATTCATACCATACATGAACGTAATTCAAGGAATAATTCATTGAAATTTTTTGTTTGTCCATATAGTACTTCAACACTATATTTTAGAGAAATTAGGACAAAGTTCAAGACTGTTTGGCACATAAATCAAGGTTGGAGTTTGTCTAATTAGTTGAGAAAAGTTGTATTTTGTTTTTGTATTATTTTACTAAATAAATAAAATTAATCTCTCTCAAACAAGTTTTCCCCTTGTGGTTTTTTCTTGGGGAATTTTCCAAAACTATGAGATCTGAAAATTTTCCTAACTGTCAGTAAATTTCTGCTTCCTACATTAGTGAATTTTTCTAGTGTTTCATGTACAATTTGTTTATGAGAAATAAATTCATCTACAACATACATTTTTATTAGGTTGGGCATTAAACAATGAGTAAGTGACTTGAAATTGGGGTGGGAAAATTACATAGAAAAATTAACATGGTATCAGAGTTAAGTTAAAGAAAGGGACATAAATCAGATTTGTGAATTTTCAGAGAGTCAGTGGGTCTTATTTTGTCAGTGAACAAACTTTGTTGGATTTTAAATTTGCATCGAATGTCTATTGCATTAAGGTTGGAAAATAGGATTGATGGGGATGGTATTTTTGTCCCGTGGGAAGCTAGGATAGTGTTTATATTGGAGGAAAATGAACTTTGGGATGAAGTGGTTCATAGTACACAAGAAAATCATATTACAGTTCTGTTGATACCTAAAAAAATCCCAGGTACCGACAATAGGGGTTCTCCTCAATAGTTGTTCCGAAATAGATCATTTATTGTTTGGTATGGGGAACCCATCTGGTTTGCAGTCTGGCTACCATAGAGTTAAAGTGTATTCTTAAATCTCTTTTACCGGTTGCGGCCCGATCCACCGTTTATAAATTCTATCTTTTATGTATGAAATGCAAGTGCCTATATTAAATGGAAGTAACATAACAACTAATCTAAATCTACTCTAGCCTATCCCCAGGGAACAAGAATTATATTAAATAAGAATGAATGATGTACTGTATTGTTTGCATAAAGAACTCACAGATAACTGATAAATCTAGGATACATACATAAAGTAGAAAGTTAACATAGAGATAGCTTAGTGATATTAAAACATTCATCATTCATTATTGCATAAGATTCATCACATAACATAAAATCGGTCATAAATCGGAAATAGTTCATAGGGTTAGGAACGATCTCAGAGATTATATATAATACTAAACAAGTAATAGTTATCCATTCAGCTTTACACAACATACTTTGAGACTTATGCAATACTCTCTCCAACAAAATTCCATCTTCTTCATTATAGAAGGAAATAGTTCTTCTTACAGCAAGCTTCAACAACAGTGTTAGTGAAAAGTCCTTCTTTCATCTACTTTACCCCTACTTATACAAATTACAAAATGACTCTTGATTTTCCCCAACCTCTTGGGCTTCCTCGACTCTTTATTTACAAAATTTCATCTTTTAGTGTATTTACTAGAAAAGGAAAAAATACAAAATGTTACATAATTATCAGTTTGTGAATAAGGAAAATTTAAGTGGGCCCATTTGGTGTCTTGATGAAAACACTCCATGCTTGGGATTCTTCACTGATGACTCAATACTTAGCTAGCTCCATCACACGCACTGCCACTTCATGCTTTGACAATTGGGACTCAATCTCTTTCACTTTGGGTTCATTCTGACTCAGTAATTATTCCAACAGGTGCTTGTGTCCTAAAACTTGTATAATCCATATTCCAATAGCTTCTTCACTAACAACCTTGGTTTTAGATATGCTTTCTTCTCCTTTTAAAAACCTCTCTTGTAATTTCTTCAAATGTTCCTCCCTGACTGGGAAAACTTGATCCAAGGTGTCTGCTAAAGTCATGCATTAATTATCCACAGAACACATGTCTACATAGAATTCAGTGCACTTTTCAATAGTTCTATCAATAGCTGTGCTTAATCTAACTGCTACTTTACACTAAAAATTCAATATGGCCACTTCCATCTTTAGACTCCCTGCAGTTTTCTGAGGCATATTTGCTGGAAATGCGAGTTGGCTCCTATCCATGCTAGATGGTTCTTCATAAGTTCAACCACCTCTGATAACCTCTTCCAGAATTCTGATGAGCTGAGTGCTAGATCTTTCAACCTAGCCTCAATTTGTTCAATTCTATACATCTCCCTTGCTAGCCTCAACAAAATATGATTTATTCCCTTTTGTAGCACCGATGCTTGATTCTGGAAAGGGGTAATATCTATTTGTTTCTCTTTTGCTTCCTAGAGTTTCTCTTTTAGCAAATTGTTCTAAGCTTCTAGCTCTTCCACCTTTTTATTCGCTGCATCTCCTTTCTGTTCTACTTCTGCATCCTGCTTCTCAATTTTTTTTTCTCCTTCAATGATATTAAATGATAATACCAGGGCATCCTTGTCAGATTGAAAAATTTGGCATGCCTCTCTCAATTTCTCTAGTTCACTGAGACAATCTTCATGCTTCATTTTCAGTCTTTTTCCTTCTCCTCTTTCCTTCTTTAAATTCTCCTTCATTTGAGATACCTTCTTCTTATATTGTTCCAAATCATCCACTATTTTATCCACATTATCTACATTTGCAAGGGTTGAGGATACACCTTCCATTGCAAGGATTCTAGGGTCCTTGTCAGTCCCATGGATGACTGTTTTCTCAGTTACCATAATTCCTTGCTTCTTCCTGATGTCCACCATCTTCTCTGTTCTCATGACGATTATTTTCTTATTTCTGTCATAGAAAAATGCATTGAAATCAGCTATCGCCTACTCTTGAGATGGGATGAAAGGAATTATCCCAAACTCTAATGTCAGAGCTATATCTTCTAAAGTTGTGCTACTAGATGGGATAGATGACTCTAAAATATAATCATGAGATTGAGTATGCTCAATATTGGCATGATCTTGTTCCCCCTTCTCCTTTTTTCGAAGATCTTCAGTTTCTTTCTCTGCTTGGTCTCTTTCTTGGTCAACTGCTTCCAGTCTTAACCTTTCAACCTCTTCCTACATTCTCTGTGCTTCTTCCTGTTGTTTCTTTTGTTGTTTCTCATTTGTCAATCGTTGCTCTACTTCCTGCAATAGTTTTAGGGCTTCTTCTCCTCTCTTTTTCGTGGATCCTTCTTCTTGTTTCTTTTGCTGCTCAATAGCTTTACTACTACTTCCCTTGCCTCCTACAGTTGTTATCTTTTTCTTGAATATTTTTCTTAGAGCTGTCATATTACAGACATTGCGGAATGTTTCTTCATTTTTATCCCAGTAATTCATGTACTCAAAATGTACCCCTGCTGCTGCACAATAGTTAGTAACCTTGTCTTCTAAATCATTTCTATGAAAGCTTATTTCCCCAAAGTGGAAGTATTCCAACTCCTTTACAAAATCCGGTGGACTTTTCACCTTGGAGAACTTATAGCTACCTATATAGAATGGGGGTGGTGGGTATACAACCTTCTTATGATCAAATAGGAAGTTCCCAATCGCGTCAATGTAAAGCTGCCTCACCACTTCTTTGTGAACAACATAGTCCATGGCGTATCTTGGTAAAAGAGAAGGGGCCCTAGTTCTTCCAAACATCCTTAGGTATAGACCTTCTTCTGTTAGGTAATAATGACCATTATCTTCTACAATCTTCAATGCTTCCTCAGACATGCAGTTACATTCGGTAAGGAAGATTACTCTTTAAAGTGGTATTATGAAATCTTCGCATATACTCTTATAATGGTTGAAGTATTTATGTGCTCAAAACAAATGGTATGCAGAATAAACAACAATTTTAGTCTTATCCCACTGGAAATTCAGTGCTGCAAACTATTGTTTTCACAAAATGCAATCAATCAGGAAAGAGCTCATATAGAACTCTGACTTATTTTGTGAGATACCTCCAAGAATTGTGCTTATACATGAAAACAAGCTGTTGGATATTATATCAGCCCAGTTGAAAATGGTACCTTGGGTGGCTACGAAATAAATCACTGGCACCCATCTTATCTTGTAATATTTTCCATTCGCTCGGCTGAAAATACTATTCAACATTAAAGCTAAAAACATATAGGGGGAGCATAGGTTCGTAGTTTCATATTCCCCAGTAGGCCTCATATGAAACTGCTTCCTGGGGACCATCATTCTTTAGAAATTTTTAAGAATATCAAGGTCAAGCTCTTTTAACCACTTTTCTGTTAGATAAATCTGAGGAGCGGGAAGCTTGCATGCTTTAGCTACATAAGTCGGGCTATAATGGAAAAACCTTGTCCATTTGCATTTGACAGAATCATCCTGGTTACATCTGCCTTTGGGAGGATCCAGTCGATCACTTATGTACACAGAAAGAGTTCCGATCGTGTGGAATCCTTCATAATAGTTGACCTTTCTATGTTTGCATATATTGGAAAATCCTCTAACCCCTCATCTGGGATGCTCTGGTCCTTGATCATTTGGTAGATCTGCCCCCATCTATACTCAGTTTCACTACCAGTAATAGCCTTGGTATCTTCGTATGTGATTTCTACTCGCGTTATGACCTCCACTTCTAGATCATCCTCCGTGGATTGAGCCTTATTCTTTCCTTTCTGAGGAATAGTGTTATATAGATGATGAGGTTGTTTAAACCATAAAACAATGTATTAGCTTCATTTCAAATGCATATAACTGTAACTGATAAGTTTTCCACTGCATATAACCAGAAAAACGAAAAGCCATGTTTTAATCAGAAAGCTTTACCATATCATCACGATACATCTCAGTAAGTCTTTTATTCCCTCCCTAAACCATGCAATATTGAATTAAGAATTTAAACAATAGGCTTAATGCTTTTTAGGAAAAAGACTAGATACGGTTCTCAGGCAAGTAAACTCCATTTTAAGGGCACCAAGGATTTTCCCATGGCAATACATATCACTAGGTAGAGTAACCCTAACACCATCAATTGGGTAAAAAAAGAGAGTTGCGAATATCGAGAAGAAAAACCTAAATGGATAGTCAGGGCTTTCACTCATAATGAAAAATTCCTCCCGTGGCTTGAAATAAAAAATGGCAATCCATTAAAATCCCTATTCTAACTCGGCTAATGACCATAATCCCTCCACCCTCACATTGGTTAAATGAAGGAGTGGTGCAGACAGTGAAATGCTCATCTTCCCACAGTCCTCCTACTACAAACTACTGACAGAGAAACTCTCATGGAAAGGGCTGGGTGAAAAACGACTTGGGGAAGGTAGGAAAAACTGGCGGCCCTGGCTAACCAGAAGCAAAATGAGAAAGGTTTCATCATTCAAGGGGAAAAAAAAAATATTTGACCTCGAGGTCTAAATAATCACCGCGAAATGGGAAAAAACATAACCCTACCAAGTTATCACAACCTCCCATCGAGCATCAAAACAAGCATTGGTTTGATATCCTACCTGGCTGCTGAAACGATCTGGAATAGTTGCAGTCCTAGCTGACTAGATCCGCTCAACAGTTGAGAGCTCCACATAGGAAAAAACAGATTCAAACGACCAATAATAATAGTAATGCACACCCCTACGGGCTTAAAAAGGGTTAACAAAACAAACGCCAACAGGTAATAAATGAGCCTTGAGTGAAAAACCTCGCTAGCGCCAAAAGGAAATGCATCAGAAGCGACCCCAAGAGAGGAAACAATGGCCTCAGGTAGAATATTGGAAAGGATCCGATGCTCCTCGGGTGGCTACATACTTATCCTATCGGGATAGGGTAATGACTTGAAGACTTCATCGGTAAAGTAACCAACTATTCATCTGCACCGGCATTGGGAGACTTTTCGAAAGGCTATCAGTTGAACATCAGCTTACACATCCAAAGCACCAGCAAAGGACCTATAAACAGACTCTGCGGAAGACTCAGGAACAAATATCCACAACTACAGGCGAGTAAGAACGTAAGACTCTTCTACAAGCATCGGAAAACAAATCAATAAGTTGATACGGTGCGTTGGAAAGACTACTGAAAACTATCCAAAAGGCATAGAAAAATGTTCTCCAATATCATCGATACCACATAAAATAGTTCATCCCACGAGTCAAAAAACTCTCGCGAGTCTTCCGGAAAGCATTCGAGAAACAAAGGTTTGGTAAGCCGACAAACAACTCTTTCGCTACATCAGATAAACTCCATGAGTTCATCCAATACATTGGGTGGAAATAAAGAGTTTTTCTTTCAACAAAAACAACTTGCAAATAGAAAAAATAAGTTATGAAGAAAATCTTAAATGATAAAGGTAGAATTTTAAGGCATGGAAACTAGTATTTCAAAAAGGGGGCCCTAAAACATTAAAAAAAAAAAATTTGGGGAGGGTGGGGTGGTTAGCAACAACAATTGGTGACTAACTGGTGAACTCAGATCTCTAAACAAACTGGCTTTTGAAACATAAAACAACTTTAGGACACATTGTTTAGTTCCACTTTCCTCAACTTTCCCTCAAGAAATTATTTCATTGTCCATACTTTCAAGGAATGTAAGATTCATAACTTATCATTGATTTTTGTCCATTTGGGATAAGGTAACTAGGATTTCGAAGTATTGATAACTCTTTGAAGGCCAAAATATGAGATTCATTTACCTCTACATTTGGTTGCTTTTGGCTGGGACACCACAGGACTATAACAGGATTAGGAGAAGCATATTCGTTTGTTCCTCGTTCCCATGCCCTTTGCATTCTTTTGATGCTTTCAGACTTTTGTCTGTTAAGTCTTCCCGGATTTCTCTCTCTACATTTGAGATTTGATTTAGGTTCTTCCCTCCATGGTATCCTTTTGTGTGAGTGCTATTTTTTTTTAGCTCATGGACGGAGAAGAACCTTTGAGCAATCCTTTTATTTACCAATATATGTTTCATTATACTTTCTGAGATATCTTTCTTTCTGGGAAATTTTGACTCTTAAGCCTTTTGGCTTTAATTTGTGGCATGGGATTATTTTGAATACCATACACCTATTAGTTCTGCTTCATTTCCGTGGATCCTTGGCTACTAGATCCCTAGGACAAATATTTAAGGTGAAGTGTATGGAGCCTCAAAATAGTGTTCTAGACTTCTCCTACCTTAGGTTTTTTAACAGGGTTTAGAAATAGTACTTCAATGTGTTCTGAAAATGACTTTCCTTCCAAAGTCTATCAAATTAAAGAATCTTTATAATAATAAATCCTCACATAGATAACATCTAATAAGCAATTGTTGGCTTAAAATATACGCAGTTTGTTTAAATTATGATGAACTCCAACACCAAATGCTGAGTTGTTTTATTTAAAATAAACTAGAGTAAAGTGTAGAAAAACAACAATGAACTAGCATAAAGCAAATCAGCAAAAAGAAAAGAAAATTAATTAAATCAATCAAGCAAAAAGGTTTATTTATGTACAAAAGGTTCTTTCAAAATACCAAGTAAAGTCAGGTTTGAGAACCAAGCCATTGATAGGCATATTCTCTTCCCATCCTTGCAAATCCTGAAGTTTATACGTTGACGAGCCTAACTTTGCAGCAATCAGAAATGGGCTGACCCAGATATGTTGAAACTTAGTGTGCTTACCCTTTTCATCATGCGGGTGATCCCATTTTAGGACTAAATCTCCAACTTCAAAACTCTTATTTCCAGACTTATGCTTCTCAAACCATCTCTTCATGATATCCTGTTGGTGTATAAATATTTCTTTAGATTTGAGCCTAGACTTTTCTAACTTAAGCAAGGTATTGATTCTGACTTGTAATACTTCACTGCTAGATCCTCTTGAAGCTTGGGCTAATTGGGAAGCTGAGAGTAAAATGTTTGGTGGTAAAATGGCTTCCTTTCCATAGAAGAGAGTGTAAGGTGATACTCCTAGGGAATTTTTTGGTGTGACTCTACCAGCACAGAGTGCGTTTGGGAGAGCTATATTCCAACCTCTTTGGTTTTCTATGATGGTTTTCTTCAAAATTCTAACGAGATTTTTGTTGGTAGATTTCGCTAATCCATTACCTTGTGGATAATAATTAGTAGAATAATGTAACTTCATTCCCTTATCATTAGCAAATTCTGTAAGTTTAATTGATGAAAAATAAGATGCATTGTAAAAAACCAGGGAAATTGGAACCCCAAACCTGGTCATAATATGCTCTTGCAAGAAATCAATGATTACATCTTCATTTACTTTCTGTAGTGGAATGGATTCCACCCATCTGGTGAAGTAATCAGTAGCTTTAAGGATGTACTTGTGTTACATTGAAGAATTGGGATTAATTTCTCCAATAATATAAATTCCCCACTGTTCAAATGGTTCTAAAACCACAACTAGTTGTAATGGCCCAACTGCTTTAACAAGTCTTCCTCCACTACGCTGGCATGTATCACATTTCCTTACATATGCATGTGCATATTTGAACAAGGTTGGCCAATAGTATCCTTCCCTTAAGATCTTGTGGGTAGTAGTATCCCGTAAATAATGCCCTCCAGCAGGACCATCATGCAATTCTTTAACCACTTTATCTACATCTTCATGTTGTAAACATCTCAGCAAAACTCCGTCATAGTTATTTCTAGAGAGAACTCCATCAATTAATTGATAGGATGTTGATTTCAACCGTAGTGCTCTTCTTTGCTTTGAAATCCAATGTTCCGGTAAATAACGTTGTTGGAGATAATGTATCAAGTATCTATACCATGATTCTGGAGTTGTAAAAATGGGACACATGTCAATCATATGAACTTCAGCCTCATTTCCTAATCATTTTCCTCATCGTTTTGAATTTTAGCCATTATCTTGCAAATTCCTTATCCTTTAATAATGGCTACTGGATTAAACTCTAATTCGTATTCTTGTAGAGCCGTAACCTAATTTCCTCTTCTCTCTCCCAACTCTTTTTGCATGAAGAGGCTTAAGACTGCTGGGTGAGAAACAACCACTTTAGTCTGATTCTTAGGTATATATGGCCTGAATTGCTTTACCGCTTTAAACACTGCGTAATATTGCTTGTCGATAGAGGGGTAGTTCAATTTTTCATCTTGCAGACTAGTGCGCATAAATGAAATAGGGAATTCATCTCCCCCTTCTTCCTTTTGCGTCAGCACCACTGTAAGCGAATTATCAGAAGCAAAAGTGTACAATATGAAATCTTTATAGAAATCAGGACTTCTAAGTGACGGTGCATGTGCTACTGCTATTTTGATATTAGTAAATGCATCCTTTTCTACATCGGTCCATTTAAACTGCACATTTTGCTTAACCATCTGTTGTAAAGGTTTGACTATTTGTGCAAAATCAGGCACAAACCTTTGCACGAAATTAATGGTCCCCATAAATGATTGCATGCCCTTATTATTGTGGGGCAATGGAATATTCACTATTGCTTCAATCCTTTATGGGTCTATGGAGATTCCCATTTTAGAAATGACATGACCCAATAGCTTTCCTTCCAGCACCATGAAAACACATTTGTTGGGATTCAATGAGATACCGTATTTTCGACACCGCTCAAAAATTTGTTTTAAATGATACAGATGTTCTTCTCGTTTGTTTGAGAATATTGTTACATTATCCAAGTAGACCACCAAACTGTGGCCTATCAGTCCCTAGAAAAATATGTCCATGGCCCTTTGAAAAGAGGCTCCAACATTAATTAATCCAAAGGGAATTCTCCTATAGGAAAAGGTTCCCCACTTTGTACGGAACGTAGTTTTCAGCCTATCATGTTCTACTACCAGTACCCGATTGTAGCCTAAAAACCCATCCAACAAGGAGAATAACTCAGAGCCTGACACCATCTGCAAAATCTACTCCATTGGAGGGACTAGATAATTATCTTTGTCTAAAGCACGATTTATATTTCTAAAATCCACACATAGTCTTATTTCTCCAGACTTCTTCCTCACTGGTACCAAGTTCGCTACCCATTCTAAATGTCTAACCTTGAAAATAATCTTGGAATCAAGTAGTTTCTTCACTTCACTTTGAATCAGGGGTTCCAGCTTAGGATGCATCTTCCGAAGCTGTTGTTGGAAAGGATTTACACCCGCTTTAATAGGAATAATGTGTTGAATTATGCGAGTGTCATACGTCTTCAGACCATCATAAGTCCAAGAAAATACATCCTTATACTATTGAAATAAATTGATGAACTTACTTCTTTCACCCGGAGAACAACATTTCCCCAAGTTGACATACTTGGGTTCAACTTCTGTTCCCAAATTGATCAGCTCATACTGCATTGATGAGATGTGTGTTTTGACATTCACTGGCCTTCGGAATTTTTATTCAGATCAAACATCCCCTCTAATGTCCTTACCCCTTTTGGTATGAAATTATCGTTCTAAAGATTCACTTGGTGTTCCTCATCATCAATAACTGCATCTTTAAAAGTTTCCTCATCTGTTAAGAATTCCAAAATTTGTTGGTCATCATCAAATACTCTCATATTGGTAACATTATCAGGTGCAGATGACCTTAAAATTAATTCAATTGAACATTTGTTATTCGTGGGAACCAACCTTGCAGCAGAGGTAGCTAATAAATCAACTGCTGCATTTTTTAGTCTAGGAATAAAATTAATATCAAAAGCATCAAAATTTGTTATGAGTCCCAAAACTTCATTTCGATGTCCTTTTAAATGAGGATATAAGCAATGGATTGTATTGCGAACCTGCTTTACAATTATTTCAGATTCTCCAAAGACTTTTAAATTCCCAACTTTAAACTCAATTGCCTTTTTTAATCCTTGAATCAGTGCTTCATATTCATCCATATTATTCGTGCATTCAAATTCTAATCTACAAGAAAAAATGTTTATTTTTTTCTGGATCAATTAGGACACAACCGGCCTCCAATCCTTCTTGAGTTTTCAAACCATCAAAATACAATAACCAAAACTGATTTTCTACTTCTAAAGCACTAGCTCTATTTTCTGAAGCAGAAACTAAATTAACTATATTAGAATCAATATTGTCAGTCTACGAAAACTGAAGGAGATCGGATTGTTCATCTGACTCACTATTGGCCGCTTCCGCATGATAATTTCCTGGTCCAAGTTCTAAAAAACAATTTCCCAAAACAGAATGTGCGAAATTCACAGGTTCATTGTTTCCTTCAAGCTGTCACCACATTATATTTCATATGTGGTTCTCTTAGTAATTTAATATGATTTTGACAACATTTGTAAGGTAACCACAAGTGCGACCAATATGTTGCAAAATAACCATTAAGCTTTTCAGACCAATCCCTACTCATTATTAAACCATAGGCTTCAAGGATTTCTACTACCATAATATCTATGTACTGACAAAACCTTTCACCAGCTGCTAGTCGAATTAGTACGTTCTTCATCTCATCAACCACCTTGACTATCATCCTATCTAATTGAATGATTTGATTGGCAGAGGGAGTAGGTTTCCCATTTATCTTTTTACAAACTGACAAGGGCATGACATTCGAAGATGCTCCAAAATCAACCAAACAATTGTGTACATTCAGATTAAAAATTTCAAAGGTCAGCAGGAATGGCTTAGTTCGAGACTTAGACTTTCCTCCAATACTGACTTCATTTATCTTTTTGTCTAATGGGACATTGTCTTGAGTTCTTCCAATTTGAGGATCCAAGGCTTCCAAAAGTTTCTTCTTTTGTTGCGGTAAATTACACATTTCGAATAGTGAAACATTAGCTTTGGTTTTCTTAATATCTTCTACTATATCATATCCCATTTTTAGTTCCACTGATCTTTTCTTATTCTTGTCTGATTTATTCTCCACAACCTTTGTTTGTTTACTTACTGTTTGAGATTTCTGCTTTGCTATGACCTTTTTAGGTATGGGTGGATTTTGAGTCTTATTGGTAAGATTTTTCATAATTTCTTGGAATTTCTTAATCTTGGGCAATAAGCTCTCATCTGTTATTGGCCCCTGAATTCTTGTTGTGATATTGATAGCTGAAAGTTGTATTTATTCAGTGGGTTCTTCTTCTTCTAAGCCCAGCGTGGTAATACAATCCCACAAAACCATAGTAGCTTCTTCCGAAGTTGTTTCTGTTTCAATTTCCTTTTCTTCCTTAACTTCAGGTTCTATTAGTTGAACATCTAATAGTTGATTCACCAATAGGTTCATTGAATTAATCCACTTAGAGAATTTATTCTCGGAGTGGGGTTGCTGGTGAAAAGTACAAAAATTATCCATACCAACTTCAGTGAGATTCATCACAGAAGAGTTGTCGGTGGGTGGTTGGGGTGGACTATTCTCTTCTTTCTTCTTGAAAAATTGCCTAAATGGATTTCTAGAAGAACTTGCTTCTTTACCTTTCTCTAAGTCAACAATCTTGTTCGATATTTTTTGTACCATTTTAACCACGTTTTCCAATTCGTTTGAACGTTCCTCTTTGGGTTTAGTTAGCAACAAAGGCTTATTATTAAACGTTTTTTGTATCTGAATCTGGAGACTGTTTATTTATACTTTTGAGTTCTTCTTCCACCTTATTAGCTTCTTCATAGGTTTCCAACAATGAAGGTTTTACCGACCATTTAACAAACATTTCTATCTTTGGTGAAAGTGTCGAAGAATAATATTCTATTAATGCCTCTTCAGAAGGAATTATGGCAGCACTGAAATTGTTCAAATGGTGAGTGAACCCATGATTAAAATCAAGCATTTTCTCTTTTTTCTCCATCTTTAGAGCAAGTAATTCTTTCATCAGAGTAGCTGTGGTTCTTCGGCATCCAAACTTGCTCTTAAACAGTCTTTCAAACATATTCCAGTTCATGATTGAATTCTCCTGTAGGACGAAATACCATGACGATGCTATTCCTTTAAGGGTATGTGGAAAAAGTCTATATACTACATATTCATGTTCTGCTGCTGATAAAAATTCAAGGGCTAATAAAAAACTTTGTAAATTATCGTCCACATCAATGCCTTCTGTTGGGTCAAACTTATGTAATGACTTCTCAAGGTGGGCAGGTAAATTGTGCAACAGAGCAACCAGGTTAAGAGGGGTTCTAGCACTCCAAGCTGGTGGTGGAGGTGTTTGATTAGCATTTGGATTTACAGGTGCATTTCCAGCCCAATTTCCAGCCATGATTCAAGGTGGAGACTAAACACTGGTTCTAAAAGGTGAACAAGGTGGGGAATCAGGTCCCAACTGGTTGAGAGGTTGAACAATTTCCTGCAAGGTTAAATCTACCATCTCTTCAAAATATTCGACTAACACTGAATCTTCTATGAAAGGATGCTCTCTTCTACGAGCTTGTCTTCTAGGTAAGTCAGGGATATTTGGAAATCCTCCAAGATTTTTTGCATACGACCTTGTGATTATTCTTAAATCATTAACTACTTCGAGAGAGACAAGATAAAGGTGCTCTGGAACTTCTAGCTCAGACTTGTCTTTTCCTCCAGAAATGGAGTCTTTGGGAAAACTAGCTTCAGAACTATCACCGGTGGAATATTCTTGAGAAAATGGATTTTGTCAGCTAGCCATGCACTGGTGGCCCTCCTTCTAGCACCAAAACCTGTTCATGCCTGGAAAAATCCCAGGTACCGACAGTAGAGGTTCTCTCCAATAGTCGTTCCCAAATAGATCGTTTATTGTTTGGTATGGGGAACCCGTTTGGTTTGCGTTCCGACTACCGTAGAGTTAAAATTTATTCTTAAATATCTTTTATCGGTTGCGGCCCGATCCACTATTTATAAATTTTATCTTTTATGTATGAAATGCAAGTTCCTATATTAAATGCAAGTAACTGAACAACTAATCTAAATCTACTCTAGCCTATCCCCAGGGAGCAAGATTGATTTTAAATAAGAATGAATGATGTATTGTATTGTTTGCATAAAGAACTCTACAGATAACTAATAAATCCAGGATACAGACACACAGCAAAAAGTTAACACAGAGATAGCTCAGTGATATTAAAACATTCATCATTCATTATTGCATAAGATTCATCACATAACATAAAATCAGTCATAACTCAGAAATAGTTCAGAGGGTTAGGAACGATCTCATAGATTATATACAATGCTAGACAAGAAATAGTTCTCCATTCATCTTTACACAACATGCTTTGAGACTTATGCAATACTCTCTCCAGAAAAATTCCATCTTCTTCATTATAAAAAGAAATAGTTCTTTTTACAATAAGCTTCAACAACTATGCTAGTGAAAAGTCCTTCTTTCATCTGCTTTACCCCTACTTATACAAATTACAAAATGGCTCTTGAGTTTCCCCAACCTCTTGGGATTCCTCGACTCTTTATTTACACAATTTAATCTTTTAGTGTATTTACTAGAAAAGGAATAAATACAAAATGTTACATAATTATCAGTTTGTGAATAAGACAAATTTAAGTGGGACTAGTTGGTGTCTTGATGAAAGCAATCCATGCTTGGGATTCTTCACTGATGACTCGATAATCAGCTGGCTCCAGCACACGCACTGCCACTTCATGCTTTGACAACTGGGACTTGATCTCTTCAACTTTGGGTGCATTCTGATTCAGTAATTCTTCCAACATGTGCTGTTGATTGCATGGGCAGACCCGGGTTTAATATTATCAACCAAAAACACCCCTAACTCACTGGCCCTTTCGGCGACAGACCGCAAGGTGGCCTGAAGTCTCACCCGAAGTGAATCTAATGGGTTGGCCAAGGACTCAAGCATCTTGGACCAGGTTCTATGGCAGTCCTACTGGTGGCTTGCAGCTCTTCTAGCTGCAAGATCTCCCTCTGTTTCTGTGTGTCGCGCAACCTCTTGCTCGCGCTGCGTAATCCCGTCGTCACGTAGCTCTTCTAGCCGCAACGTCTCTACCCTTGCGCGCGTCACGCGGGTTCTCTCTCTTCGCATGACTTCTTCCTTCTCACAATAGTCCCAATCTCATCGCATCGCCGCGCACCGTGCGACACGAAACTCCTGTCCAATGCTAAGTCCTCAACCCACGGAGTCGTGCACCGCAGCTCCTCTACCGGTGCGGTATCGCCTTCTTGCGATACCCTCCAACCGCGGCTTAGTGCACTTAGCATTGTTCGTGTCGACGCGCAAGACCTGATACCCAGACTGTCTTACTATGATTAATTAACTATCTAAGGCAAGCATAAGTAGGCCTTATACGACGGGCCAAGGATTTCAACTTGTATATATCTTCCTGTAGTGCTGTAACTAAACAACTCACTCATACATCAACTATAAGCAAATTGCATAACATAATCGGATAGATGCAACAAATAAACACAATATTCAAATCAATCACAGAACACGGGATTTTAACGTGGTTCGCCCCCAGGATGGGAGTTACGTCCACAAAACTGTGCTTCTCTATTATAGCTTAAGGGAAGGCAAACACAGTTCTGCTGCACCTCATAGGAAGCTCAAGATATTCTCTCTTAGATCTTTCTTCTCTACCTTTATGCTGTCTCTCTTACAACATACTCTTCCCTCTCAGTCGATCCCTGCGGATCGTTGCATGCATGCTCTACAAGCCAGCTACTGGTTTTAGTAAGATTTCTACCGCTAGAACCAGAACCAGAGCTCGGCTTTTACAACAGTCTACTTATCCTTATTGCCTATTTCAATCACGACTGTCTCTCTATCTAAGCAACTGGCTAACTAACTGACTAGCTAACTGACTAGCTAACCCTTTACAATACAAAATATATTCTTATATAGGCAGCCCGAAGGTCGTGCCATTACAACACTGTGGGCCTGTCCCAACAGTAACCCAAACCCTAATTAGTGACAGTTGGTCCTCTCTGTCCTTGAGGTAGCCACTTCCTGTCACACCATAGCTCTCTGTAGTCTTCCATGCTTCCCGGCATTGATCATGGGTACTATGCATCGCTTCGTTCTTCTGTCCTTCGTCTTCAATGCTTGAGCCTCGTTGCTTCTTCTTCTTTATGAGGGTCGCTGAGCCCTCATGTCTTCTGCCGCTGCCTTCAATGCAGTGGGTGAGCTCTCTCTTCTCGATCGCTCAGGTACCGTTTCCTTTATTTGACTTTCGTATCTCAAAAAGTCATAGTTTTCGGCTCTGCTCTGCAGCTGGAACCGTGCTACGGCATCGTAGCTCTGTCTTATCCTCTTTCCGCCAAAAATTATCTCTCCGCCAAAACTAGCAGCTTCTTCTGTAGCTGCGGGACCCTACTCCAACAGTCCCCTAACACTTACTTGTGGCTCGTCCTCGAGCCACCTGGAACAGGCTTCTCCTGCTGTAGTTTTTCCTTCTGTAGCTTCTCCTTCGCCTCCTGCGAAGTCTTCTGCAACTTCTGCCGAAGTCCTTCGACTTCGTTCTTCATTACCTCGGCACGTTCTCTTGCCGAGTCAATCAGGGCTTGATCAACTTTGGAGTCGTCTGTCTGATCAATTTCTTCTCTTACAGTGGTGAACTCCTTCATTTTCTGCTCGGCTGCGTCGACCAGCTCAGTGATCTGCTCTTGATAGGGTTGAAGCAGGTCGCTAATGTGGGCCTCCTGTGTTCTTAGCCACTGCGCTTCCTGCTGCAGTTGGTTCATCTCCTTTGTCTTCCTCATCTTCTGGAGAGCGGCTAAGCTCTTAATTTCTTCTTTCATGGCCATTGCAGTAGCCTCTACCCGCTGAATATTCCATTAGATTTCTTCTCTCTCCGGAAACTCATCTAACTCGGCCCATGTGTCTATTGCTTCCCTGAGTATCGACACTGCTTCTTCATTGTGAGATTTCACCTACGCAGAAGTGAGTCAAAAGGCTTCGACTCACTCTTTCTGGTCTGCCTTCGAGGTGTCTCGTATACGAGCTTCAAGCTTGGCGATCTGTACTTCGTGTTCTGACTTCAACCTGGCCACCTCTTCATCCATTCTAACCACAGTTTCTTCCAGAGCCTTTGCTCTGTCTGCTACTCTCCTTAGCTTCTGGGGGGTAGGTAATGCGAACTTAATGTTACATTTGGGTAGCTCCAAGGCAATACTCTGTAGTTCCTGAGAGAGTTCCTGATCCCTTTCCTGACATGTTTTTAGCTCGTCTACCATTTTCTGATAGTTGGTAGTGAGTGCTGCATTCTGCTTCTTCAGCTGAATGTTCTGCTTGTAAGTCGCGAGCTCTCTTCCCTTGAGCTCTGCGGTTAACTGCTGATGGATCATGTATAATTAGTCAATGTGGAATTCTACAAGGTTAACCTCAATGGATTGCCCCAATTGAACTGGTGGGTCCTTCATTGTCGCAGGGAATCGCATACTCCCTAGTGGAATCAACACGGTGTTGAGGCGAGCCGTTGCTAAGCTCTCTTCGCGAGATAGTGACTGTTGCGAAGTTTCTCCGACGGTCGCCTTTACTGATGGAGTGTGTAGCATGGCAGTCTTCTCTGTGAATGTTTTTAAGTCAAGAAGCTGTTTTTCTACTGTGCTCTGCATCTTTTCCTGCGAGGAATTCACCGTGTCAATTGAGTCCTTTAGTATGTCGCACGTCCTTGTTGCGATTAGTTCATAGTCATCATCTGTTAGTGCAGTATGTGGGACTGGTTTTGAAGTTTTCTACTTCTTTCTGTGATGTGTCTCCGTGGTCCCTTGGCTTCCATCTTTTGTCATAGGTGTCTCTGCTGAATCTTCTGGTAGGTCTTTTCTCTTGTCGCGTGGCGGTGGAACTTCTGTTGTACCTTGTGCCTGGGTGTCCAATTTTTCTTTGCCCTTTTCTGGAGGGTCTGTCTGGTCGGTCTCCATTGGCAGTGGCATAGTATCTTCGTATTCTTGTCGCCATTGGTCATCAAAGCCCTTGATGACATTCTCAACGTCCTGCATTGTCATTCTGAACCAGCCGGGAGCCCAGTCGTCCCTTTTAGTCCTTTTAGGCCTTAGGTAGATTCTATGGCTGTCCGCCATAAAATTAAGCCAGTTATCATATGCGTCCACAGTCTCTCTACTGATCCTTGGTGATTGTTGGATAAGGTTCTGCAACATCAAATAGTATTCGTAAAATACTATCGTGTTAATCTGTTTCCTTGCTTGACTGCTGGTGTCCCATAAACTGGCATAGCGCACTCCCCTGGGCGCTCCTCCTGCAATCTGTGGAAACTAACTGTTGGGGGGTTCCTTCCATGCAATGAATGCACACAGTATAAGCAGCCATGAGAAGTGGAAAGGGTGGTTGGCTTGATCTTGGGATGCCAAACAATCTTCCTGAAACATATTTAATAAAAATAACGACTAATTGAACTGCTCTCCTTCTGTAACTTGTATGGCCAGATTGATCACCGATCCTGTGACTTCCTTCGGTCGGACCTTGGTAAGCAGTCTGCCTGCAAGCAGACTGGCTGTAAATATGAGTGTCTCATTCTGTAAGCTCATGATATCATAAGCCCTGCCTCCTCGTTGTAGCTGATACTTTTTCACTAAGGCTGGTGGCAGTTTGGAGTCCTTGGTCTTTCCGGTTATCTGTATCTCAGGATCTTTACCAGTCTTGGACAGGCCGATAACATGGTGTATCAAGTCGACATTGAGGTCGATTTTGTGACCTAGCCAGAGATAGCCTCCATGTACACACGACAGGAGGACACGCACCACAACATTAACCTCTGCGCTACGTCCAAAATGGGGTAGTCTCAACACATTGAGCAGACCTGAACACTTAAGAATCTGGACATGCGGCAGGGGGACGAGTTCTTCTCTACCTGTCCTTGGGTTCTTCTCAAGCACAAGATACGCATCTGTCTTGAAGTGAGGGTACGTCTTACCGTCCCCCAAGTTGTAATCAATAAATTTGACAACAGTAGCATATCCTACTAAATCGCCATTTTCCTTGACTCGAGAATCTATTGGCGGTATGGGCACAGGAAGCTTACCGCTCTTGGAAAGTCTGATGTCTAGAGTGCCTTCGACTCATGGTATGAGGTAGTCCATTGCACTACGGACTTCATCTTCCTACTCGGAACCGGATTCCTCCATGAGCTGGGAATGGCTTCTCGTCTTTGGTGGTTCTCTGGTTTGGGACGAGCTCGGTGGGTTAGCTGTAGATGGCGACGTCATAGTTCCTGCAAGGCCGTGACATTGAAATCTTCTCAAAATGTTTTCTAGAGGCTCGTCCTTGGACAGGACCCACTCAGCGTAAAATGGCGGATGTGCAATGGCTGCAACTTCTGAAAATCACAGCACTTTGTAACAACTTAGCTCGACACAGGGAATGCTTAACACTTATTCTCCAGCTCTCGGTTTTTCTGCAAGCGTAACCGTCCAAATTGAATACTTTCTGCTTTTATGTCAAATACGCTAATCCCAGACATAACGGTCGTCTAGACTGGGCACGCCAGTCATATTAATTGCCCGGATAGGACCAGACCCGTCATCCGATCCTCAATTAATGCTAAAATCTTGATAGAATTTTCCTTGAGACGTGCGTGTACAGGCGCCGGTCTCGTCAGAGATTTACCAAATCTGGAAAAATTTATTATACTGTTGCCAAATCTACGGTAGGGGATATCGGTCATTTATTCATTAACTGCCTGTCAGAAAGTGACTTGACTAGCCCACTGTTGGTTCCAAACTGGGTACGTGGCATGGGGAAACATCTCACTGTTGCGATGCAACTCCGCATCACCTGCACAAACAAACAACGTTAATTTTTTTTTTTTTTTCTCTTGGAAAATTTCTACCGGTGTAGATTCATTCCCGGTGCGATGCCTCCTTTCAACTACACTGGACATCTGCACCATTATAAACTGGTTTAACCTAGGGTTGAGAGGCGAGGTGGCTATCACTATAGAGCTTAAGCCTACTGCCATTGATCCATGTGGGAAGAAGCTCCCCGTTCAACTGGCTAAGCTGAATGGCACCTCCCTCTGTAACTTGCTGTATCTGATATGGCCCCAACCAATGTGTCTTGAACTTCCCTGGAAACTTAATGAACTTGCTGTCATAGAGGAGCACTAGGTCTCTGATCTGGAAAGTCTTACTCTTAATGTGTCTGTCATGCCAAGCTTTTTCTCATGCTTTCTGCACTTTCTGATGGAATCCGGCGATGAATCTGTCTTCTTCTAAGGTGAGCAACTGTGCCAACCTTTCCTTGACTGTATCTGTGTCAGTCATCTCGGTAATCTGAGCGATTCTTAAGCTGGGAAGAATATACTCCATAGGCATAACAGCCTCCTATCCATATACCAAGCTGAAAGGTGTGTGTCCCGTAAGTTTCTTGCATGTGGTTCTGTATGCCCATAATACAGCGTTAACTCTGAGATCCCAGTCATTCCTTTGGTTATTGCAGATCTTAGTAAGAGCATTTTCTAGAATCTTATTGAAGGCCTCCACTGTACCATTATCCTGTGGATGGTAGGGAGTGCTCTTATAGTGCTGAATCTGGAATTCTTCTGTCAATTCCTCAATAGTGTTGTTCAAGAAATGTGTGCCTTGATCACTCATCAAAATTATTGGGCATCCAAATATACTGACGATATTTTCAAACAGGAACTGTGCAGCTGTAGCAGCATCACAATTTCTTACTGTTTTGGCCTCTGCCCATCTGGTGAGGTACTCTATTCCGGTAATAGTATATCTCGCTCTCGTGCATTTTCCTGGTGGGTTAATAGGACCCACAAAATCTATAGCCCATTTGTCAAATGCGCGCAACATGACCTGCAGTCGTAGCGGCATTTCATCGCGTCGAGAGGGTTTTCCCACCCTTTGGAAGATATCACAGCATTTGCAAAAGTCCTCGGTGTCTTTATGCAACGTAGGCCACCATAATCCTACCTCCAGGATTTTCTGCGCAGTCGGCTTTCCAGCGAAATGACCTCCTGCGGTTCCTGAATGTGCCTCTCTGATAATAACGTCTTTTTCATGCGGCATTACACATCTGCGTAGAACTTCATCTGGGCCTAACTTGTATAGGCATCCTGAAATGAGGGTGAAGTCTGCTGCCTTAACAACCAACTGTTTCTTTTGCTGCTTAGTAAACTCATCAGGTGCTACTACTGTAATGAGGAATTGAATAATGTCAGTATAGTAGTCATCTGCGATCTGGATAGAGAACAACGGTGCATCTGGTAAGTTGTCATCTAGGTTGCTGGGCTCTTCCCATGAGTCTATACACGACAGATGATCTGGTCCAGCATTCAGTCTTCCTGGTTTCACAATGATTTCAAAATCATACTCCTGAAAGAGGAGTAACCATCTGCAGATTCTCCCCCCTAACACTGGTTTATTGATTAGGTAATTCAATGCAGAATGGTTAGTAAACATTTTAAACGAGGCGCCCAATAGATAGTGCCTAAACTTCTACAGCGCATATACCATAGGTAAGCCCTCCCTTTCTGTTGTGGTGCAGTTCTTTTTCGATGTTGATAGCTTTCTGCTGGAATATGTGATGGGATGGTCAAGATCCCCTTCTCCTGGATGGGTCAAGACGACTCCTAGTGCGATGCTAGATGCATCCACGTGTACATGAAATGGCTTAGTCCAGTTCGGAAATACTAGGATGGGTGCTGTAACCATCTTCTCCTTAAGTATGTCGAGACTCTGCTGGCATTCCTCATTCCATAGGAATTTTACATCCTTCTTTAGCAACTTCTCCATCGGCGCTGTAATCTTTGCGTAGCCCTTGATGAACTTTCTGCAGTACCCGGTATGACCAAGTACTATCCTGAGTTGCTTGACTGAGTTGGGTGCTGGAAGATTTACAATGATGGCGATCTTCGCGGGATCTACCATCAAGCCTTGTCTGCAAACAATGTGACCCAACAAGATACCAAATGGTGCACAGAATATACATTTTTTCAAGTTTAGAGAAATTTGGAACTACCTACATTTCTCTAACATCAGTCTTAAGTCTCCTATATGCTTGTCAATTAGTCCAAATACAGTCCAATCATCAAAATATACTTCTAAGAATTTATGAATGTATTCTTTAAATACAAAAACTACTACTCTAGAAAATATAGCTGGTGGATTCTTAAGACCAAAGGGCATTACCGTATACTGGAACGAGCCCCATTCTGTTGCAAAGGTGGTCTTAGATCGATCTTTTGGATGTATTCTGATATGGTGGTAGCCTGAAAATCCATCAGTGAAGGAGTAGACCTCCTATCCTCCCACGTTGTCTAATACCTCATCAGTGAACGGTGTCGGGAATGGATCATGAAGTGATGCATCGTTGAGTTTTCACAGATTGACACAGATTCTGATGTCTCCTTTTGTTTTCTTCTCTTGGATGACCATGGGGCTAACCCATTCGCTTTCTTCTACGGGTTCAATGATGCCTGCTGCTAGCATCTTATTGATCTTGTCCTTGAATTTTTCTTTGTAACGCGGGTTTAATCGATATGGGCGCTGCTTAACTGGTCTAGCATCCTCTTTAAATGGTATCCTCATAACTCCCAGGTCTCCGACTATTCCCTTCATCTTCGTGAACTTGGTGGGAAATAGGTCCTGATAGTCATGTAACAAATCTGCAATATATCTGACTGTTTCATCGTTCCAATAGTCTCCAATAGAGGCAAACTTAGGTTCTGCATCTGTGCCAATATTGACCTTTTAAATCTTGATGGGCTCAGTGATTGCTGGAGTCTCTAGCTATGGTCCTCCAACATCGCGAGTTCCTTCTGACTCCGGAATGTTGGTGTTACGAGGGTCCTCCTCCCCCTCCTCTAGTTCTAATGTAAAATTATAGCATTCCAACGCCTCTTCTAGCTGGATAGTCCACTCAGGTTGGGCTGGCACTGAGATGGTGCAATCCTCAAATATCTTGGTCTTGATTATGTCTAGGGCCTGAGCAACACTTGGATGTTCTGATTCAAATGCAAAGGTGAGTAGGAAGCTGTCTGTCATAAGTGACCATGTGGTCGTTCCCTTGTGTAATTCAGTCTCTGTGTACCAGTTCCTTGGAACTGTGTCTAATGTGTGAATGAATCTGTGTACCCATTCATCCTCTGGAACGTCCGACCAGCTCTGTTCGCATGTCTGAATGTGTGCTCTAGGATCAGTTTCTCCTGTGTACTTCTGCTGAAGATACTCTTTGTCGACCGAAAATATGATCGCCATCAATATTTTAATATCATCCCATGATGCGATATTTTCTTTATGCGCGTACCACCATCTTGCAGGTGTGGCTCATGCTGCAAGGTCCATAGCTATGGTTCTCTGTTCGTAAGGCATCTGTTGCTCAAACTTCTCAAGGAAGTCCTGGATATCTGTCAGTCCATTGTATGATGGAATCTCAGTGGTATCCGCCCCAATCCATCGCAGTGATTTACTCATAAACGCACATCTGTGAGCTGATACTTCGTAAAGTCTATTCTGCCAGTTTTCTAGGCTGACATTAGAATCCGATGCGCATGAGTTGTCGCATCGCCAACTAATGTTCCCTTCTGCGGTTGGGTTGATGTAGTCGTTCTGGTTCGCAGTCATTTGGTAAAGGCTATCCATGTTATGTGCTTCCTCCTCTGCTCTTAAGGGTTCAATATACCTAGGACCTCGGTAAGGATCCAGCGGTGCGATGACCCGGATCTGCGCATCCTCAAAGGTCATTTGTCTTCTCTTTAGGTCAATGACAGCCTTTCTACCAATTTCCCAATCAATACTTAATAGTGCTGGATATGGTCAACTGTCGCCAATGATTTCTATAACCTCGAAGTCCACAAAAGTACGAACTCCGTCAATATCAACTGGCACCTGCGGTAGTTGACCCAATGGTGATACTCGCTACTGATTAGCTAATCTTAGGTGGATAGGTGATATGGCTAACTGAGGGCTACCCATCTGTTCCCATGTCTGCTTGGTTAGAACATTCACCTCTGATCCGAGATCTAAGACAACCTCATCCATTTCAAACTCACCAATCTGCGCTGTGAATTTCATCTCTCTTCCTGTCCTTGTGTGTCTTGTAATATTATGGACAGCGCGGTGTGCACTGCCCGAGAGAGAGGGTTGCTGACACTGATCTATCATGCGTTGTAGCTCACCGGCAGCTTTGTCATTTCTCAGGAGTTTCAAGTAGCTGTGCAGGAAGGATTGTACACTTCCTGTCGATTCATCCTCGTCGCATCTTCCCGATGTGGTATCCTGTTGTGCCTGCTCAAGGCTATCGCCACAATTTGTTTGCTGCGGTACACCCCTAGACGGCGGTACCTGCGATCCTGGTTGTGTAGGTTCATCGAAGGAAGCCTTAGCTTCATGAAATGTCTCTTTATTCTTCTGTAGGTCGAGTGCTGTTGCTTTACTAGGAGCTCTGCGCACCCACCCCTGACTTGTGTTCTTTCCGGTCTCCTGCGATGTGCCACTGGTGGAAGCACCGCTCCTAGTCACAATATTGACTCTTGGTTCTGGTTCTTCCTGCTTAGCAACGATAAGTTGGATGTTCTGGTGTGCGGCTGGTTTAGGGTCTCTGATCTTACCTATCAAGATAGGGCACTCTTCTATAGTATGATCATAAGATTTGCAGTAATTACAAGTAGTAGTGGTGCTCTGACAGTCCCTAGCGTAGTGTTCTACAACTCTGCAATTATAACAAGTGATTGGCCCATGACCTTGGCCAAAACCCCCTCCTCGGCCAAAGCCTTCTCCACGTGCGAAGCCTCCTCCATGGCCTCATCCTCTGAATCCTCCTGCACGGCCTCCGTAAGCCTGATTCGGCTGTGGTCCTGTTGCTGGACCCTCTGTGTCTACTTGGACTCTGTACACATCATGTTTTCTCTCTAACATGAGATCATAAGCTCGGCAGTCGTGTTGATCATGCCCGACGGATTTACAGAAGATACAATATAGGTTTTTAGGTGTCTGTACATACTTCTGAAGCAAGGGGCATTGCTGAGGCGGATGTCCTTGTGTTTTACATATTTCACACCATGGCCCTTGTGTTCTTGGTAAGGGGTTAGGATCCCCTAGTGCTAAATATTCTGTGAAGACTAGACAGTTGTCTTTGGTATGACCCTGTGCTCTACACTTTATGCACCATATGTCTTGCATAACCTCTTTCCCTTTCTTAAGTTCGTGTATCTGTAATGTGAGGTTGGCAAACTAGTTCTGTAGGGTTGTCATGCCTGTGGTAGTCTCTGCTAGAGGTGAAGCCTCCAATTTCATTGCCATCTCTAGCGCTTCATCTTGAGTAGTGAGTTTCTGCTGCATTAGTGGCATTATAATATGAGGGAGCAGCGCTGCAATAAACCATTCCTTATGATGTTCCGGCGCAAAGTCAAAGCTTACTTGGTCTATCAGGGCTTTGAATTTTTGATCAAAGTCCCATACTAATTCTGATGGAAGTTGCTTAATATCCTTGAGCTCTGTTATACACTGAGACTCAGACTTAGGTTTCTTAAACTCTTTAATCATGGCGTTCTTGACCTGGGCAAGCATCTTGGGCAATGTAGTATACTTTATGTACCATGTCAAGGCTCTGTCTCTGAGTGTGGTGACCAAGTTTAAGGTTATCATCGTTGATTTTTTTAATGGTCCACATGGCTTCACATAGGAACCAATGCTGTTCCGAGTCTTCTGCTCCTGTACCTTTAAAAATAGGTAGCTTCATGTCGTCTCCCATTCTATTTCTCTGTGGTGGGTTCTGACTGATTGGGATACTACCACTCAGTGGTGTAGGTGAAGGTGCTGTAGCGGGAGTAGGTACTGGCTGTGAGCTACTAGATGGAGTACCTACGGGGTTATTCTGAATCCTTATCTGTTTCTGTGGAGTATAGGGGTGGTAAGGGATACCCCCCTCTGGTTCGTCTGTGGTACTAGGACTCTGTTGTCTAATACTGTTTGAACTGTCTTCAAATACAGGAGAGCTAAAATCTACTTTATACTTCTTTCCACTACGAGTTCATCCAATGTCATCAAAATCACTTTCAAACTCTTGTGACATTACTATCTTTACTTATTCATCTGAAACTAGATCCATTGTTCCTTTTTCATATAGCAGCATTTTAAGGGACAAGTTTAGAGATCTTAGGTACTTACCACGATATACTCTGAAGAAGTATCGTTCAGCTGCACTGAAGCTCTTTCTCTGGTCAACTGCAAATTCTGTAACAAAGCCTTCTAGCACACTTGTCAGCCAGAAGTCCACTACTCTCGTAATCGGATTGTCGAGGTTCTGTACGATCTGAATCAGCTCCGGTGTCCAGACAATGTGTCTTTTCTTCTTGAATGTGTTCCTATCTGTCAAGTTGGATAACCAGTCGAAAAGCTCGTTTCCATAGGTTGCAAAAAATATAGCGTGTATGTCTGAAGCGATATGCTTTTCTAACCAGGCTTCTGTGCTTAGTCTCGGACTCCGATTCTCTTTCTTGGCAAACTCCCTTAAGTCTGAATCCAGCCACTGGTGAAACTCTTCTCTGGTAGGATGCCAACAGAACATTAAATCCCAGTTCTTTAAGCTGGCAACGGAACCATTTGTTGATTGCATGGGTAGACCCGAGTTTACTATTATCAACCAACAACACCCCTAACTCACTGGCCCTTTCGGCGACAGACCGCAAGGCGGCCTGAAGTCTCACCCGAAGTGAATCTAATGGGTTGGCCAAGGACTCAAGCGTCTTGGACTAGGTTCTGTGGTAGTCCTACTGGTGGCTCGCAACTCTTCTAGCTGCAAGATCTCCCTCTGTGTCTGTGCGTCATGCAACCTCTTGCTCGTGCCGCGCAATCCCGTCGTCGCGCAGCTCTTCTAGCCGCAACATATCTACCCTTGTGCGCGTCGCTCGGGTTCTCTCTCTTCGCACGACTTCTTCCTTCTCACAATAGTCCCAATCTCACCGCATCGCCGCGCATCGTGCGACATGAAACTCTTGTCCAACGCTAAGTCCTCAACCCACGGAGTCACGCACCGCAGCTCCTTTGTCGATGCGGTATCGCCTTCTTGCGATACCCTCCAACTGCGGCTTAGTGCACTTAGCGTTGTTCGTGTCGACGCACAAGACCTGATACCTAGACTGTCTTACTATGATTAATTAACTATCTAAGGCAAGCATAAGTAGGCCTTATACGACGGGCAAAGGATTTCAACTTGTATATATCTTCCTGTAGTGCTATAACTAAACAACTCACTCATACATCAACTGTAAGCAAATTGCATAACATAATCGGATAGATGCATCAAATAAACACAATATGCAAATCAATCACAAAACACAGGATTTTAATGTGGTTCGCCCCCAGGATGGGAGTTACGTCCACAAAATTGTGCTTCTCTATTATAACTTAAGGGAAGGCAAACACAGTTCTGCTGCGCCTCATAGGCAGCTCAAGATCTTCTCTCTTAGATCTTTCTTCTCTACCTTTATGCTGTCTCTCTTACAACATACTCTTCCCTCTCAGTCTATCCCTGCGGATCGTTACATGCATGCTCTACAAGCTGGCTACTGGTTTTAGTAAGATTTCTACCGCTAGAACCAGAACCAGAGCTCAGCTTTTACAATAGTCTACTTATCCTTATTGCCTATTTCAATCACGACTGTCTCTCTATCTAACCAACTGGCTAACTAACTGACTAGCTAACTGACTAGATAACCCTTTACAATACAAAATATATTCTTATATAGGCAGCCCGAAGGTCGTGCCATTACAACACTGTGGGCCTGTCCCAACAGTAACCCAAACCCTAATTAGTGACAGTCGGTCCTCTTTGTCCTTGAGGTAGCCGCTTCCCGTCACACCACAGCTCTCTGCAGTCTTCCATGCTTCCCGGCACTGATCATGGGTACTATGCACCGCTTCGCTCTTCGGTCCTTCGTCTTCAATGCTTGAGCCTCGTTGCTCCTTCTTCTTTATGAGGGTCGCTGAGCCCTCCTGTCTTCCGCCGCTGCCTTCAATGCAGTGGGTGAGCTCTCCCTTCTCGGCCGCTCAGGTACCGTTGCCTTTCTTTGACTTTCGTATCTCAAAAAGTCATAGTTTTCGGCTCTGCTCTGCCGCTGGAACCGTGCTACGGCATCGTAGCTTCGTCTTATCCTCTTTCCGCCAAAACTTATCTCTCCGCCAAAACTAGCAGCTTCTTCTGTAGCTGCGGGACCCTACTCCAAGATGTGCTTATAGTATGAAGCTTGTATAATCCATATTCCAATATCTTCTTCACTAACAACCTTGATTTTAAATATTCTTTATTCTCCTTTTAATAGCCTCTCTTGTAAGTTCTTCAAATGTTCCTCCCTGACTGGGAAAACTTGATCCTGGGTGTCTACTAAAATCAAGCAATTATTATGCACAGAACACATGTCTTTGTATAATTCAGTGCAATTTTACATAGTTCTATCAATAGTTGTGTTTAATCTAGCTACTGCTTTACACCCGAAATTCAATACAGCCACTTCCATCTTCATAATCCTCGCAGTTTTCTGAGGCATATTTGCTGGAAATGTTGGGTTGGATCCTATCCATGCTAGCTAGTTCTTCACAAGTTCAACCACCTTTGATAACCTCTTCCAAAATTCTAATGAGCTGAGTGCTAGCTCTTTTAACCTAGCCTCAATTTGTTTAATTCTATACATCTCCTCTGCTAACCTCAACAAAATCTTATTTATTCCCTTTTGCAGCACCAATGCTTGATTTCGGAAAGGGGTAATATCTATATTTCTCTTTTGCTTCTTGGAGTTGCAGTTTTAGCAAATTGTTCTAAGCTTCTAGCTCTTCCACCTTTTTATTTGCTGCATCTCCTTTCTGTTCTACTTCTGCAGCCTTCTTCTCAAGATCCTTCTTTTCTCCTTCAATGATATTTACTGATAATACCAGGGCATCCTTGTCAGATTGCAAAATTTGGCATGCCTCTCTCAATTTCTCTAGTTCACTGAGACTGTCTTCATGCTTCCTTTTCAGGTTTTTTCCTTCACCTCTTTCCTTCTTTAAAGTCTCCTTCATTTGAGATACCTTCTTCTTAAATTGTTCCAAATGATCCACTATTTTATCCACATTATCTACATTTGCAAGGGCTGAGACTACACCTGACCTTGCAAGGAGTCTAGGGTCCTTGTCGGTCCCATGGACCCTTGTTTTGTCAGTTACCGTAAATCCTTGCTTCTTCCTGGTGTCCACCCTCTTCTCGGTTCTCATGACAATTCTTTTCTTATTTCTGCCATAGAAAATTGGATTGAAATCAGCTACCTCCTGCTCTTGAGATGGGATGAAAGGAATTAGCCCAAAATATAATGTTGGAGCTGGATCTTCTATAGATGTGCTACTAGATGGGACAGATGACTCTAACAGATCAACATCAGACTGAGTCTGCTCAAGATTGGCATGAACTTGTTCCTCCTACTCCTTTTTCCCAAGCTCTTCAGCTGCTTTCTCTGCTTGCTCTCTTTCTCGGTTAGCTGCTTCCAGTATTAACCTTTCAACCTCTTCCTGCATTTCATGTGCTTCTTCCTCTTGTTTCTTTTGTTTTTCCTCATTCTCCAACCACTGCTCTGCATCCTGCAATACTTTGAGGGCTTCTTCTCCTCTCTTTTTCACAGCTTCTTTTTCTTGTTTCTTTTGCTACTCAGTAGCTTTACTACTGCTTCCCTTTCCACCTACAGTTTTTCTCTTTTGCTTGAATCTTTTTCTTAGAGTTGTCATATTGCAAGAATTGTGGAATATTTCTTCATTTTTATCCCAATAATTAATGTACTCAAAATGTACCCCTACTGCTACACAATAGCTAGAAACCTTGTCTTCTGAATCATTTCTATGAAATCTTATTTCCCAAAGTGGAAGTATTCTATCTCATTTACAAAATCTGGTGCACCTTTCACCTTGGATAACTTATAGCTACCTATATAGAATGGGAGTGGTGGGTATGCAGCCTTCTTCTGATCAAATAGGAAGTTCCCAATCCCGTCAATGTAAAGCTGCCTCACCACTTCTTTGTGAACAACATAGTTCATGGCATATCTTGGTAAAAGAGAAGGGGCATGTTGGACAGATTAAGGTAACTGAGAGGGGGGGTGAATCAGTTACATACCAAAGTGCATATTTTTAAAGGATGTTTTCAGATTTATTATGGACATATGTTTAAACCATTCAACATATAGCAGCAAATTAAATAACAGTCAACATTCAATCACATCAACGAACACAAGACACAATGTTTTCATGAAGAAACAATAAAAAACAACTCTTCTTCTTAAGAATGAAAGGTAAGCTCCAACTCCTCTTTACATTCTTTTATTTTGCCTGAGCTTCAACCCAGATGAGGCTGCTACCTCTGGAAGCTCCAACTTCCAATTATACAAGCACCAACTTATTTCTATTTTTATGGCAACAACCAAAGGGATGCTACAACAACCCAGAGAACTCTGTTCTCCCTTGCTCCACCCTACCGCCCTGATTTTTCTTTGAATTACAGAATGAATCAAACCCTTACAACTCCTCACTGTCTATGATTAGACTTTATAAATCAGCATTTACATTATGATTCTTAATTAGACAGTATTACAGATATTTATAACAGATGTTATAATTCTATCTCTATACATTTTCTCTGTTTATCATCAAGACTAAGCACATACAAAACTCACCGGGGCTATCACTATATCATTCATATATTCTTTCTCATCTGGACCCGCAACTGTTAATCTCTATTCATCATCGTATCCAGCTCTTCAATCCTTTTCTACAATGTGCTCAATCTCTCATATTCGAGAATTACCTTACTGAACAGCTCTGTTCATTTTGTCTGCTTGCTACAATATATATTTTAGTCGATTCTCATTCTCTCCGTTCATTACAGAAACGATTATGGACTCTTCATGTACCATCTAATTGCAATAGATTTCTAACTGTCAAGACTCTCAAATTCTCGAATGCTGATCTGTACCAAAACGATTCACATTCCATGAATATCATAGATTCTCAAAAGTCTCTAACAAAAATAACTTTAAGTCCTTCAAATACCTAGTTTGTCTGACTCTCTGCATTCCACGAATAGTCATTCTCTAATTCTCCGATCCCATTGGCTTATCATCGAATCAATAATGTGCTAGACTCTTCATGTTCCACTGTTTCCAGTTCAAAGGACCCTGGGTTTGGCTCTGAATATGGAGAATTCCTCTGCTTTGGGGTTTTACCTTTCACAATGGAGTTCCACTCTCCCTTACTCTAAATCAGTTCATTCTAGATGCTGCTCTGCAATTCCATGTCACGCCACTTCAGCATGTTTTCGACTTCCTCCACATCTTTCTCTAGCACCACATTCCTTCTGGTCTGGCCAGAGCTTAGGCCATCTGTACTGTTCATCTCCTTCTACGGTTTTGGTCATCAATTGCTTGAATGCGTTTTAATGTTTTAAATCGGAAGTTTATTTTCTTATTCTCCCACCGTTGTGGAAAGATAATCAACTTCAGTCTCGATATTCTTCTCCGATGCATTTTCCTTAGTCGGCTGATTGTTTGATTTCGCATCGGAACATTTTGTTCTTTCATTCTCCGCCATTGCGGGTGGTAGTCTATGAAGTCTCCCGATCATCGCTTTGATTTTTCAACCACGCATTGTGGTTGTCACCGATCCTTGATTTGTGGGCTTCCACCGTTGCGGATGAAAAATTCACTATCCTTTCTCCATTGCGGATGAAAAAATCACTATCCTTCCGGTCGTTTAGTTGTTTCTCCTCCGGTGAAGAGTTTGCCCATTGCGGACTGACTTATCCTTTATGAATCCGCTGTTACGGCTCCTGATTCCACTATCATGCTGACGATTAACCTTGTGAAGCTCTGATGTGGATGTCTCGACGGGTAACCTAGTGGTTTTCCCACCCGATGTTTATGAAGGAAAATTACAATAAATTATTTTCACAAAAGACCATTCGTTCCATGTGGGAAAATCTATACGTTCTAATTTATGTAAGTATTGGGGCTCATTTTTCCCGTGCTTTGCTGTACAATGATTCCTGTATAATATACCTGTGCTGCAAAGTTTGACAGAATGACAACATCTTGGCCAACAAACTCCCCCTTTGACATGATGGCAAACTTTGAAAGCTTTCTCCCCCTTTTGGTATCCATGGCAAAGACTAGAAATAATGCTCCCCTTGTGAGTATGACTCCCCCTGTCACTATTTCAATCTATATAGAATGTGTCCAGAAAACAAGAAAGCAGAAGCTGTAACCATGTGCCAATAAGAAATCAGAGCCATAAAGAACTTGGCAACCTATAATGTGAATGAGAATATATTCATAGTGGACAAAGCCCCAGCTGAGCTCGAAGCGTTTCAAATTGAGATTTGGGAAGGGGCTTAGTGAAAATATCAGCAAGCTGATCTTTTGTTCCAACATATTCAAGCTTAATCACCTTGGACAGTACCTTCTCTCTCAGAAAATGATACTTTATAGGTATGTGTTTAGTCTTTGAATGCATCACTAGGTTCTTTGAAATACTTATTGCACTTGTATTATCACAAAAAATGGGAATGGGATCATCATACTGTATGTGCATATCCTTCAACATCTGCTTCATCCAAAGGATCTGAGTACAACATCCTGCTGCTGCTATATAATCGAATTCAGCTGTAGATAATGAAACAGATGATTGTTTCTTACTGGACCAGCTTACCAAACAACCTCCAAGAAAGAAGGCAGCACCACTGGTACTTTTCCTATCATCAATACATCCATCCCAATCAACATCTGTAAATGCATATAAGTCAAGAGAGTTACCTGTTGGATACCATAAACCATGATTTGTTGTTCCTTTAAGTATCTGAAAATCCTCTTTACAGCCAACAAGTGACCATTCTTAGGTGAAGCCTGAAATCTTCCAACCTGACAAACAACATGCATAATGTCTGGCCTAGTTGCTGTAGCATAGAGTAGATTGCCAATCATTGATCTGTACATAGTCTGGTCTACATCTCCAGATTTATCATCTTTACTGAGTTTACATCCAGTGACCATAGGTGTACCAACTGGCTTACAGTCCTCCATTTTGAATTTCTTTAACATTTCATTAATGTATTTACTCTGAGAGATAGAGATACCTATAGCACATTGATTGATTTGTAATCCAAGAAAGAACTTCATTTCTCCTAGCATAGACATTTCGAATTCCTGCTGCATGCTTTCAGCAAACTTTGTGCTCAGTCTATCATCGTCACTCCCAAAAATTATTTCATCAACATAAACTTCTATAATAATCAGACAGTTATGCTCTTCTTTAATGTACAGGTTACTATCTGTGTGACCTTTCTTGAATCCTTGCTACATCAAGTAGTTATCTAGTCTGGAGTACCATGCCCTAGGTGCTTGCTTTAATCCATATAACACTTTCCTCAATCTGTAAACAAACTGTGATGCATCCTGTACATGAAATCCTTCTGGCTGCACCATGTAGACTTCCTCTTCCAGATCACCATTCAGAAAAGCTGACTTCACATCCATTTGGTAGACTTTAATTTGTTTGGAGATGGAATATGCTAAGATCAACCTTATTGCTTCCATTCTAGCAATGGGGGCAAATGTTTCACTGTAATCAATCCCTTCTACCTGTGCATAACCTTTGCAGACTAGTCTTGCTTTATTTCTGGTTACTTTTCCTGTATCATCTAGTTTATTCCTGAAAACCCACTTAGCTCCTATTACATTTTTGTTTGCAGGTCTAGGAACTAGTTCCCAGGTATGATTCTTTTCGATTTGACTAAGCTCTTCCTTCATAGCATTTACCATGTCTCTGAACATAAGTTTTTCGGTTCAGTCAGAGAGAGAAGTGATACCTACTTTTCAAGGATGGGTTGCTATCTTTTACTTCTTGTCTCGACACCTGAGTTTATATCCCCAATAATCAATTCTTTAGGGTGATTTTTCTGTATTCTACTAATTGAATATTTTGTTGAAATTGTATTTTTTGAAGGACTTAAGTATTGTTCATCATCACATGTAGATCTGTCATAGTCATCAGCCTTAACCTCTTCTATTTCATCCTTTTCATCATCTGACCTGTGCTTGTCAAATATATCATGAGTCTGAAACTCCTCTTGCTTAGTCTTTGATTTTAAGAATGAAGATTCATCAAATGTTACGTCTATTGCTTCAACGATCTTTCTCAGTCTGAAATTATAACATTTATATGCTTTTCTAGAACAGGAGTAGCCAACTAATATTCCATCATCGGTTCTAAAGTCTAATTTTTCCAAATGTGGATCTATTCGTTTGATATAACACTTACAACCAAAAATCCTGAAATGCTTAACATTGGCTGATCTTCCTTTCCACCTTTGATATGGCATGACAAACTGGTTATTTCTTAGTAGACATCGATTCAGAATGTGAACTGCTGTGTGAATAGCTTGAGGCCAAAGCACATTACTCAACTTTGCTTCATGGAGCATGGTTCTAGCCATCTCTACTACTGTTCTGTTTTTCCTTTCTACTACCCCATTCTGCTGAGGTATTTTAGTCACAGAGAAGTGTCTCTTTATCCCGTTCACATCACAAAAAAATTTAAATTCATTTGACACGTATTCTCCTCCATTATCAGATCTCAGGCACTTTATTTTCTTGTCACATTCATTTTCAACAAATTCTTTAAACGTTTGAAAACAGTCAAAAGCTTCAGATTTCTTTTTCAATAAGTAAAGCCAAGTCATTATAGTGTAATCATCCATAAATAATAAGAAATACTTTTCTCCTTTCATCCCTTTTGTTCTCATGGGACCACAAATATCAGTATGCACTATCTCAAGCGGTTTAGTTGTGGAGTATTCTTTTGTTTTAAATCTGACTCTTGTTTGTTTCCCATGTTGGCATTGCTTGCACACTGAACCTGAGAGATACTTTAAAGATGGTAAATGTCTTACAGCTTCATTCTTACTCATATTGATCAGATTATCAAAATTGATGTGACCTAGTCTCTTGTGCCACAACCAGCTTTCATTCTCATTACTAAGACATCATTCATTCTTTTTCTCATCTAGAATATAGACATTGCTTGAACTTCTTGTGGTTGTACCTATTAGTTTATATGTTTTCACATATCTGATTTGGCATCCATTTGAATCAAATATCATGTAGTGTCCCTTATCACATGTTTGACTAACGCTCAACAGGTTGTGTTCCATGTCTTCTATCAACAGGACATTTTCAGCCAAGTTTTTCTTACTGTTTAAACATACAGTCCCTCTTCCAATTATTCTAGCTGTCTGATCATTCCCAAATGTGACAGACCCCTCTTTTCCTTTATCTAGTTTGATAAACAAATGTTTACTTCCTATCATATGTTTGGAGCATCCACTGTCTATTATCCATTTGTCTTTATGTTCAGCTTGCAGGGCTACGTTACATTTTTCAGCCTTCAGATTTTCAGTCTTCCTTTTCCAGATTTGAGTTTGTTGATGAGTATAGATGGGTTTACTAACTTTCTGAAAGTTGGTGGGGCAATTTCTTGAAATATGGCCAAAATTTTGACACTTATAACATTCTGTTTCATGGTTTAAAATATCAAATCTGTTATGAGTATTGCTATTTCTGTTTTGACTTATCACATCCAATCTTTTTCCATATCCATGTCTAGACTTCTCATAACCATTATGTTCATATATTTTTCTTGAAGATTTAGTACAAAACACAGCCTTGTGTCCATAATTGTAACAAAAAAAATAATAGCCATTAAACGTATTCTGATACCTGTCATGTGTCCTTCTCTGAACAATTGGTCTTGATTTTTCTTCCTATTTCTCAACCACTTAATTCTTATCAGCTCCTTTCTCATTCTTCTTTTCTGTACCTGTTTCTTTCACACTTGAACTAGAACAATCATTGATCACTGCTGCCTTATAACCAAGTCCAAATTTATCATTTACAGATCTCTGACTTTCTATTATCTGACTTAGAATTGATGAACTGTGATTCATGTTGCTTTCCTGTACCTTCTTCTTTAATAAGACAACTTCTGATTTCACGTTTTCAATCTCTTTATCCTTTACAATAATGA
>LPNX010167573.1:125006-166040 GCA_001517045.1 Pseudotsuga menziesii | reverse complement strand
AAGGCATAATTGTGTCCATCAAATAGAGGCAGTCCATGTTTGGTAAATTCTGATTTCTTGTCCATTGTTTAGGATCTAGATTCCAGTGGTTAAACTGATTTGAAGCAAACTCGCTCTGATACCAAATGTTGGACGGATTAAAGTAACTGAGAGGGGGGGTGAATCGGTTACATACCAAAGTGCATCTTTTTAAAGGATGTTTCAGATTTATTATGGACATATGTTTAAACCATTCAACATATAGCAGCAAATTAAATAATAGTCAACATTCAATCACATCAACGAACACAAGACACAATGTTTCATGAGGAAACAATAAAAAAACAACTCTTCTTCTTAAGAATGAAAGGTAAGCTCCAACTCCTCTTTACATTCTTTTATTTTTCCTGAGCTTCAACCCAGACGAGGCTGCTACCTCTGGAAGCTCCAACTTCAAATTATACAAGCACCAACTTGTTTCTATTTTTCTAGCAACAACCAGAGGGATGCTACAACAACCCAGAGAACTCTGTTCTCCCTTGCTCCACCCTACCGCCTTGATTTTTCTTTGAATTACAGAATCAATCAAACCCTTACAACTCCTCACTATCTATGATTAGACTTTATAAATCAGCATTTACATTATGATTCTGAATTAGACAGTATTATAGATATTTATAATAGATGTTACAATTCTATCTCTGTACATTTTCTATGTTTATCATAAAGACTAAGCACATACAGAACTCACCGGGACTGTCACTGTATCATTCATATATTCTTTCTCATCTGGATCCGCAACTGTTAATCTCTATTCATCATCGTATCCAGCTCTTCAATCCTTTTCTGCAATGTGCTCAATCTCTCATATTCGAAAAATTACCTTACTGAACAGCTCTCACTCTTTAGTCTGCTTGCTACAATATATATATATTTCAGTTGATTCTCATTCTCTCCTTTCATTATAGAAACGGTTACAGACTCTTCATGTACCATCTAATTGCAATAGATTTCTAACTGTCAAGACTCTCAAATTCTCGAATACTGATCTGTACCAAAATGATTCACATTCCACAAATATCATAGATTCTCAAAAGTCTCTAACAAAAAAAAATTTAAGTCCTTCGAACACCCAGTTTGTCTGACTCTCTGCATTCCATGAATAGTCATTCTCTAATTCTCTGATCCCATTGGCTTATCATCGAATCAATACTGTGCTAGACTCTTCATGTTCCACTGTTTCCAGTTCAAAGGACCCTGGGTTCGGCTCTGAATATGGAGACTTCCTCTACTCTAGGGTTTTACCTTTCACAATGGAGTTCCACTCTCCCTTACTATAAATCACTTCATTCTAGATGTTGCTCTGCAATGCCATGTCACGCCACTTCAGCATGTTTTCGACTTCCTCCACATCTTTCTCCAGCGCCACATTCCTTCTAGTCTAGCCAGAGCTTAGGCCATCTGTACTGTTCATATCCTTCTGCGGTTTTGGTCATCAATTGCTTGAATGCATTTTAAATGTTTTAAATCGGAATTTTATTTGCTTATTCTCCCACCGTTGCAGAAAGATAATCAGCTTCAATCTCGATATTCTTCTCCGATGCATTTTCCTTAGTCAGCTGATTGTTTGATTTCGCGTCGGAACATTTTGTTCTTTCATTCTCTGCCGTTGCGAGCGATAGTCTATGAAGTCTCCCAATCATCGCTTTGATTTTTCAACCCCGCATTGTGGTTGTCGCCAATCCTTGAGTTGTGGGCTTCCGCCGTTGCGGATGAAAAAGTCACTATCCTTCCGCCGTTGCGGATGAAAAAATCACTATCCTTTCGGCCGTTTAGTCGTTTCTCCTCCGATGAATAGTTTTCCCATTGCAGACTGACTTATCCTTTATGACTCCACCGTTGTGGCTCCTGATTCAACTATCATGCCGATGATTAACCTTGTGAAGCTCCGATGTGGATGTCTCGACGGGTAGCCTAGTGGTTTTGCCACCCGATGTTTATGAAGGAAAATTACAATAAATTATTTTCACAAAAGACAATTCTTTCCATGTGAGAAAATCTGTACGTTCTAATTTATGTAAGTATTGGGGCTCATTTTTCATGTGCTTTGCTGTACAATGATTCCTGTATAATATACTATATAATATACATGTGCTGCAAAGTTTGACAGAATGACAACATCTTGGCCAACAGGGCCCTAGTTCCGCCAAACATCCTTAGGTATAGACCTTCTTCTGTTAGGTAATAATGACTGTTATCTTCTACAATCTTCAATGCTTCCTCAGACATACAGTTACATTTGGTAAGGAAGATTAATCTGTACAGTGGCATTATGAAATCTTTGCAGATACTCTTATAATGGATGAAGTATTTATGTGCCCAAAACAACTGGTATGTAGAATACACAAGAGTTCTAGTCTTATCCCACTGGAAATTTAGTGTTGGGAACTGTTGTTTGCACAAAATGAAATCAATCATAAAAGAGATCATATAGAACTCTGACTTCTTTTGTGAGATACCTCCAAGCGTTGCACTTATACATGAGGACAAGCTGTTGGATATTATATCATCCCACTTGAAAATGGTGCCTTGGGTGGCTACGAAATAAATTGTCGGCACCCAGCTTATCTTGTAATATTTTCCATTCACTTGGTCGAAAATCCTATTCAACATTAAAGCCAAAAACCTATAGGGGGTGCGCAGGTTTGTGTTTTCATATTCCCCAGTAGGCCTCGTACGAAATTGATTCTCGGGGACCATCATTCTTTAGACATTGTCAAGAATATCAAGGTCAAGCTCTTTTAACCACTTTTCTGTTAGATAAATATGAGGAGCGGGAAGCTTGCAGGATTGAGCTACATAATCCAGGCTATAAGTAGTAAAACCTTGTCCATATGCATTTGACTGAATCATCTTGGTTACGTCTACCTTTGGGAGGATTCAGCCAATTACTTCTACACATGGAAAGAGTTCTAGTCGTGTGGAAGCCTTCATAATAGCTGACCTTTCTATGTTTTCATATATTTGCAAATCCTCTAACCTCACATCTGGGACTCTCCGGTCTTTGATAATTTGGTATATCTTCCCCCATATGTATGCAGGTTCACTACCAGCAATAGCCTTGGTATCTTTGTATATAATTTCTACTCGCGTTATGACCTCCACTTCTGGGTCATCCTTCGTGGCTTGAGCCTTCTTCTTTCCTTTCCGAGGCATAGTGTTATATAGATGATGAGGTTGTTTAAATCATAAAACAATGTATTAGATTCATTTCAAATGAATATAACTGTAATTGATAATTTTGCCACTACATATAACCAGAAAAATGAAAAACGATGTTTTAATCAGAAATCCTTACCATCTCATCACGATACATCTCAGTAAGTCTTTTATTCCCTCCCTAAACCATGCAATGGTGAATTGAGAATTTAAACAACAAGCTTAATGCTTTTCAGGAAAAAGACTAGATATGGTTCTCAGGCAAGTAAACTCCATTTCAAGGGCACCAAGGATTTTCCCATGGAAATACATATCCCTGGGCAGAGTAACCCTAACACCATCAACCGGGTAAAAAACGAGAGCTGCGAATACCATGAAGAAAAACCTAAACGGATAGTCAGGGCTTTCACTCATAATGAAAACTTCCTCTTGCGGCTTGAAATCGAAAACAAAAATCCAATAAAATTCCTATTCTAACCCGACCAATGACCATAATCCCCCCACCCTCGCATTGATGAAACAAAGGAGTGGTGCAGATGGTGAAACACTCGTCTTCCCATAGTCCTCCTACTGGAAACTACTGATAGATAAACTCTTGTGGTGAGGGCTGGGTGAAAAGAGACTCGGGGTAGGTAGGAAAAACCAGTAGCCCTGGCTAACCAGAAGTGAAAAGAGCAAGGTTTCATCATTCAAGGGGAAAACAAACAAAATATTTGACCTCGAGGTCTAAATACTCAATGCGAAATGGGAAAAAACCTAACCCTACCAAGTTATCACAACCTCCCATCAAGCATCAAAACAAGAATTGGGTCGAGATCCTACCTGGCTGTTGAAATGATCTGGAACAGGTGCGGTCCCAGTTGACTAGATCCACTCAATAGTTGACAGGTTCGCACAGGAAAACATAGATTCAAATGGCTAACAATAATCGTAACGCACTCCCCTACAGGATTAGAAATGGTTAGCAAAACAAACGTCAACAGGTAATAAATGAGCCTCAGGTGAAAAACACCATTGGCGCCAAAAGGCAATGCGTTGAAAACGATCCAAAGAGAGGAAACGATGGCTTCAGGCGAAAGATCGGAAACTATCCGAGCTCCTTGGGAAGCTACATACTTATCCTACTAGGACGGGGTAATGACTTGAAGACTTCATCGGTAAAGTAACCAACTATCGATCTGCATTGGCATTGGGAGACTCTTTGAGAGACTATCAGTTGTACATCAGCTTACATATACGAAGCGTCAGTAAAGGACCTAGAAACAGACTCTACAGAAGACTCGGGAAAAAATATCTGCAACTGCGGGCGGGTAAGAACGTAAGACTCTTCTGCAAGCATCGGAAAACAAATCAACAAGCTGATTCGATGCGTCAGAAAGACTATTGAAAACTATTCGGAAGGAATCAGAAAATGTTCTTCGATATCATCGATACCACATACAAGAGTTCATCCGACGAGTCGGAAAACTCTCGCGAGTCTTCCGAAAAGAATTCTGGAAACAAAGGTTCAGTAAACCGACAAACAACTCTTCCGCTACATCGGATAAACTCCATGAGTTCATCCGATATGTCGGGTGGAAAGAAAGAGTTTTGCTTTCAACAAAAACAGCTTGCAAATAGAAAAACTAAGTTATGAAGAAAATATTAAAGGATAAAGGTATACTTTTAAGGCTTGAAAACTAGAATTTCAAAAAATGGGGGCCCTAAAACATAAAAACAAATTTGATGGGGGGGGTTGCAACAGCAACAAGTTCCCACTTCCATCGATGCACAAGCACTTGATACCTTCAATGAAAAGGACATAAAATCTAGAATGTTCACTCTAGATGCAATTAAATACCATGTTATCCCACATATTTCAAGCAAAGACCATGCATATAAGATGTGGGATGCTTTGACCATATTATACTAGAGTTTGAATGAGAATTGAAAAATGGTATTGCGAGAAAGGTTGAAGAGCACAAGGATGTCTACATCCAAAAATTTAGATTCTTACCTTACCAATATAGCTCAGATAAGAGACGATCTTTCCCTAGTTGGGGAGAAGGTAGATGGTAGTGAGCTAGTGAGAACAGTTGTGAATGGCATGACAAATCCATGGACTATTTTCCTCGAGCCCATAGTTTCCATGGATAACTTTCCTTCTTGGGATAGACTATGGGATTATTTCATGTAGGAGGAGACCCAGAGAGGTCTTGTGTAGGGTTTTTCATCAAACGGTAAGGAGGAAGAAGATAATGTTTCCTTGTCAACTACAAGAAAGAAGTCCAAGAAGGGAGGGATAAGTAGGAAAGAGGTGAAAAGAAGAAGGACCTAAGCAGAGTCAGGTGTTATGAATGCAGTGCACTTGGTCATTATGTTGGCCAATGTCCTAACAAGAAGAGGGGAAAGAAGGAGAAGGAGGAACAAGTTGCTGCTACAGCAAAGATTGAGAATTTTGCTACGAATTTCAAGAAATAATTGTCTCTTGTCTTAGTTGTTTCAAGTTGCAATAGTAGTAGACCTATGGATGCATGGAAGTGGATAGTTGATCGTGCATATTGGGAGCACATGACTGGGATGTGATATGCATTCATCACTTCAGAAACAATTCCATAGCAGCTTCTACAAGATGGAGAGGGAACAGTTTATGCAGTTAGAGAGATGGGACGAGTATGATTCCAACTAGAGTTTGGAGACCTTCTGGAGGTATCAGGAGTGCTCTTTATTCTAGGGTTGAGAGATAGCAGACTCTCCATTCCATCCTTGGAGGGTGCAAGGTATGCAATGGTGTTCAAGAGTGAACACATATTTATCTACCCTATGGGAGTGGATCTGGTTGCTCCAGTGTTGATTGGTCATCAAAGAGATGGAGAGTATGTGGTGTGTGGTCATCCTACATCTGGAGGATCTGGGTGGATGATAAGACTAGAGTTTGAGACAAACAGAGAGTGTGAAAATCCAAGGTACGATGTGGCGTTGCTGAGTATTCATTTGTTAGTTCAAAGAGGAGAGCAATATGCTCTGAAGGCTGTAGTGCTACCGAGTATCCAGTTTTGATTCAGGGGAGTATGCAAGAGGCTAATTCTTCCATTGTTAGCATGATATTTAGCTGGTATGACTTGTCACTAATAGATGAGCGAGATGAGACTTCTCAACATGAGGAAACAGTGGAAAGTTCAGGTTATGTAGTGGTACAACTTCTAGAGATAGAGGGACCTTCTATAACGGAGAATGTGAGATTGGTGTGAATCTCGTGGAGGACAAGCTAGAAAGAATTCCCACAGGAAGCAAAAATGGTGAGCCTTCTAGCTCAGTATGTCCTTCATGCAATGATTCCTAACATGAAGAGACATTAAATTTGATGTTTCTAGAGAGGATTTTAGAAAGGGTGGGAATTCTTACATTGTGTAAGAAGCACATTAGTAGATTACTAGATTTGGTGGCGAAACAGTTTATCTTCTTCAAGGATAAGTTGGGAGTGAGGGAGAACATATTCCTAGGTAAGAGGGGGTGTTGAATTTTTGTACCTAGGGAAGTGTTCCCCTGGTGACTTTCTTCCTTAGTCACTAAAAGGGGGACAAGTTATATGACCATTATACTAATTAATTAAGATGAGTAATTAATGCACTTTCGAGAAAAAGTGACTGTTTAAATCAATTTAAGTGGAGTTGAGAGGGAAAATATTTAATGGAGAGAAAAGTGATTTTTCTCATCCATTGATGAGAAAACACTAGATTAAATGTGGGCCCTTGATTTAGTGACCTTTCAGCTACCCTAGGAAGGTGAAATGAAAAGACAAGGGAAACAATAAAAAAAGGCACCCCATTCTTCATTTTACTCACTAAGAGAGCTGGAGAGAAAATTTGAGAGAGAAAGTAATGTGGGCCCTTCATTTAGTGACCTTTTAGCTACCCTAGGAAGGTGAAATGAAAAGACAATGGAAACAATAAAAAAGGCACCCCATTCTTCATTTTACTCACTAAGAGAGTTTGGAGAGCGAATTTGAGGGAGCAAGTCAAGTTCTTCAAAGGAGGAGGAGAAATAGAGAGAGAGAGACCATGGAACACATTCCTGGGCAGTGAAATATTGTACAACAACATGTTGTTGAGAAAAAAATAGTGGCACACATTTCTAGGAAACAACATGATTTTTGAGAAACATTTTTTTAAATTTGTAGAGTCCACACTATTATGTACAGTATGTTTGATCTTATTGTAGCTGGCGTGAATTTTTAGGAAAAGTGGGCATGAAATTCGAGGTGCATTCATTGCTGAGATAGAAGGCACTCAAATCGAGGAATTCATACCATACATGCAACACGTAATTCGAAGAATAATTTGCTGAAATTTCCAATCCGTCGATAAAATGCTTCAGCACAATTTTTGAGAAAATCTACCATTGCATTATTTTATTGAAGAAATAAAATAACTCTCTCTCAAATAGGTTTTCCCCTTGTGGGGTTTTCCTGGGAAATTTGCCAAAAATATGAGGTCTGAAATTTTTCCTGTGTATGGTTGTTAGTAAATTACCGTTTTCTAGATTAGTTAATTTTTCAAGTGTTTCATGTACAATTTGTTTATAAGAAAACAATTAATCTACAACGTAAATGTTTATTGGGCTGGGCATAAAAAAATGAGCAAGTGACTTGAAACCGGGGTAGGAAAATTACACAGAAAAATTAACAGCGTGAAGTCGATTTGAACAACCATATGTGATGTCAACTTGTGTCTAGGGGTTCCCCATCCTAAAATATCTACTCTCACCAATATTCCATATTTCACCATACAATGTTTATAGGGGTTCTAAGAGTTGTGCGATGTCACCATATGAAGGATAAAAATAAATAAATAAAAGGTAATGAAAATGTCATGGGAAAAATGCATACTTGGGTGAATCCATGAAGATGGGTAACACTTTTTTACCAAAAATGACGGGGACCATTCAATTGTTTACTCATTTATTAAATCGAATCCCTCAAAATTCATATATGTCTTTTGAATTTTGATACACAACAAAAAAAAATTGTAGGGAATCATGTTATCTTTCTACCTATATTTAAAAAAATAAAAATATTATTTAATATGTCAAAATTGCATTTAATGGTAGGTTTATTCTTGTAAATTTGAGGAAAAGTTAACAAGTGGTTTGTGTGCACGTAAAATAATTTAGTGATAAATGTATAGTTTTTTGAAAAAATATATATATGAACATAATCTACACAAAAAGTACTGGGGCACATATTTTTTTTATTTATGTTGTAAATTTATATTTTTTATAAATTTTTGAAACTAACCACTGAAATTTTTAATCACCTTTTGTAAACATGTGTGTGCATGTAAACTCTTTTTTTACTGGTTACAAAATCGAAAAAATAAAAATATGCTTTTGAAGAGCATGCATTGGTTTGGAACGTATATATTTTTTTGAATATTTTTCGTTGTGTACTTTTTATGTTATTAGTTTTTCTTTGCATTGATTCAAAGTTGTCGACATTATTTTGTAAGTGTAAGTTTGAAAAGAAAAAAAAAATCATATAAACTCAGAAAATTATATGCTAATGGATAGACGATTCATTGACGTTCATCTATTAGTATAAAGTTCGTCGCCTAAGGTGCATCCTAGGACAATGTTTAGGCGGGGTAAAGAGGGATGTAAAATTAAAATTGCAAAAAAGAGGGATACAATCCTATATTTAAATCAGGCCTCGATCGAGGTGTTAAAAGTACGCGATGATGTTTTGGTGGATTTTTAAATACCTCAATCAAGATTTTAAGTGTGGTTAACCTAAAGCTTCATCAAACTCTTGTGAAATTAAAAATTGAAAAAAAAAATGTGCGGGTTATTTCAAGTTAGGGAGCTTGATCAAGCTTTAAAAGCTCGATCTAGCTTTTGGAAAATATTGATCTATCTTTTTGAAAATATAGATCTAGCTTCTAGCTTATTAAGAAGCTAGATCTAGCTTATTAAAAATCTCAACTTAGCTTTTTAAGAAGCTAGATCTAGATTTTTAAAAAACTCAATCTAGATTTTTAAGAAGCTAGATCATGATTTTAAAAGCTAGATTGAGGGTTAAGAAAGTCCTTGATCGAGCTTATAAAAGTAACTTGATTGAAGGCTTCCAAATCTTGATTGATAGATTAACAAAAGCTTGGTCAATTTTGTTTTTTTCCATTCTCATGCCCTTCGCTTGCCAAAAAGTGTTACCCATATTCACAAGAACGCTTACCTATGATATCTAATGAAAATAGGGTTTTTATTACTTGAAAGGTGTATTGAGAAGGGGTTTCAACAAAAGGATATTTGGAGACATTCCTTAATATCTAAGGAAAAAAGAGGTATTAATATCCTATGAACCACATTCGATGTCATAGTTTCATATGGTGATCTCCCAAGTATTCATGGGACAACTTAGTAATGGCCATTTGAATCACTATACAAAAATTTGTGATTGATGATGTCATGGTTGGTTCACTCTTAGAGGAGGTGAGGCAGTTCAAAGCTTCTAAATCCACCAATGAGGCCTAAATTGTTCATGGAAGATTGAAGGATAAAAGAAAGAATAGGGAAAATGGTAGATCCAAATATTGAGGAAAACCTAAGTTTCCTAGAAATTCCAAGGAAAAATGTTGGAACTACAACAAAGTTGGGCATTTTAGAAGAGACTACACATAAGAGAAAATAAAGAAAAATAATGGTTTTGATAACAAGTCTAAAAATTGTTTTCAAAAGGATGTTGGAGATGCCTTTTTTGTAGCTTTGGAAATCCAAGTAGGGTAAACTACATGGTTGATAGATTCTAGAGATTCCTTCCGTATGGATTCGCATCATAACTAATTTTCAGTTTATGAGAAATATGATGGTGGGATGGTATACCATGGTCATGCTGACTCGCATGTCAACTAGTTGACTATGGTAGAGTCTTGCTTAGATTCTTTGATGGAAGAGTGAAGTGGATAAGTGGAGTCTTGCACGTTTCGAGTTTGGCACATAACCTATTATTAGTAAGCAATCTTAATAATGCATATGTGCATGTTGTCTTCTTTGACAGAGGGAGTAAGATGGTCCATGGAGCTATGGTGCTCACTAAGGATGTTTTTTAAGGAATTATGTTCAAGATTGGTGCATGCACTATTCATTGTAATTGGTATTCAATTTTTGTAGTTAATAGAAACATATAATTTACACACTCACAATCAAAATATGTATTTACTTCTAATGGTGATGATTTATGGGCACCTGTAGAGAAGACATTACTTTTGTTCTTAGATTCCTACATTGATTTATTTGAGAAGTGGTTTCTTGGATAATTGCAATAGCCATTGACAATGTCATGTTGGTGCCATTCAAAGTAGAAGTAGTAGTTGTTCCATGCATTAAGATTCCCATGCATGGGTGACAAATTACAATCCAGTTGTCTATACTTGTGTTAAATATGACATGCAGGGATGATGCGTGTTAGTGGTCCATAACAATGTTAACTGTGACATGTCTCGTTGGCTACGTTAGTGGGCCATCGATCTTGTATCTCCATACAGCAACATCTCTAAGCCAGAAAAGAACCGAAAAAGGCTCGATTGGTTTATATAAAAGTTTTAAAATAATGTCCTTGTTATCATAGTTTTATCTTGTAATCGATCGGTTTTATACTTGTGCAGAAGTCAGGTTTATAGAGTAATCGATCATATTTTATTTGAATAAATAAAATTAAAAATCTATTTTAAAGTTTTTTTTTAATAATTAAAATAAAAAATTATTCTAATGTTTAATGTTTAATATATATATATGTTTGTAAGTATGAAAGGATAATGATTTAATTAATTTTCATTTAATTTATGTAACCTTTATTAAAAAAAATTATCTTAATTTATTTTAAATGATTAATTACTATATGATTTTGATGAATAAATAGTTGTTATTTGTCATTTTATATGTCAAAATACTGCTACTTTATAAAATTAAAGGTCATTATTTTAATTTTACCCAAACTCATATACATACATACATACATACATACATACATACATACATACATACATACATATATATATATATATATATATATATATATAAGTAATTAAATGTGTGTATTTAATATGGAAATTTGATTTTTTTTATGGTCTAGATGTCTCCTTATTAGTTAAACTTGATTGGTCATTGTTTTTGGGCCCATGGTATTTGGTGTCCTATGGTAATGACCCATTGTATTGCTTTTGAAAAATCCTATATAAAGATTTAAGAGGATAAATCTAATTAAATCTAATTAAGATTTAAGCATGAAATGGATGTTAATGTTCAAATTAAAATTGCCATATAAACAATTTTGACATGTAAGGTAAACATCAAATTTCAACCTTGATTGACAACCATATGTTATAAATTGTCATATAAAAAATATTGACTTGCAAAGTAGGACATCAAATTTCAATTATGATTGGAAACCATATTGATAAGATTAATATGTTTAGTCAACATGCATATATTTGACACATTGATAATGTTTTTTTCCTAAAGAATGTGTCAATTACCATGCCGCTAAGTGTAGTTATCACATGAGTTTAGAGGTATTTATTAGGAGGCCAGAGAAGTTTATTTGGAGTTCCACTGTCATACTAAGTGCACATTACTTCAACTTTGAGCTGCGAATTTCGCTTGACTAAACCTTGTACATTAGTTGGACTTCCAGCTGCTAGATGGAGTTCCACTATCACATGGACTACACATTATCATACCATTAAATTCAGTTATCGCATAAGCTATTTTTTATTTTTTATTTTTATTTTCTAACTACTACAAAGTGCAGTCATCACATGAAGTACAATAATCATATTGCAAATCAACGGTCACTAATAGAACATTTTCTATGGTTACCATTTGGTTCAATGTAAAGTCATTAAGTGATCCAGATGGAGATCGGTGGCCACCCACCTATTCCACTGGCTCAAAACAATTGTCCATTGTGGCAGTTTCCTAGTTATTTTTCTACAGTTTTTCAAGTCCTAAACTTCCGGGGCCATTTTGAGGCCCTAAACGGCGTTTTTTGGCGATTCGGGGCCAAATTTTTTCCAACTGCATGCATTTAGCTGACCCAAAGTTGTAAATATTAGATAGACCTTTCCAACAAGCTATCAAACGCCCAAATCGGAGATCGTATGCAAAAGTTATGACCCCGGGAAGTTGACTGTTCAACTTACCACCTTGGGGCCGTAAACTTTATGACGGTTCATCTTCTAGGGTTACGTTTTGGACTTTTGGGGTTCTCACCCTCATTATTATTATAAATAGGACCCTTTGGCCTCATTTTGTATTCAGCTTGGCACAGATGAGCGTAGTAGCCACATCTCTTCTCAGAGATAGCTACCACCATTCTAGCAATTGTATTACAGTCTGTTCTATTTCTGCAATTTAATAGAATATTTGTTTATTGTATCTCTGTTATCTTTGCAAAATGTTTGTGATTATGATTATGTATATGTTCTTTCATTTTGTTCACGCATAAATCCGGATCAATGGTATCAAAGCAATCTTCTCTTTGATTATTTCTCGGCGGATGTCCCCAACGAGGTTCGAGTATAGAGAGTTTGGTCTCGAACTAGTTTCACTTGATCATTCTCGCCATCCCAAACGACCTCCCATGGCAGAAGAAACGAGAGACAACGAAGCAGGAGATCCTATCAAGTTGATGCTCGAGGAAGCCCTCGAGCGATAGAGGAATGAGATGATGGATAGTTTCATCCAAATCCTTCTACGAATGTCGGCAGCAGCAAGTGCATCTTCAACAAGCAGCCGGTTCAGGGATGTAACTCCCTTCAAGGTACAAGTTAACTTTGATATTCCTTTATTTGAATAAAAAATTGATGCAGATGCCCTAGATAATTGGTTGAATGTTCTAGAAGGGTATTTCTGTGTCCATAATTTTTTCGATAGAGAAAAGATCGCCTTTACTCTCCTTAAGGCAGTCCCCCATGTCCAAAATTGGTGGGGTACTTATTGTGAGCAAAACTCATCAGACTAGTCTTGAATGTTTGAAACAAATCCCACTTGGGCCTCTTTCATAGATGTTGTCAGGGAACAGTATTACCCTGTGGGAAACTATGATGACCAGTACACAAAATGGACAATTCTGCGTCAAGAAAGGGACTAGACAGTGTCGGAGTACACCAATAACTTTCATACCCTACGTACAAAGTTGAGTATCAAGGACTCTAAGTGGCACTTGATTCTGAAATATTGCAATGGTCTACATTGATACATCCGAACTGAGATGGACTTCCTCGACATCTCTTCACTTGGATCCGCCTATTAGTATGTTGTCAAAATCAAGGAGAAATTTCGACAAAAGAACAAGCGAGACTCTATACCTGCACACCCACCGCAGAAGCAAGGAAAGGGAAACCCTGTCCCGCAAAACACAGGACAAGGAAAGGACAACCAGTCCCCGCCACAAGCAAAGAAGGGAGATGGAAAGACAAAGAAGGACACCAGTAAGTGGTGTGAATTTCATAAAATCCCTTGGCACAACACTGATGAATGTCACTCAAAGCATTCATTAGTGGTCGAGATCAAATCTTCAGAATGAGATCCTGATTTTGATTCCGAACCCAATGCCATAGCCGCATACAATGGGAAGCAGATCATTGATGCAGACCCCACTACCACTATTGCTACCGCCCAGATTCAACTCGAGGATCCTGAAGAGTCAGAGGTAGAGGAGCGCCTATTCCACTCGCAGATGTGGGTGAAGGGGATGCCTCTACATTTTGTTGTTGACAACGGCAGCCAAAAGAACCTGATCCCAGCAGAAGTTGTCAAGAGGTCGGAGCTTCCAACAACACCACACCCGCAACCTTACAGCATCGATTCGCTAAGCCAAGGATGAGGTATCCGCATTACTCAACAATGCCTCCTACCATATGGCATCAAGCCTTTCAAAGACGAGGTACTGTGTGATGTGGCCCCACTTGAAGTCTGTGATGTTCTTTTAGGACAACCATATATGTGGAAGCGTCATGCTGTATATGAGTCACGGCCTCGCAATGTCATTGTTACTTTGGGAGGAAAACTCTATCGAATACTAAAGACCGTTGCACCTAACAAAGTCTCGCAAGGTAGAAAGATAATTTCCCACATCATAAAATTATTCCTCTTCACAATTGCGTCTGAAGGAGAACATAAGATCACAGAGACCTCCACACCCTCTGCACAGGGTGTCTCTGCTCATCAAACACAAGAAGAAGACAGAGCCATTGTTTCCTCATCTATCCGAGTACCTCTACGATGCAAGTCCAGGCATTCAAGGTGCTCATCTAGAAACAAATCATCCATACAACAATTACAGCCTTCTTGGGATGTCAAAGAAAGGAAGCCTCTTCACTTCAGCAAATGTCACACCAGGAGATCAACTCAACACACAGTTTGAGATATGATACGGGATTTGACACAGTGGAGACCATTGCTTCCTAAGGAGGGAGGATTGATCTAGATGGAGATCGGTGGCCACCCACCTATTCCACTGGCTCAAAAAAATTGTCCATTGTGGCAGTTTCCTAGTTATTTTTCTACAGTTTTTCGAGTCCTAAACTTTCAGGGCCATTTTGGGGCCCTAAATGACGTTTTTTGGTGATTCGGGGCCAAATGGTTTCCATTGGCATGCATTTGGCCAACCAAAAGTTGTAAATCTTAGATAGACCTTTCCAATGAGTTATCAAACACCCAAATCGGAGATCATATGCAAAAGTTATGACCCCGGGAAGTTGACTGTTCAACATACCACCTTGGGGCCGCAAACTTTATGATGGTTCATCTTCTAGGGTTACGTTTTGGACTTTTGGGGTTCTCACCCTCATTATTATTATAAATAGGCCCCTTTGGCCTCATTTTATATTCAGCTTGGCACGGATGAGCATAGCAGCCACATCTCTTCTCAGAGATAGCTACCACCATTCTAGCAATTGTATTACAGTCTGTTCTATTTTTGCAATTTAATAGAATATTTGTTTACTGTATCTCTGTTATCTTTGCAAAATGTTTTTGATTATGATTATGTATATGTTCTTTCATTTCGTTCACGCATAAATCCGGATCATTAAGTTGACCTAACTTTCAATTCAAATCAATAGTCATACTTCAAATCAAGTGTCACTCATCAATCATTTTCTATGGCTACCCACATTTGGTTCAATATATATTCATTGTTCTATTACTTTCTTTAGTTTTAAATTAAATTTCCTTTTATGGTTTTATATGATATATGATGATGATTTCACTATTTAACCTATCCTTTAAATATTTGATGGTTGGAATTATTATTGTGTAGTCTCCATTCACTTTAGTGATTAATTAAAGTTTTAATAAACTTTACTTTGATAAGTTTTACAAATATACTATAATTGACATTAAACTTGAGTGGTTAAAAAAAGAATAATATATATTAATGTAAATGTACTATCAATATAATTAGTTTTTTCTTTGCATAATAACATATTATTTACTTGTATTTAAAATTTGTATTCAAAATTAGTATTCGGTTGCACTAGAAGTTGGACCATACCCAATGGAAACATAGCTCATGGATGGGTCTATTGCATATTCCATATCTTTTCCTTCACCTTTTTTGAAATGGTGTTATGCTTTTAGGCTATTTAAGGATGTGAATTACAATGAAACGTAACATTTCTCAATGTGGTTTGAACATTCATAGCATGATTTAATTAAACAATAATACCTTAGAATATTAATGACCTTAAAATATTTAACAAAGCAAATTTATTCATACTTAGCATCTTATGCATTTCTACATGTATTTTCTGCCACTTAACATTTTTTAAATGCATGTTTACATGAAACATTTCATAGTCAATATGATCACTTTGCTTACACGAGAGATTTATTTATATTTTTTTTAAGTGTTTGTTTTGATATTCTATTTTTTATCTCATTTTTAACTTAGCCAATTTTTAATATAGTCATTTTATTAATATTATTTTAAATGTTGTAATTTTATACCTGCCTCAGCAGGTATATTGTAATCGATTGATTTTGACTTTGGTTGACTTTGGTCTATTTTGATGCAGGTTTAAAAAATTAAAATCTGTTTTGTAAAGTATAACTTAGGGATTTGTAAAATATATTTTTTTTATTTTGTTAAAAAAACTATTTTGTCAACAGCTGATTGGTGGATAGAAGCTGATGTCAACATTGGGATTTGGTATCTGAATTTGAGTTGACATGTGTCCACATGACGTCATCAGATGACAAGTGGCAACTATGACATCATCTTGATGTCAAATTATCCTTGTTCCTCTTCTTCCATTGGTCGAAAGCTCGTTGTATGATCTTCGGAATAATGAACGCATCGACGCCATGGACAACATACTCGACTGCGTGTTCACTCCATACTTCTGCTCTGATGAAGGCGCTGCGCATTTCGCCGCAGTTCATAAGATCTTTGGGGCGAGCAATGTATCCAAGATTTTACTCCATCTCCCCATGCCCGACCGCTGCGAGGCTGTTGTCACCATATCGTACGAGGCACAGGCTCGACTTCAAAATCCAGTTTATGGCTGTGTTGCGCACATTTTCACCCTGCAGCAACAGGTATATTAAATGTTCACAGCTTCTTGAATATAAACTGTGTATATATCAATATTGTTTGCAGATCCATTCTTTAATGTTCTTTTAAATTTGCAGAAATCGCTTCTGCAGGTAGCTCTAGCCTCTGGTCTCAAGCTATGTGTAATAAATTTATTACAGGTTGCGAGTTTGCAGGCAGAGCTGGCATTCGTGCAGGGGCAGCTGGCGAGTCGCGTGTCATCTGGATCAGCTTCGATCTCTGCAAATCATCCTGTCATCTCTTCATCATCGTACAGTCAGCATTTACAGTTCCCTGCACACCTCTCCCTGCCATGTCAGCCAATCCCCCATCCCTTCAACGCTCTCCTCTCTCGAGTGAAGGAGGAGAACTCCTGCGGTTTCTCTACTTACATGGACTGTGATTTTTCCGTGTCTCCCAGTGATAGTTCGTCGCCATTAATGGAGGTCCTCCAAAGATGCAGAAGCCTGGAGGAAAATGAAGGTGAAGATAATGGAGAGCTGCAGGCTCTGGCCCATGCTCTTCTTCGAAGAGGTTAAGATGTTCCAAATTTAGCATATCTTAATAATTTTAATCGTCTGCCTCAGCCTGACAAATATTTTAGAAGATACATTTGGAATTTCTTTCTCAGCCAAATGGCCACAAAGAGAGCCAAGATGACGACAAATTTGGAGGAAGATAATTTGGGGTAGGTGTTCGTAAAATTAACATGGACTAGAGAGAGGGGAGTAACTTACAGGTCACTAAACGACGAGATGTAAATGTATAACAGCGGAGATGATTTCCACGTTGCATTTCACTTACATTGTATGATATTTAACCAAATTAACATCTCGTTCTCCGTGAAGTTACCAGTTCCTCGTTTTCAATGAGTATTTTGATTGTAATTGGAGTGTTTTTTTACACGTGTAATTATAATGTAATGGCATGCTGGTGGTGATTGCTGAATATACATGCTTGTTTAAATTTTTATTATATTTAAATTTTTAAGATTGAATTAAAAATAAATAAATTATTAAAATAATATTTACATTAATTCAACTCGTAAATAAAACATAAAATAACATATATTATTTCATGAAGAAACACATGATGTTTATGGAGTTGTCTAATTGGGGGATTCTAATTAGGGGATTTTTTGATTTTCAAGCTATTTTTTGGTTAAATCGGGTGAATTTAACCCACAAAATCTGTAATTTTTATTGTTTGTTGAGCTATTTTAAGAAATAAAATTAGGTGACAAGAAAACCTCAACACCCTCATTCTATAAAATCTAACAATGTTTTTAAAATATTTTTGAATTAAAAAATAAATAAATTATTAAAATAATATTTACATTAACTCAACTCATAAATAAAACATAAAATAACATATATTACTTCATGAAGAAACACTACATGTTTATTACATTTTATAAAACTTTTACAAATATTAATTTTTAAGATTTTATAAATATTAATTTTTAGAAAATTAGAGAAAACATTATTGATTTTAAAACTATTATTTTTTAGATAATTATTTCAAAAATTAGAGAAACATTTTTCATTAGCTAATTAGAATAAGATCTCACTATAGATTTATAATAAAATATAAATAAACTATTCTCACAACAATGATATTAATTTATAGTCTTATAAGCTATTATTTCTCATTTCCTATTTATGCTAGTCTATAAAGAAACTTGCATATTTTTATAACATAAGTCAAGAATATTACTAGAAGTATGTAAGGAAGCTTGAATATGCTTGTTTTATGCTACATTGCAATAACCTATATCGTATTTAAATGGACATTTTTTAATTCATTTTTGTTTTAATTTCTTTCTGGTCGCCGCTACATGTATATGTCTATGGTTGCAGGCTAAGTAAACAATTTAATAGTTTTGAGTTCCGTCGATAATTATTCGTTCATTTGAAGCGTGAACTCAAAATGATGCTCGACTTGAAGCTATTTTACTCAACCTTTGCTACATTGGCTATAACAATCAAGTGGTAGTACATAGCAACCTTTAGCAAACAAGCTATCTTCACCATCGGTGCAATTATTGTGACAAGCCTCATGAGATTACACACTATCAAATTTCCTTGGATGTGAAACCGAAATATAAAGGTAAGAAACATGTACATAATGGTGTTGTTATTAGGTAGGCCATGGTCTTTTCTTGTAGCTCATTTGGTTACAAAATAATAATATAAAATAGACACATATATTCATCCACTTAACTTATGCACTTATTTATTCACATCTTGGTTTATGAAGAAAATAAGAAAATGAATTTTACATTCAAAACCTTGATGGTTACTATAGCCACACTTTGATCTCACACACACACACATATATAATCACGAAAATACATATGTTACATTAAAAAGACTCTTTAGGTACTAAAATTATCTACAACTTTCCATAATCATCAAGTAACTAAAATGACAATTGGCCGTGTAATTTTACTTCATTCCAACACTCTTCCTTAATTACAACTACTGACATTTCTACCACTAAACGCTAATAGTTAGGCACAATTCAAAATTTATTATGCTTTTTAGTCTAAGTCTTAGCTAGGATTACAAACATTTAACAGTATATCAAAATACTTTGGTTTGGTTTTTTACTCTGGTGCATGTTGTTGTGGCTAACTCTTTTTCTTCTTTTGAGTTATATTTTTGTTCTACCAACTCCTACCCTTGTATCCTTCAATTTTTCACTTCTTCGTCTTCACCTTCATTTTTATGTTGTACTCTATAAATATTTTATTCTTCATCAACTTTAGCATCATTGCAAATTCTTTAATGGTCATATGTAACTTTTTCTTGTTGTCTTCATGATGTATAATACCCTTTCTACCTTGGGCTATATGCTTAATCTTCAACATCAAGAATATCTACAACTACCACGACAACTACCCATAATGGCCTTGAAATATAAGTTTCCCTAAGAGGTCGAAGGTCAAACTATGACGAGTTAAAATGCTGAAAGTGAATAACCGCTCAGTGATTTTGATGCCAACAAAACAAGAAACAACACCCTGTTACTTATTTATTACATTATCTCCTCTATCTAAGTAGTTTAAACTTTTTGTGGGTGAACTTAGCAAGAAAAAACCCATGAATAACTTGGTCATAATGAAGTGAATATTTTGTTAACCATATTCAATTCAATAAACTAAGAAACAATTTTTTGAGTCAAGGAAGAGTGAAATTTCTTTCATGGAGAGAGGGATTGAGCCCAAACGTGGATCCAAAAGTGAAATAAATGGATAGAGAGAATATTAGTGCAAACTGGCCCATGCGAAGCAATCTCAATTCGAAATTCCTCGCAACAAGTTCCTAGACTAATTTTAGACCAAAGAATATTCACATTTTAAGCCTAGAAAATATTGGAATGAATGCCATCAAAGAAAATTACAAAGATGCTTTAACTCAGTGCAATGCAAACCCTATATTTTTGTGTGCATTTTTGTCTTTACACACAAGCTTGATTGCTTCTTAGTTGTGTTAAATATTCCTTAAGATGTGAATGATTGATCACAATTTTTCTATAAATATTTGAAACACTTTAATGCATGCAATTTTATGTAGGTTTTATTATCTCTACGTACATACCATAATTTTTTATTTAAAACATCGCTTGAAAATCAACATCTCTGAATTCCTTCCAAGTGTGTTGGACACTACTTTGAGGGTTTCATGGGCCAAACTTGTCATTGACTCAAGTTTGTGACATTTGCTACCACTAGCACAAAATGAGAGATAAGTGATCAGGTGACCAAAAAATTTGGTTGATATGGTTTTTTCAAGGGATAAATGACCATAATTGATAAAGTTTAAGTGATCTAACTAAAAATGACCAAGATAAATGACCAATTCGGTCATGGGATAAGAACTAAACTAAAAATGACAAAGATAAGTGACCAATTTGATCACGGGATAAGATTTAAACTAAAAATGACCACATAACAATTGGTCATTTTTAGTTGTGCCACTCCGACAATGAAAAATTACAATTTTGACAATAAATTTGTACAATTTACTAAATTTTAACACTGCAAATGTGTTAGAATAATCAACCCATAGTTACTTACATTAGACATTAATTTAATTATTTTTGTCTTATTACCCAGTTTCCTAGATTCCATTCTATGCTAGTTGCCTTCTACATGTCCTAGAAGTCAACACATGATAAAACTGAGTCATGGAGTGCTTGGGAAACATCCTAGAAACCCAATTTAGCATGTCTACTTTATTCCAGATTCTCTAAAGCACATATCTGCTTTTTCTGAAAAGCTGCCTTCTTTTATTTTTGATTTAAGGCAAGAGGAAAAGCTAGACTATGTGTAGTTGACTTGTTTTTTGCCCACATCATCCTCCATCCTTTTCTCCAAATAAAAGTATGTCTGAATTGTCTTTCCATCCCTCTTTAGATTTCCCACTTGAATTAGCAAATTCGTGAGCATCTACATAGATTTGGAAACTGCTTTATGCACCTACGAGGGATTTGACTAGATTTAGTAAGTCTGCTTTTTTACTATTTCGAATGGAATCCTTATGCATTCGAATATCTCATGTAATTATATATTAAAGAATCCTATTACTTCACAAGGTTGGCTATTGTACACTTACTCGATACAGATTAGTGTTATGCTCCAATTTTAGTCTCCTTTGGTGTTAGTTTTGCATGTTTGATTAGCAATTTTGTGAGTGTAATTGTTATATCTCTTGGGTTAAATTTCCACATGGTATCAGAGCCTTTGTAGATCAATTTATCTCCTTCTAAATTGTTATTGCAAGTTCGACATCATTGACTGGGAGCGCATTCTGCTGACTGGAGGGCACAGTTTCTGAGCTATGGACCAATCTTAGAAGATCATCTTGACTCCATTTAATTTATTTGAGTGGAAAGCTAATATGGAGATATTGTTGAGAGTGAAAGGTCTCTACAGGGTGACTATGGAAACTGAGGCAAAGCCCAATGCAGCTGTAGAGAAAATTAAATGGCACAACAGGAGGCATGAGGCCTATGGTCTTTTGTGTTTGACAATTTCAAAAGACCTCCTCTTCCATATTGATGGATTGACATCACCTAATGAAGTGTGGGAGAAGCTAGAAGAGATTTTTGGAAGGACAGATGAGATGAGAGCACATCAAATTGAGAATGAATTGATCTCCTTGAGTCTCAGTTGCTTCGAATCATTGCAACTCTACTTTTCCAAGTTTAAGGCCCTTGTTTTGTAGTTGAAATAGTGTGGGATCGAAAAGAAGGAGGAGAAACTAGTCTTGGCCATACTCTCTAAGCTTGGTCCTGACTATTCAGTGTTTGTTTCGACCTTCCATTCCACCAAGTTTACAGCTTGAGCCTGGAATATGCCTAAGCTTGCAGAGTTCATGGAATCCCTCACACAGGAGCAAGATAAGTTGGTGATGATAGGCACCATGAAACCTTCCAAAGACCAAGATTTGGTTGCTAGAGATTCAAGGGTGGTTTCAAAAAGCAAGAAAAAAGCTAAAAATCCACTTGAGCAAAAGAGAGACAAGTATAAGTCTCAAGAGGAGCCTCAAGGATCTAGGAAGAATTCCCAGAAGAAGAAGAACAAAGGAGAAATGAGCAAGTGCGCATATTGCGGTAAGGGCTATCTTCCTGAGAGCTCTTGCATGAAGAAGCAAATTGACATGTTGATCCAACTCCTAGAGAAGAATAACATCTCCCTTCCTGATTGCTCAAAGAAGAAGGAAGGAGGATCAAATTAAGAAGACAGAGAGAGATTATATGCCTTGGTTGCTGGCACATCAAGCTCACCTAGCTTCATCATAGATTCTGGAGCTTCTAGATACATGGTTTTGACAAAAGAGACATTCTCCTCTCTTGACATGTCAAAAGGACCACCAATAGTTTTGGGTGATGACTCTCTCACTGACAGTTTGGGAAAGGGTAGTATTGATCTTGACCATGGTAGCTTCAATAATGTGTTGTATGTTCTAGGTCTTTCCTCTAATCTCTTGTCAGTGTATCAGATGACTCATACTGGGTCTCCAAAGAAGGTCATATTCTGCCCTGATGATTTTGAAATCATTGATATTTCGAATGGTAAAGTAATAGAAAAAGGTGTTGTTGATCACACTTCGAAGGTATACAAGTTTTCCCATTTTCTACCCTACTCAAACCCCTCTACTCTTCTGATCATGCTAATGAAGCAAGGAATCTTTGGCATGAAATATTTGGCCATCTTAACTACAAGTATCTTTCTGATTTGAGTGAAAAAGATATGGTCATAGGGTTACCAAAGATCAAGTTTTCTAAGGGAGTCTGTCAAGGTTGTATCCTAGGAAAACACTCAGAGCACAAGTATGATAAAGCTAGTCATGAGAGAACCTCTGCACCTCTTGTGCTAATCCATAGTGACATTGCTGGTCCATTCCCTCATATGTCCATGATTTAAGCCAAATATGCATTGACTTTCATAGATTACTTTTCCAGGTATTGTTGGGTTCACTTCCTAAGGCATAAGTTTGAAGTTTTTGACCTCTTCAAAGTCTTTAGAGCCTTGGTTGAAAACCAGTATGGGAGGAAACTCAAGATCCTCAGATATGACAATGGTGGTGAGTTTGTCAAGTCTGAGTTCATTCAGCATTGCAAAGATGCGGGTATTCAGATGCAGCATTCGATCCCTTACACACCACAACAAAATTGTGTTGCTAAGAGGAAGAACAGATCACTGAAAGAGATGGCAACCTGCATGATGGAGGCTAAGACTTTGCCACCAAAGTTTTGGGTAGAAACAATAAACTATGCATCCTACATCCATAATAGGGTGCCTCATAATCAGATTGATGGTATGACTCCTTTCGAAGCTTTGAGTGGGCACAAGCCATATGTGACCCATTTCAGGATTTTTGGCTCAAAGGCTTGGGATAGAATTCCAACTGAAAGGAGGAAGGCTTTGCAACCCTGAAGCCAAGAGTGCCTATTTGTTGGGTATTCTAAAGATTCAAAAGGGTAAAATCTAATCAACTTGAGCACTAACAAATATTTCATTGAAAGAAGTGTTCAGTTCCAAGAAGAGCCTTTAGTAGCAGTTGAAGTTGGAGAGTCTTCTACACCACCAGAACCATTGATTGTAAGTGGAGAGATTAATGAGCTTTCTGATTCTAATATGTCTAATAATGATGATTTGATTACAGATCCTAATAGTCCTACAAGACCAAAATGGGCAGCAAAGACCATTCATGTAGCTGGGGAACTAGCTGGAAATCCTAATAACACTAGGAGGACTAGATCTCAATTTGAGAGTGCCCTTTGTGTGAAAGATTCTCTATTTGTTGAGAACTACTATTTGATGGTTGAATCAGATCCACAGAAGTATGAAGATGCAACACATGATCCAAGATGGAAAACATCCATGAAATAAGAATCCAGCTCACTCCAGAAGAACAACACTTGGGAACTGGTTGATCTTCCACCAAGGAGGAAGCTAGTTCAATGTAAGTGGGTTTTCAAGACTAAGTTTGCTGCTGATGTTTCACCTTTGAAATATCAAGAAATATTGGTATCCAAGGGATACTCACAAGTACATGGTATTGACTACAATGAAACCTTTGCACCAATGGCAAAGATGGACTCCATAAGGCTAGCTCTAGCCATTGCAGCTTCGAAGCAATGGGAAGTGCATCACATGGATGTGAAGTGTGATTTCTTAAATGGATATCTCAATAAGGATATTTACATGTAGAAACCTGAAGGGTTTGTTTCTAATCCATCTTTAGTGTGCAAGTTAAAGAAATCATTGTATGGGCTCAAGCAAGCCCCCAAGGCTTGGTATGCCAAGATTAATGGCTTTTTGCTATCACTGAGTTTTGTTCGATGCAAGTATGATCCTAATGTCTATTTGAAGTTTATTCATGGTTCTTTGATGATTATTTTCTTGTATGTTGATGACCTACTGATTACAGGAAATTCAAAAAAAGATATTGCCTCCTTGAAGGATGCAATGAACCATACATTTTCTATGACAGATTTGGGATTGTTGAGCCGATTCTTGGGTCTCGAAATTTCTCAATCCAAAAATGGAATCAAAGTACATCAGTCCAAGTATGCTTTAGATTTTCTCATCAAGTACAACATGAAAGATTGCAAGCCAAGCAAGACTCCCTTCCTTTCAGGAGTTAAGCTTGAAGAAGCATGTTCTTCTCCTATGGTAAATAATACACTGTATAGGAAATTGATTGGGTGTTTTCTTTATCTTACACACACCTGACCTGATCTATATTATGCAATTAGTATGGCTTCAATATACATGGATCATCCTCATGAGATCCACTGGAGAGCAACCAAAAGGATCCTAAACTTTGTTCAAGGAACAAGAACTCATGGGATCTTCTACAAAGAAAAATATGATCTTGATTTGATTGGATTTACTGACAGTGATTGGGCAGGTGACAACACAGATCGAAAGTCTACATCATGATATGTTTTCATTCTTGCAGAAGGACCAATCAACTGGTCAGGCAAGAACCAGAGTGCCATAGCACTCTCATCTACAGAAGCAGAGTATAAAGGAGTTGTAAATGCAACAACTCAATGTTTGTGGTTGTAGGGGATACTTGGAGAATGTGGCTTTGAATTAGAGTTTTCAACTATTATCTACTATGATAATCAGAGTACCATTCGACTATGCAATGATACAGTTCAGAGATAGCGAACCAAGCACATTAAGATCCATATGCACTACATCACACAACTTGTGCATGATGGTACCATTGATCTACTCTTCTGTGCATCTTCAGAAAAAGTAGCAGACATCTTCACCAAAAAAAAATTGTGAGAAGACCTTCAATAATCTCAAATCATTGTTGGGGATTGCTAATCATGCTGTGAAGCATGATTTATGACAATATTTCCAAATTTTGTTTTTCCTGTCCATGTTTAAGGGAGGATTTTCCCACTGGGTTTTTGCCTCTTTCCTTGGTTGTATGGACAAGCAGTATGTAAAGGGTGACTAAGCCTTGTTGCTAGGCCCTATATTTTTCTGATATTTACTCATAAATTCAAGCTTAAGGGGGGGTTTTAGAATAATCAACCCATAGTTACCTACCTTAGACATTAATTTAATTATTTTTGTCTTATTACCTAGTTTCCTAGATTCCATTTTATGCTAGTTGCCTTCTACATGTCCTAGAAGTCAACACATGCTAAAACTGAGTCATGGAGCACTTGGGAAACATCCTGGAAACCCAATTTAGCATGTATTTTTTATTCCATATTCTCTAAAGCGCATATCTGCTTTTTCTGAAAAGATGCCTTCTTTTATTTATGATTTAAGGCAAAAGGAAAAGCTAGAGTAGGTGTACTTGACTTGTCTTTTTCCCACATCATCCTCCCTCCTTTTCTCCAAATAAAAGCATGTATTAGTTGTCTTTCCATCCCTCTTTAGCTTTCCCACTTGACTTAGCAAATTCATGAGCATCTACATAGATTTGGAAACTGCTTTATGCACCTATGGGGGATTTGACTAGATTTAGTGAGCATGCTTTTTTACTATTTTGAATGGAATCCTTATGCATTCAAATCTCTCATGTAATTATATATTACAACATCCTATTATTTCACAAGGTTGGCTATTGTATACTTACTCAATACAGATTAGTGTTATGCTCCAATTTCAGTCTCCTTTGTTGTTAATTTTGCATGTTTGGTTAGCAATTTTGTGAGTGTAATTGTTCTATCGCTTGGGTTCAATTTCCACAAAATGGATTTAGAGACCCCATACTAAATTTTAACACTGTAGATTGAATCATAGGCCCCCCTACTAAATTTTAACACTGCAGATTGATTCATAGACCCCCTAAAAGGGGTCTCTGAATCCATCTAAAGTGTTAAAATTTAGTAGATTGTAGGCCCTCTCATGTGTCATAGCTCAGCATTAATGGATTGTTAATTAAGCATATAAATTTTTTCTTAGAAACCGCTTGAATATTGAATCTACACCAAAGGTAAGCCAATTTCATTAACAATAGACTAACAACTTTCCTGTGGACAAGGTATACGGTCTCCTAAACACAATTCTCTAGGGAATATGTAGGAGCCTAGTATTGACTTCACAAGGATTTGGGGGTATTTTTCTAGAGTGTGCCAAGGTACACCTAGAGAATGTGGAGCAGGTAGCATCCTCTTTCTAGATAAAGCACATCATTTTTCATTGAAATATGGAGATGTCAGGGGAACAAAAAATAGAACAAAACTCTAAGAAATCTAATTCTTCCATTGCAAAGTGTCCAATACATGCCCTATGTTGGGTCGATGTGCCCCGTATTGTGGCAACTTTCCCCCCCTAATCTTGTCTGGTGGCAACTTGAACTAAAGCAATACATTGTTTGGTGACAACTTGGTTGGCTCAATCTCTCATAACATGTCAATAACTTGGGTTCCCTCAATATATTGTCTTTGGTGATGTTCTTTTGAAAAAACTTTAGCAGATTGAGTTTTTTAATAGTTTTTTTTATTTATCAAATTTATTAATAATGTTAATTAGAAGTTACTTCTTATGATATTTTGACATTTAAATTTTATATACAAGTGTAATCTAGCTATCTCAAGCTATTTGACACATATTATCACAACCCCGTGATACTAAATACTTTGTATTAACTTCTACATTAGTTTGTTTATATATATATATATATATATATATATATATATCCTATTCACATCATTCATTTCATAAGAAAATTATACTATATCAACTCCTTCATAAGTTGAATTTCATAAGTTGAATAACACTACGTAAAAAAATTATGAAATCAAAGAAACTAAAAAAAATAAAAATAAAAATCTATTATTTTCAACTTATACAACAAGAATATAGTATATCCATTTCATAAGAAAATTATATTTATCAACTCCTTCATAAGTTGAATAACACTAAATAAAAATTATGAAATAAAAAAAAACCTAAAAAAAATCCATTATTTTCAACTTATACAACAAGAATATAGTATATCTTGTAAAGAAATGTGCATCCATTCCATTCTCATAGTTCACTAATCTATACAACTAGTAGAATGTGAACACAATTCATATATTCAAAATATATGCTTATAAACTCTTACTTTAAATGATGCATTTAGAAAGAATAACGCTACCCAACTTTCATATTTCATATTTTAGAATGTACTTAACCAAATCCAAAGAATGTTTAGAGAAAATGGAAATTTCCACAATTATATTTTATATTTTATAAATTAAATAAAATCTATACTTATGCATTTAGTAAAAATAACGCTACCCAGCTTTCATATTTTAGGATGTCCTTAACCAAATCCAAAGAATGTTTAGAGAAAATGGAAATTTCCACAATTATATTTTATATTTTATGAATTAAGTAGAATCTATACTTGTTACTCTTAAGACTATATTATTAGGACTCCAAAATTTATCTAATCTTTTCTTTTTCAACAAAAAGAATGATAAACGAAGAAAAAGATGATAAACGAGACCTTTTAAAAAAAGAACGATTTTAAGTTTAAAACAAGAAAATGAGAGATCCAGCAGATTCGATCTCAGCAGTACCGAGAGGACATCAATGGCAACGTTTACTCTGCAATTTTAATTGCTCTACTATCACGAAGGTTCATTTTCAAAATAAATAAGTATAAATAATACCCAAGATTTCTGCCGCATATAATACGAGAGATCTATGTTAAAAAAAATGACATGGAATGACATAGAAGTTTCGGAGGATTGATATTAACTGTACTTGTAAAAGAAAGAATATTTAACCAGTTCTTTTATACCATGCTATTTCAGTGCACTTTTATATAGTTTTGCCCAAGTTTTATGTCATCTTAATCAAATCTCCAATCAATCTATAAATCCTTATGATTGAGGATTTTGTCTGGTTGTTGAGTTTTAGAATAAAATTGATTGATAAAGATCACTCTAGCTTGCTTATATATGTTCTCTTTTGTCATGGTGGTGTCCCCTCATGTAGTTGAACTCCCCAAATGTGGTTTTCTTATATATATATATAATAGTTTGTTCTACAAAGTGTCACTTTGAGTTTTTGAGTTTTTTTTAGTAAGTCTTTACATAAAAATAATTGTCAAAAATATTTAAATCAAAAGTAATACTAGAGGTATCACACATATGCAAATGCTTATGCAATTTCATATGGCTGTAAGATGAATGAGTGAATTGAATTTCTGTAATGTATTAAATTCTATATCATTCTTTCTATATGTAAAAACATTCCCAGGAAGCTTATTCAATTTATGACCCAATTTAGTTCCCTCTCTAATTCAATGTGATCTCTTCACAAATAATTGAATTACAAATTATTCCTTCTTTTAGTTAAACATTTTGCACAATGACTTAAACCATTGGGTGTTTACACAAGTTATAAATAAATACAATTTATTTTCTTTCATTCTTTGCTAACTTTCTATTGATTTCTAAATTACAGGTCCATACTAACTGATTAAAAGTATGACCACACACTTGGATTGTTGCTTTATAACCTATTAGATAAGTGGAACATAGTAATGATCAATTAACATTATGTTGTCATTTGTTCAATTATTTGAGCATAAACCACACCCAACTGAAAAGAAGTATGCCAACACAAGTTGATAGTTGCTTTATAATACATTAGACAAGTGGGACATAGTGATGATCAATTAACATTTCATTGTCAATTGTTCGTGTTTATTTTCACATAAAACAACATTAATGAGTGAACATATTTTAAGAAAGTTCATTGACATTGACTTAGGCTTAAGGGGGCTACCGAAGAAAGAACCCATATGGCCTTCTCTCTACAAACTAATCAAGTAATAAGGCTAGTCTTGGATCTGCTAAGCAATGCTTGCCTTATGTTTACTAATTGTTTTATGTTTTCATCTACTACCAATTGTATGGAGCTTTGAGTTGTCCAATTAACTATATTGGGCTACTACTTGCTATAGACAGGGAATATGTAGCTTTGCTACTAAATCTTGTTTTATACAATTTCATCCTAAAAAAAATTAAATAATTTTTCTTTTTTAATTATTTTTTTTTCTGTTTTTTAAAATGGTTTTTAATAGTTAATATTTTAATTGTAATTTCAAAAAGCTAGAAATAATTTTAATTGTAATTAATATTTCCTATAAAATAACTTATGGAGATATTGAAATTTATAGGATAATGTTAATGATATTTGTAGGATAAAGTTAAGGTAAAGTGTTTACAACATATTGGTATCTAGATCCAAAAGTAATGAATTGAAGTCCATCCTAAGAGTTATCAATTTGGAGAAAATATTTTTGGAAAAAAAACATGTCTCATAATAATGATTGTGACTTGTTATTAAGGTAATAAGATGACAAATTATAATATTAATATTCTAAACTAATCTTTTTAACTTAAAATTAAATTAAATTAATTTATAACTTTTTTTACCAATCAAAAATCAACTTTGAATGATAATATAACCTCTTTCATGGTCAATATAACCTCTTTCATGGTGACATATATACTTTTGTCCCACGAGAAGTATATATTTCTTATGGTGTTAAATATATAATTCTTACACAGTATGGACATGAGTAAGTGATAGAATTGGCTTTGTGCTCCCAACTCTACACCAGCTTTATCTCCCCATTCATTTAAAACAAAAAGATTCCCGTGTCCCATTAAAAAAAATATATTAACAAAACTATTTTTAATTTTTTAAGAAATTAATACTTTTATTTTTTTTAACTTATGAGAGAGCACATAAAAAATTATAATTACTTTTATCTTTGTATGTAACTACATTACATAACTCCATACTCCGCTCTAAAGCATTTAGCTACTTTCACAGCTAAGAACTTATATAATTTTTATGTCCCCGACAAGGGGATATATATGAATCACTCACAGCGATTATTTGGACCAATTTGTAGTAATTTTTAAAAAACCAAGGAAAAGTTAGTCTAATGTTGTGTATTATTTTTTTATTTTTTAGTTTCTTAAATGTCTCTTTTTTAACCTTATTATTACATGGTGGAGATGAAGTTTCCTTGGTTTAGTGTGCCCCAAGACCCAGTGGCATTGCTGATATCAGCAATGCTATAATGCTCCTCGTAAAAATACCTCCTTTAATATATATTCCAGATTTCTGATCCCAGTAATTAGACAACCATGGTGCACATAGGAGGTAATTAATATTCTGATATAAGATAAAAGAAAATATATTAAGACATTTTGGCCAAGCATATCAAATTGTGTGTAGAGATATTAAACTGAGTGTGGCATGAAAACCTACTTTCTCGATATGTGAAGTGGAGTTGAGGGAGCTATGCTATCATTGTTGCTGCTGCTTGTGACATAAATGTTGCTGCCTAGATTATAAAATTTTCAATGAACTGTTCCACAATCACAATTAAGACAATCATGTCACAAACTACTTATTCAATCCCTATTTATTTTGTTCCAAACCCTAATCAAATAGGCATCCAAATAGACTAGTCTACTCTTGCTGCATTCCCAATACTTGTCAAATAATATGTCACCCATGGACGCTCTTAATCCATCAGGTTATATTCATCTAATTCTTATGGTTATGATCATATGCAGTACAGCTACAATTCCCATGCCCTTCTTCTTGTTTTTTGTTTACACTCTAACAACCTGCAAACCCTGCAACATACAATCAATGTCCTGCAATTAATGTCTCTCATGCACACTGCGTGGCATGCAGCATGGACTTGCATGAATCGTCCTGCCATGTCTACATCCTCTTCACCCGTGATCTATCCAAACAAATGGATCTTTGAGGTGTATAAGTAGAATGAGGCTGTTTGCAAAGAGTTAGAGGGCTTGCATTCAGGTCTGCATAAAGTACATAGAGTTATAGGTTATGTTATTAATTTAATTGGTAGAAATTGCAATGCACATTTGTGTTTAGACCATGTATTGATGCTATTATGTAAATTATGTAGTTATGTTCAATGTTTTTCACACAGAAATAGTAATGGTAATGCATACAACATTATTGTATGCTGTAAATGATGTATTTTATTTTAATTGTACATACAAAATAGTTTATAACAGTTTTATGTGAATTTTGTCCTGGAATGGCTACACACAAAGCTGATTAGTTTTAGTGGTAGCTCTATCAACGTACTCCAGTCTCGTCCATGGTAGGTGGACTGTGGACACATAATCATGAAAACATATAATCATTTTACAAATTACTTATTTTGGCCATTGAATTAGTGGCTCGACTCAAAAACCGCGTCTTATGACCTCTGAAACACGACATCCAGCTAAAAAGAAAAAAGATATCATGCTTTGGGCGTCCATTCTACCCAATTACAGAAACTGGTGAAGAAAGAAGACACAGTGGAAGATAGTCAGATACTGGGAACACAGATTCTATCACATCACTTTCATTTAATTAGCATTAACCACCATTAATTCTTTTTGCGTCTATATAAATTTGTAAAGTCCCCTCTGTATGAGACCTCGATATCAATCAATCTACCCCTGCAATTAGTTAGTCACATCCTCGACAGATAAAATGATTTTCTCTATTGTCTTTTTGCTCATCAATTCGTTGCCTTTCTCTATCATCTTTTTGCTGATCAATCTGCTGCCTGTCTCTATGGTTATGTCTGAATCTTATGGGTATGTCTAAATCTCATTTGTGCAAAAATAAGTAGTAGGAATTTCTTAGCTTGATTCTTTTATGCAGATGGCGGCTCATTAGATTATGTTCTGTATTAGAAACAACCAGAGAATTACTCTGACATTTTTCGATGAGTTGTTATTCCAAAATTCATGATAGGTGGTTGCGACACAACTGCAATTGACCTTTGTTGGTTTTTCATTTGCTTTGCAAGAATCGGGATGTTGAAAAAAGACTCGTTCAAGAAATTCAAGACCTGGTCAAGGGCAATGAATGTGTGACCATTGAAGAATGGATGAGTATGTTTTCTCAAAGTCTGACGCATACCGTATTGGATAAGATGCACTATCTTCATGCAACTTTATTATCATTCTTTTGACTGATTATTGTCCATTATCTTCATGCAGCACAATTGTGTATTTTTCTTCAGGCATTTAGTTAACCCAGGTCCCAAACAATATTTTGACTGATTATTGTCCATCTGTATTTGTATCTTGTTATTTTTGTTCCTCATTTTGGTGCATGGAAAAATACCATAACTTTTTTTCGCTTGCCCTTATTTTCTTAATTTTTGTTTGAAATCGAACATATTTACAATCTCGTACAAAATGCACACTCTGCTGGGCTGGAAATTTTTGCCGCTAATTTTGCCAATGATGAATTTGGCATGAGTTATAATCACAACTATGACCAAGTAAGGGAATATCTACAATTTGTGGACAACGAGGATTTTGCAATTGATGGCGTCCTAACAGATTTCCCTATAACAACATCGGAGGCAATAGGTACAATTTTCTTGCTAAATAGTAAAAAACATTAGTGTAAAGAATGCTAAGGAACCTAATCAAAGTTATGAGAAATTTACAATAGTGAATGATGCTAAACCAACTAATCAATCTCATAAAAAAATGTGTGGACTTTTGATACAAAATCCCGCGTGTTTGTGTGTATCAATTCTTTGTTGCATTGAAAATATTATTACCATAAACTAATTGGGTTTTTGGGCTTAATGACAATACAGCTTGCTATGCTTTGAACAACGTTAATTCATTCTCCAATACAGGGTAGTTTCCTGCTACTTATTCATTGCATACCTCCGATTTTTTAACCTCTATCATAAAGTTTCTATCGATAATTGGGAGCACTCTACATTGGTAGTTAAAATTCAATGTGCTGAAACTTGTGGTTCCAGGAAACCCATTAATCATTTCTCACAACGGAGCTAGTGGTTGTCTTGAATGAAGAGCACACATCGAAAGCCAATGGTTATATAGATGAAGGTTCCAGAACCATTGAAGGAGTGAGTTCGAACCGTAGACCTACAAGAAATAGAAAAGTGTGATGTGTCCATAATATACACATATACAAAATATAGCATGGGCTAATGCTACGTCCCACGGGAGGGTGGTGTCCCACTGGATGGTGGATTGAATTAAATATTGAGTTGTAGCTGCATATACTTGATTTTGAGAGTTGTACATCTTTCATCAACACTCTAACAACTTAGGTGGATCATTAAGGTTGATAGTGAATCAGTGATGATCTCAACACAGCTTTAAAACCATTCGCTTTTTGAAGTCAAACATAGCTTACTAAGCTATGGAAATGAAATTCGTTCCATGCATGATAGATATTTATGATAAGAATCTCTTCAGTTTCAGTCAAGCTAACAGTTTTCAGATTTATAGATATTTGCAATCATCTTTATCTTTGTATATGTGGGATATGTTTATATCAACGATTATTTTGATAAAGCAAGGAATCATTACAAATTGTGTCAACTTTTATCTTTGTATCTGTGGGATATGTTTATATCAATGATTATTTTGATAAATCAAGGAATCATTACAGAAGGTAAGAAATCATTACAAATTGTGTTAATAATCTTTTTAGATTCATCCAATCTCGAGTTTTAAATTTTCCAGGAAAATCTCCAGCAAAGCGTTCTAATTCTGCAAAAAATATGAAAGTATGTTATTAAAAGTTTAGGCTTTAGTCAAATTGATATTAATTGCAGTTTCTACATTTAAATTTTGCAATGACTTAAATGCATTTAATGTTCTCTATAATTGTGCATAACTATTGTGTTAATAATCTTCTTAGATTCATCCAATCTTGAGTTTTAAATTTTTCAAGAAAATATTCAGCAAAGCGTTCTAATTCTGCAAAAAATATGAAACTATGTTATTAAAATTTTAGGCTTTAGTCAAATTGATATTAATTGTAGTTTCTACATTTAAATTTTGCAATGACTTAATTACAATTAATGTTTTCTGTATTTGTGTATAACTATTGTATGTAAAACAAATATTGGGGTAGAAAGTGTAAACCGATTTAGTAGGTAAAAAATTATCTATGATTATTGTATTTTTGATAAATGTCATAAAAATAAAAAATTATATAAAGCATAACTCTTTTTAACTATTTAAAAAAAACAAAAACAAAAAAACATCTAGTTTCCACCAATGTAAACACCAATTAGGTTGGAAACATTGCAAACATTGCCCAAGTTTGTCCTTCATAAAAATTCAACTTGATAAGGAGCCCATTCTTTTGGTATGCTTTACTAAAACTCTTTCTAATTTTTTACATTCAATCGCCTCTATCACTAGCTTTAAAACTCTTTCTAATTTTATACATTCAATAGCCTCTTTCACTAGCTTTAGAATATTCAGACTTGCCTTATGATATTTAGATTGGAATTACTCCTTTGCACCAAACTTCTAATTACAAAATAGAATAAGCCCTATTACTATTACCTATGAATGAGCCTTGCTTTAGAAACCTTGAAATCAATGGATCAATATAAAGATCAGCCACCTCGCTTCAAATACTTGCATTCTACAATTACGTTTTTTCTCACGTTCATAAAAAGTCAAGTTGATAAGGAAACCATTCTTTGGGTATGCTTTACTGAAACTCTGTCCAGAAGAGGCCAATTTGTTTGGTAGACCATTTTTTTGGGAACACTTCAGTGAAATTTGACACATGATAACCTTAATTTACACAAGGATATTTGTATTATTATTATTTATATTTTTAAAATAAATATAAAATTTTAAAAATACATTATAAGCATGCAATTATAAATTCAATGGGAGGTAATATGTAGTTCTGCTACTCATCCATCTTGTTTATATCATTGGATTTAGATCTTTAGACACTATCATGCCATGGGATTTATGTTAAGTGTGTAGGATGTTTCTAAGGATACATTAATCTCAACAAAAAGGATTTAAGTAAGTGAAATTCATTATAAAATTATTCTCATTGAACATATTAAAATGGAGTGAGAAGTCCTTAAATGAATCGATTTTGGCTAAAAAATGGAGCTTTAATGTGAAATATTCACTTATGTGATTTCATTCACATTATGAATGGTCATGTACACATCAATTTAATGAAGGTTCAAATGATATGGGTGTCCCTTTCACAAAAGTAGCTCTTGAAGTGACCATTTCATTGAATGAGCCATGCAATGGGATGAGTTTTCGTTATAACACAAAGCACATAGTTATCAAAAAATACATATTACATAGATGCACACCAAATAGAAGGGAGAGGAACACAATTCTCCAAAATGGTCAATATACATGTGGACTTATGATATCCATGATTAATTATTATGTCATTCAAGTGTTTCATCTTATAATATGCCTCATGGACTGATTTTTATTATACATTTGGTTTAAATCACTTAAGTGTCACAAGTACATAAAGGTGGAATAATAATAGATGCCCCATGATGTGTGAGGTTAGGAGAGAAATATACAACAAAAAATCATGTGTTATCTAAAAGCATATAAGAGAGTATCGACAAAGGAAAACCCATGCTAGACAAAAAAAAAAAGAGGTAACTTGTAAACCAAAAAGGGAAGGGGGCATATATATAGTCTCTTCAAAATGAGGCATGCATACCCATGCTCATGCAATAGAAAATCAAGTACAATATTGGACCATGGATTTGTAATATTGTACATACAAATCAAGTTCATGAAACTTATAAAAATTCATGTTGTTTATGTCTAAATCATGTGATGGATCAAATCCACCTAATGTGGGTACATAATTGAAGTAGATGAGGCCCAAAAGGGTGGGAGGTTGGAACAAGAGGATATATCACTAATGGTAAGGGCCTATATGGATTATCATAATAATGTTGAATAGGATTTGTTCATGTCGTTTCCTTAAAACTTACCTGGAACATTAATGTCACAAGGTATAGATCTCCATGATGGAACAATTAGTTGTATTAGAGCATGAGAAAAACCCTTTGAATTAGTAATAAATATTGGAAATCATTTCTAGATGTGAAATAACCCACCAATAATGAAATAGGTACCAAGGTACTACTATGAACAAACATGGTGTGAATAGATGTTTGAATTCAAACACTAGAAGGAACTATGCTATCAAGGATCACTCATGGAAGTCCACTGCTATAAGTGAGGTAAACTAGCAATGATGAAAATAATAACTAAAGTACCAAGTCATTAAATCAAACCCCTTGAGAAAATGAAGTGTGGTTTATAGAGGTAGATTCAATAGAGAAAGGTAATGATGAGGTCTTCAATACAACATGAGGTGTAGCGCATGTCCCTAGTTTCCACAATTGACAAATTATGCAACTATTCAATCAATGCACATATTTAATCAATGCACATATTACAAATCTTACAGTCACATATTTATGGAAACTTTTACAATGATTTTGAAGTGAGGTGGAAACTACATTGATGTTTTTTAAAGTTCACTTCAAATTAATCACTACATATAGTTATATTTTCACTTTTACAATGATGCCAATGGGGTTATATATCATATCAACAGATTCAACAATGGCCAGGATATGCAGCTTTCTGTCAATAATGTTTCTGGTATTCTTATTTTAATGATTTTTGTCATCGTTTTTGGGATTTTTTTAATTGCAATTTTGTAATTCTTATCTTTAAAGAATTACAAAGAATTCTACTTTACACTTCATTTGTCTTTAAAGAATTTTGACTTCAAATCACAGAAAAAATTGCTTTATGTTTTTGTTTTTGTGATAATATACTACGAAGAATGGATACTAAATTTGGTACAGTCTAATTAGGTTTGGTATTTCAATCCACGAAGGATTTTTTGTTTGGAAGTATCATATGTTTATGAAACTGGTGCCTAGGAATTCAGTGGAACAGTTGCAACATTCTATGTGAGGAAAAATTGTGTAATTCAGAACAAATAATATTAGGAAAAATTGTATACTTTATAACAAATAATATTATTCATAGGATCCTTCATTTAATTCCAGTCATGATTGTCCCCTAACAAGGAAGGAAAATATTGAAATACTCTGTGGTTATCTTCGACAGATGACAGGCGCAATGAAGTTGATGGAATTTTCTAGGAAATGTTTCCGTTCAACCCTACATTCTGCATACAAACATATATACACAAGGTTCAGGTAACAGGGATCGATCCCACTCAATTTTTTTGGAACTCAACAAATTCTGTAAGATATTTTTTTTAATCTGGTTTAATCATATTTGTTTATATTTTAAAATTTAAGGTAGACTAATATCAATGTCTTACTTAGAATACATAAGAATACAGAACAAATGTATTATTCAAATTATTTTTATAATATACAACTAGTTTAAATAAAAGTAAGGTAAAACAAGTAACCAAATAACTTATTTGTGGCATTTTTTTTCACTAACCACTAGTGACTATGCTAATTAAATCTGATGTTTCTGTTTGTACATGGGATACCAATCAGAATATTTGAAAACAATGAAGACATAGGTGTGAGATACTTTAACCAGCAAGCAATGAGAGTGTACTCGAGCATATGGAACGGAGATAGCTGAGCAACCGAAGGCGAGAAGGTGAAAATCAATTGGTCTTACGCACCATTTGTGGCTTCCTACACAAATTTCATAGCGGAGGTATGCGAATGGAACGATAGTGGAAGCTCTTCCCAGTGTTGGGCCAATATTCCCAGTAACTCGTGGAATCAACCATCTTATGAGAACTTGTCATATGCTCAACAGGGTCAATTACAGTGGGTTCGCAATAATTATCTGGTTTAGGGTTAGTAATTGAAATGAAAAGTATAATAACTTCAAATTGAAATGGATATTTAACTATTCTATCAGATAAAATAAATTAAAAAAAATTGTCATTTTCTATAACTTTAATTTATAAAATATTTAAAAGTATCAACTAATTCATTGCATCATTTAAAATAGATTTATATTTGAAATAAAAATACACATTTATCTCTATTTGAAATATAAACACACATTAATATATATATATTAAGATTGATTTGTGTCTATCAGCCAAACGATACGATTGATCTCTGCATCAGCCATACAGGGATGGTGTCTCTAGAATGCAAACCACCAAAATATACCTTACCCCTTACTCGTAGTTGTTAGAATTTAAAAATTCATTAAAATTATAATCAGCTCTGCAAAAATTGGAAATATTGGCCCAGGGTTGGAAATACTGCATTCAAGGATCGGTGCGAGTTTCTGAGAGTGGTGATTGTGCACGATAGCATGCCGAAGGTCCCAGGGATTCTGTTCAACGAAAATTCTAAGATAATCAAGCAGTGGATCGATAAGCTTCCGTGGAGTTACTGTCATGTAGGTGTGGAGCTGGCTCTTGATCACACGCATTCTCCGTTCCTGAAGTCCACGAACAATTTTCCGTGCTTTCATAACATGGAGGCCCATCTACATCTCCTGGACGGATACCATAGGCGTGGGGAATGCTTCTATCAGTAGTTACGATGCGATCCGACTCTGGTGAACAAGTCCCACAATTTCCTGAAGGAACACCACCTAGTTCCTCCCTTTTGGTGGCAAGACGCAAACAAAGGACTGATCCAGAACGTCGAGGGAAGGTGGGTCCATCCAGAGAGGATCAGGACCATTGAAGAGTCCCATACCGATACTGATGACCTTGAGATAGATCTAAATTATCTATCTAAAATTTTCTCCAAATAATTTGAAGGTCTCATGTCCGTGATGATACTAGATTCATCTAACTCATGTGTTTTTTATTTTTGAGTCCATTAAATCAAATTACACCTCACTTTCAACAATACGACTGGTTCATTTTAGTTTTAATAATAATGATTCAAAGATATTTGATATTAAATTTAGATTATTAAAACAATTAAAAAGTATTAATAGATTAAAAAAACAAAAACTTAACTTAGTAAATTAATAGTACATTTGTCATTTTATACAGCTTAATTTAATAAAACATTATGTAGCATTGTTCCTGTCTTTTAGGAAACTCTGACAGTTTAGACAAAATAAAATAAAATTGGGAATCGTTGTTAACAACATTCCTATTTACTTGAGATAGTACATTTAAAATTCCTTACAACTACCGATAAGGAGTAAGAGACCAAAAAAAAACATTAGGAATGATTGTTAACAATATTCCTAATTCCTATTTCCTTGAGATAGTACATTTAAAATTCCTTACAACTACCCATAAGGAGTAAGAGACCAAAAAAAAAATTAGGAATGATTGTTAACAACTTTCCTATTTCCTTGAGATAGTACATTTAAAATTCTAATAACTACGGGTAAGGAGTAAGGTATATTTTGGTGGTTTGCATTCCAAAGACATTATCATTGTATGGCTGATGGAGATATCGTTTGGCTAATGGACACAAATCAATCTTAATATATATATATTAATGTATATTTATATTTTAAATATAGATAAATGTGTATTTATATTTCAAATATAAATTTATTTTAAACTTAAGGATGAAGAAGAATCACTTCATTTAAACTATAAATCTATTTTAAATGATGCAATGAATGACTTGATACTTTTGAATATTTTATAAATTAAAGTTATAGAAAATGACAAATTTGTAAGTACCTTACCCATTGGTTCATTAAAATCATAATTAGCTGTGCAAAGATTCTTATAACATCTAACCTTATAAATAAATAAATACAACTGCTCATTCAAATGATAAAAATGTTTTAAAATTGAAATGAGAAAGATCACAAAAGTGTTTAATCTTCAAAATTAATTTCAAGTAATAACAATATTGATAGTTAAGGTTGTTATTTAAAATAGATTTTTAAATAAGATTTACAATTTATATAATGTTGCTATTCAAAGCATTTTAATTTACTTTTTTTCATTTGAATTGGTCCTTGCTATTTTAGTATTAGGAATTAAGAGTATTGAAAATCAAGACTAGTCCATCCTCATTTACTTAGAATGTTGTCATACACAACATTCTGAATACTTATTATTGATTGTTTGTAAATCATAATAATTTTTATATTTATTTGATTTTCTAATTTTATGATAAATTTTGGAATGAAAATTATTATTTTAAATTTCAAATTCAAATATAATTTAAGATTAATATTTTTTAAATAAAAATTGATGTTAATAAAAAATAACACTTTTCTACTTAAAACTTAAATTAAATCTAACTTATATGTTTTTTAATTAAATACCATCACTTATGGGTGAGATGTAAAACACTTGGTGGTTGGGTATGGTTAAGACACATCCTAAGCTAAAAGGTCACCAATTGTAATTCAGGGGATACCAAAAGAATCCAACCATGTTAAAGGTTGGTGTCGTCCAA
>LPNX010167573.1:103682-124768 GCA_001517045.1 Pseudotsuga menziesii | reverse complement strand
AATTGTGATGGTGTAGTATTTCATGTTAATCAAATTGTTGTATTTTTTTATAGTATTTCATGTTAAAGAGAAACAGATGGTGAAATTGTTGTATCTATATAAATATAGATATAGAGTTTTTTTTCTTGAAGCTTAATTGTCTAAAGAACACAAGTCTAAGACTTTCTACCAAATTCCTCCTCGCTAAAACTTTCTACAAATAAAGCAAGAGGCAATGTCTGGGACATTGCCACTACGTGGCTCTTGTTAAATTGATTAAATACATGAGTATGTTTGATGTGTTTTTTAAAAGTCTTACAATAAATTATTACATCAAACTTATTATATCAAAGAATTTTTAAACATTATATGACAGAACACAAGTATTTTTAGAACTTTAAATTAATCAAAGCTAAAATTATCTAGCATGCGGCAACCCATTTAATATTGTAACAATAACACTTAAAACCGTTAAATTTGAAACAGTTTTAAATTCAATAATATTGAATAGTACTGCAACAGCATTAAATAAATTGCTGCAGGCTAAATATTGATCGCCCTTAATCAGTGCCTTAGCTGCATGAACTCTACAACAAACAAAATTAGAAGTCATGACTGTAAAGTATTCATCGATAAGTAAGAGGATAACATATGTAATGCTCGCAATTTTGTCCCAGTTTTGGCATCTTCAAAGCTGTTTCACAGCTAGTGGTTTATTTACCTGTTCGTTGTCTATCTGTGCCTATTGTGATTCCTTCTTCCAGTGGGCTTTCGTTAACGGTGCCTCACAAGGAAGCCCATGGTATGGGGGTGCTGGGGATTATTCATCTATCTTCCTCCATATCTTTACTTTTCGCTCCTAGTTTCGGGGATGCCACAAACAATCAGGTTGAATTAGCTGCCTTCAAAATTCTATTGAGGCTTTCACTTGCCCATGGTGTGGAAAAACTTTAAGTTTTTTTGGATTCAAAGCTGGTTGTGGACTGTTTTAAAGTTCTTAAGCCTCTCGAGGATATTTTTTCCTTCCTTCTTTCGAGGAAATCGACAGAGTTAGAATGTTCTTTCAAAGTCTCATATTCCAGTATGTTTACAGACAATTCAATGTTGAGGTTGACTCCCTCTCCAAAATAACGTCTCCACCTGGCTGCAGGTTGTTTAGATCTTTGGGAGATGACTGATGGTATCATGGCTTCTTTGGCCCCAGTCGCTTTTAGTCCTATTCGAAGCTCATGTTATGTTTTTGCAGTTTTGGTAATCAGCCCTATATATTTATGTTATTTTGGCAGATGTCATATTATTGTACAGCTTTACTAAACAACCATACATAGATTGCATAACAACATATATATATTTTTTTGACAAATGCCATATTTTTGACAAATTAACTGTATTCAAAAAAATATATAACCCAATATTCTAATGTACAACTTGATTTTATTAATATAAAACTGTGATATTTTCCTAAGGGAAAACAAACATATGTAAAGTATTCATCGCTTTGTAAGAGGATAAAAGTTTTTTCTTTTTTTTTTTTTAAATTAGTCGAAAAAAACAGTTCCTTGGTATTCAATTGAATCAACAGAACCTTTTACATCTTCAGTCAACACTGTAATACCCCAAGGGGTCAGCAAGAACCAAGTGACAATCTCAGTACAAAGCCTACATATACTTCATAAACAAAAACAGAACAAGCAGAGAATATTAGAGATACCCTAAGCACCAGGGTATCAATACATAATATCCCTCTCATAAGAGACGTGTAATAATATCAGTCATCTATGTCCCTAGAGAATATAACAAGAACCTAGAAGTTTGATCCAAGCAAGGAGATTGACTCATGTATATCCTGTAATAGCTTGCTCAACAAAATCTGATAATAGCTCAATGAATCCATGAGATAAAACTGTAATAGAATGAGCATATTCTAAAATAGCTGTGATGAGTCTACCCCAATAATCTCATTCTCAAAAGATTCAGTAAGTAAGAGATGGCCCTGAGCCAAGTGCAACCCTTCCTTGATAAGATGCCTGCCCTTTTATTATGTTCCCTATAGACATGACTGAAATCCACCCAAGTAAAAAGATAACAATTAAAAGCACGATCTCTGCCATACAACATATTAAACGCATTGCTCACGAGTCACATCCCGTAAAGGCAATAGTGAACACAAGTGTACAAGCGCACGATAACAACAGATTGATAAGACGGTTGTCATTTTCAATGTTGGAAGCCAACCCAACATACATACAAGGGATGATGCTTTCACTATTGTTATTGTTAGGATGGGGTTAGAAAATATAATGGCATTCACACAAAGCAACAAGAAGAGAGGGTGGTAGCTTGCTTTCAGACTAAATGGAATGATTTGGAGCAACTCCATGTCACATTCACACTTCAAGCAGAAGGAGCTAGCTTTCACTTTTGACCGAAGTGTCAATTAAATGGAATACTTTGGAACAAATCCTAGTGTCCTTGCAGGATGTTAAAGTGGTGTTCTATGGATTAAATGAAACATTTTGGATATGATAAAATTTAGAATTTCATAATTGTTATTTAAATAAATTTATATATTTCATTACTTCAATTAATACTTTTAAAATTTTTATAAATAAAATACTCATGACATCATTGTTTATGATATAAGCAATAAGCACATGCCATCATTGTTTATTTTTTATAATTTATAATATAGAAAATTTTATGTATTATTATTAGTTTCAATTTAATTTATAACTTAAAGGAAATTTTATTAATTTTTTTAATGAGACAAATGATGTTGAAGGTAAGCATCACAATACTTTTCTCCCCTTTGTAATATAAAATATAATTTTACTTAATTTTATGATATAATTATTTATCTAAACTTCTTTATTAAACAAAACCATAATTTTGTAATAATTTCATTTTTGCTTATTTAAATATAAAAATAATATTTTCAAAAATATTTACTCGACTATTGGAAAAAATTATTAATATTAAAAAATTAAAAATATCATCATTATTATTATCAATGAAATAATATATTAAAATTATTCATTATATTTTTATTTAAATTTAAAAAATAAGTAAAATACACAAATTAATTATGTACATATAAAAGTATATTAAATTGATTTTTGTTTCATTATTTTAATATTTCAAGTTCAAATTTATTTTTCAACATGTTTAAGCATTTTTAATATATATAAGGAAATAAGAAAAAACAATAAAAAACAATGTTATCGAAATTTAAAAGTATAAATTGAAACAATGTGACATCAAAGTAGAGAATAAATTGTACAAAGATCTATTTTATCTAATAGTCGCATAATTGAGGAAGTCGTTTTTGAAATTTCGGAAATGCATATCCTCAATCAACAATCCAAAATTGCGGAAAGTTAATGGAGGGGGTCATTTTTTTTAATTTCGTAAATGCATCCCCACAATCCGCAACCGGCAATTGCAGAAGGAAGAAGTTCTTGCAGATTCCAGAAAGGACGATTGTGGAAAGATTGTTGCAGAAAGGGGAAATGCGGAAGTCTGGTTCGAAAAAGTTGAAAGGCAGGCCCACAACCTGCAACCCGTAACTGCGGAAGGAAGGAGTTCCTGTAAATTGCGGAAAGATCGTTGCGGAAGGTTAATTGCAGAAAGATGGTTTGCAGAAAGATAAATGCAGAAAGGTCGTTGCAGAAAGGTAATTTCGGAAGGATTTTTCTTGCGGAAAGGAAATTTCAAAAGAATTTTTGTTCGACGCTCGAAAACTGCATGAGAAATTTCTGAAGAGGGATGATGAAGATACGTGACTGTTAGATGAAGAATATTAATTCTTAAGAAGAGTTTATTAATCATAAATAGAGTTATGATTAATAAGAAGGGATGTGGTTGTATTATTCAAAGAAGAAGAAGATTTAATTAAATAGAGTTAAAATAAACATGGTGTGACTGATAAATTAAAACAGAGTAAATGAAGAGGTGCATTTTATGAAGGGATGTGTTTTATGTTGAAGAGACATGAATATTTTATGAATGTTGTTACAAATAAAAGATATAAAAGAGGTTGCCTGAATCCAAAGTTACGTGTCTCTATAGTTTAGATCATAGTAGCAACTAGAAGAGGAAGAGACTAGTGACATGAAGAATTATCTGTGACAGAGTTAAAAAAAAAAGGAGATATGGAAGTCCAATAAAACATATCAGGGTGGCATGGTGGTGCTGGGGAAAGCAACAATCCTATAGGGGGTTGCAGCCTCCGTCCGGTAGTGTCTAGAAAATAGGGTGTTGTTTCATCCTTGTCTGTTGGAGCAAGCAGAAGAACTGAGGTGTTGTAGCATCCTTGTTTGTTGTAGTAGGAAAAAATATGGGGTGTTGATGCATCATTTATGTAGAAGCAGATAAACAATTTTGTAAAATTCATCTTATTAATAAGTTTGAGTTTGTGGTTTGCTCCTTGAGTTTTGCACAATAAAATTATGTTTCCTAACTTGTTTGATTCCTTGTGTGTAATAAAAGTAAAGAAGGAAATAGTTATTCACCCCCCCCTCTCAGTATTGCTGGATAATCCAACACCTATCATGCCTTTATAACACTTCAGGTGGGATATTACATAGATTTATGGATAACTCCTATCGAATACACATAATTTCACAAAGATACAATGGGTCATTATCCTAGAATCAAAACATAGATTCCAAAAGGTAAAACTGTACAAACAATCGCTATCCATCAAGAAAAATTGAACATCACTATCCAACAAGAAAAACTAGACATCATAAAAAGGAAAGATCCCTGAGAAATAAGAGATCCATCGATCCTTTCTTCAACAAAAAAAATGCCCTTGGAATAATGTAAGCCTTTATTTGATAGAGAGTCAACAATAGTTTTGAACTCTCTATACACATGTTGGAAACTGATAGAGTGGAAATATTTTTGGACCATCCTTACGCAAAGTTTCCAACAATGCAGTAAACCCACCTGTAAATAACATTTTTGAATATCCTAGTCCACGACAATGCGGGAGTCACCAAATACTTGCAAGGGGTATATGTTTTTTAACTTGTCAAAGAAGAGGAGGCCCCCTAATGCAAGAATTTTGCTACATGTGTTTTGTTGGGCCACAACCCATCCAAATATTAAAAATATGGGATGGTGACAAGTAAAGCACAATGCCTTCCCCCAAAACATCTCCATGGAGTTGTGGTGCACCATCAAAGAAGACCATAGGATAAAGAATTTGTGGAGAGGTTGATGATAGACTCTAACTTTTGTAATCTATGCATAATGAAAAATTTGAGGATCATAAGCAATGGATCGAATCATACATATGGTGTTGACCGACTTATGCTAAAAAATAACATGATTCCTTTGCTTCCATATAGCCCATCCCACATAAATAGAAACACTGGGTGGATAACCAATTGTGTGTATTTTGTTCAAACTATCGCCACTCCATGTTGTGGTAATTTCTAATAGGATGCAAACTCCACACCAAACCTATTGAGTGAAAGCACATGTAGCTAATATATGATTAGTTCTTTCTTCATACATAGAGAAAAGGATACATATGTTTGGCCCATACCATCCTATTTTCTGTAAATGATCTCAAGTGAGGATTTTATTCATCAATGTCATCCAAAAGAAACAAAGCAATTTTCTTGGACATTTCCAATTCCACAAATTCTTATGCCACCACCTATAATTATTTTCCCAATGATTTGCAAATATGGATTCATAATATCCCTTGAGAGCTATGGAATTAGACTCGTCATCCTATGTCCATATTAGTGAATCCTCCTCTGAGGACATATGGACACCAATTCTAGAGAGGCCAGTAATATAATGTTTCCATTCCCCATGGAATAGGAGATGAATGTTTATTGCTTCTACATTTTTCCAACATTGGTTTTGTAGAAATCCATCACCCCAATTATAAATTTGAAATAAGACCATTATGCCACAATTTCTGTGTTGATCTTATATAAGATCATGAGATAAAAAGGAGAAAAGTGGTCCTCCTATAATGGTGTCTTCACCAATCTTTATTTGTAACCCATTTTCTGTCCACCAAGCTAGTCAGTTTTTTAAGACATGTTGTGCATGGAGAATCCACATCCAACCATTCAACCATTCTGAAAAGGTAGAAGGTAAGTCATAATCCAGTCAATTACTATATAGCTATGAAGGTATTTTTCTTTTATAACTAAACACCATAGGCCATTCCCAAAAAGACACCGCCAAAGGCTCTTAGCCGCTAATACAATACCAAATTCATAGATGTTATTAATACCCAAACTACCATGGATTTTTGGACAAGCTAAAAGATCCAAACTAACTAGATGCTACTTGGTTTTTTGAATATTACCTTACCATAGAAAAGTAAAGCAATTTTTTCGGATTTGATCAAGAATGGACTTAGGTATTCTAGCGAGGGTCATCTAATACACGGGGATGTTCTCCAAAATAGAATTTATTAGAAAAAAATTTCCACCCATACACAACCATTGAAATGACCAATTTTTCATTCTCTTCTCAACTTTATCAATCATCCATAACCAATCGGTTGTACGGTAGTTGTTTTCTTGGAGAAAAAATCCCAAATATTTGAGGCCACAATCCATTGTTTCAATGTTTTTTTATTCTAATATTGGTTTGAAATTTTGTGGATATGGAAACATTCTTGTGAGCAATGGAAAACAAGTTTAGAGAATAAATGGAAATTTTTTATGTAACTAACTTTGATATGTGGAAGCTCACAATGGAGCATTTGTTTGTAGATCAACATCTACAGGCTATAGTATCTAGAACGAAACCCGCTAGTATGAAAGATAAAGAATGGGAGGTGTTGGAGAGAAAGAACAAAAGACTTAATAGGTTATGGCTGGATAATCTGATTTCTTAAATGTTTCAAAAGAAAAAACAGTAGCAACTCTATGGAAGAAGTTAGGGATTTGTGTTAGGCTAAATCCTTGGTTAATAAAAAAAATCTTCTAAAAAGTTGTTTTCCTTGAGAATGGATCATGATTTTGTTTTCAAGCATAGGAATGTCTTTGTACTATTGTAAACAAGTTGATATTGTTTGATAAATCAAGAGTCTATGTATGGAATTGTTTTTCTCAACATTATGGGCTTTAAAGCTCATTGTATGAGGAGGATCGTTGTACAACCCTTAGAATTTTATTCTTTGTCATATCCATGCACAGGGGGTTAAATAAGTAGGAAATATTATACCACATGAGTTCATATTTGGGAGATTTGATACTCTAAAAAATAAATCAATATATTGCTTAGTATATAGAGGTGAAGGGGCATTTTTAACATACTAAAAGAATATAAATATTAAGGGGTTTATAATTTTGTATATAGGTGGTTAAATAGGGTGTTCAAGGGTTTTAACAAGTAATATATGACTAAAGTTGGTGTGAATCCTACTCTGTGTTAATTCAAATTAGTGTTTGAATAAGTATTATATATGTGTGAATCTGATTGCGTTTGTAGTCAGAGTGTTGTTTGAATAAGTATGATCTATGAGTGAATTTGGTGTGTGTTGAATTTTTGTACCAAGGGAAGTGTTCCCCTAGTGATTGTGTGCCTTTCTCACTAAAAAGGGGGCAAGCTACATGACCCTTGTATTAATTACTTGAGATTAGTAATTAATGAACTTTAGAGAAAAAAGTGACTTTTTAAATAAATTTAAGTGAAGTTGAGAGGAAAAACATTTAATGGAGAGAAAAGTGATTTTTTTCATCCATTGATGAGAAAACACTAGGTCAAATGTGGGCCCTTGATCTAGTGACCTTTCAGCTACCCTAGGAAGGTGAAATGACAAGACAAGGGAAACAATAAAAAAGGCACACCATTACTCACTTTACTCACTAAGAGAGTTGGAGAGAAAATTTGAGAGAGCAAGTCAAGTCCTTGAGAAGAGGAGGAGAAACAAAGAGAGAGACCTTGGCATGCATTCTCGGGCAATGAAATATTGTACAACACATTTTTCGAGAAAAAAAAAGTGGCATGCATTTCTAGGCAGCAGCACAACTTTTTAGAAATATTTTTTTTGAAATATGCATATTCTATACAATTACGTATATTCTCTACATTCTGTATTTTTCTGTACAGTCTGTAAGATTTTACTGTACCTGGCATGAATTTCGAGGCAATGTGGGAATAGAATTCAAAGTGCATTTATTTTTGTTGATGTATTTGTAACTTCGGAATGTATTCACTTGCATATTTCATATATTGTATTTCATTGGTCCTTGATGTTCCTATCAGGAGAATCATTAATGTAATCAAGTCTTATAAAGTCATAGAGGTTAACCCTCCTTTGTTGATCAGGGTTTAAAGTCCCCACAGTTTTGGGGCACTAGGTTTATTAGACTCTCCTAGAGAAGTCGGCCCTGGTAAGTTATTTGCAAGTCAGTAACTAGTATAAATAGAGAGTGAGGCTCTCTATTTATCACATAGTCACTCACACTCAATTGTAGCACATGAGTGAGAGAGAATGAGCTAGGATAAGAGAGAGAATAGTTGTTGGAGATCATCTTACTGTCTTTGGGTTATACTGCTTCCATTGGTTCTCATTCAATCTCTGAGGAAGTTGCGGGGTTTTCTCCTTTATGGCTTCCCTAAGGAAAATATTTGTGTCCATTGTCTCTTGTGATTGATTGATGTGCATGTTATTCTCTCAAATAAGATCCTAAGATAATACTTTCTAATTGATAAAAATCTAACATGGTATCAGAGCTAACCTAAGAAGAAGACACTATGCAGCTGTGGAAGCTATGGATTCTTACTTTTTGGGTCTCTCTCCACAATCCATCAGCAAAGAGAGGCTAGGATGAATCCCCATTGAAGGGCGCATCTTTTTGTCGAAGTAGAATATGATTCTGATCCCTTTCAATTTTTGACCTACCACTGCATCGGGAGATTAGGGATTTTCACAGAAGTGGAATTTTTGAGTGAGCCTAGGATAGATTTGCTCTCCTCCTCAAAATAGAAGTTTAGAGAAAAAAACATTTTTTTTGGTTGGGTAGAACTCCAGGAAATTCAAGCCTTAATTTTCCCTGGAACCAGAAAACCAACACTGCAGAAGATTATCTCCAGATCCAGTTTTCAACTTCTCAAATTGGTAAGATCTAAATATCTTGTATTTCCATTTGAGGTTTTCTGTTAATATGTCTCATCACACCAAGCGTAATGAAAAGTTTGAGGGATATGATAACTTTCAAGCTTGGAAGTATAGGATATCCCTAGACCTGGAAGAAAATAAGTTGGACTCTTACATCAGTGACGAGGTTCCAGTTCCAGACGGAGATGAAGCTAAGGCCTTACATAAGAAGAAATTGGTCATGGCTAAGAGGATTATTGCTGATTCTATTAAGGATCACCTCATACCATAGGTGTCCTTCCTAAAGAGATGTTTGATGCCCTGACCAAGCTATTTGAAGGGAAGAACATAAACCAGAAGATGACTTTGAGGAACTAGTTGAAGAATGTGAAGATCCAGAATGTGGAGACCATAAAATCATACTTTACAAGGGTCTCCTAGATCAAAGAACAACTTGAAGCAGTGGATGAAGAAGTAGAGAATGCAGAAATTGTGATGACCACCTTGAATGGTCTCCCTAGGTATTGGGACTCCTTCATTCAAGGAATTTGTGCTAGAAGAAAACTATTCACCTTCAGTAGATTGTGGGAGGAATGCTCATAAGAAGAAGCTCGAATAGTAGCCCGAGAAGAAAAGATGAGAAGTGAAGATCAAGATCTCACAGTACACTCCAAGAAAAACAAAAGTGACTATCATCATCACAAAGGTAAGCACTCTCACCAGAAAGATAACCCTATAATATTTAACAGATATCTTTCTAGTATCAGATGCTTTACATGCGATGAGAAAGGACACATCTCTAGAAATTGTGCCAAAAACAAAGGTGGCTTTCAATAGAAGAAGAACTACAAAATAAGACTTCATACTCATGGTGCAAAAGATGATGAACCTTCCAAGAAGAGAGTCAAACAAGAAAGTGAAGATTCTTCAAGTGATGAAGAATATGTTTTGATTTTTGCTCTCACAAGAACTATCACACATGGAAGCAATGATTGGCTTATAGACAGTGGGGCTTCTAAGAATATGACGGGATTCAAAGAATTTTTTGTGAAACTGTCCGAACATAAGTCACCTCACAAGGTGAAACTTGGGGATGACTACCAGTATCCAATAAAAGGTAGTGGTGAATCTTCATATAAGCTAGACTCTGGAAAGTCTATGAAGATGAAGGATTTATCATTTGTACCAGGACTAAAGAAGAACCTCCTCTCCATATCTGCATTAGATGCAAAAGGCATAAGGGTTGCATTTGTAGATGGCCAAGTTCATATGTGGAAAAAGGGAAAGAATATAGATGACACAATAGTGATTGGAGAGCAAGAGGGAGGCTTATACAAGCTAAAGGGCCAATCAGAACAAGCCTTGCTCCATGACTCAGTAGAGCCAAATGAACTTTCGAACAGAAGGCTTGCACATATGCACTATAGAGCACTACCACTTGCAAGAAAATATATTGAAGGTCTTTCGGAAATACAGGCAAAGCATGAAGGTGTTTGCAAAGGATGTGTGAAAGGAAAGAACACAAAGAAGACATTTCCAAGTAGCGAGAGCAAGGCAAAAGGAATATTGGAAATCATCTACTACGATGTATGAGGTCTAATGTCATCCAGTTCATTGAGTGGGTATGTATACTATGTTTATTTCATGGATGTTTTTCTAGGAAGACATGGATATACTTCTTGAAAAACAAAGATGAATTATTCAGCAAGTTCAAAGAATTCAAAGCCTTGATCGAGAACCACACAGAAAATAAAATCAAGACTTTTTGATCAGACAATGGCGAATAATTCACATCAAATGAATTCAAAGAATTATGCAGAGATTCAGGGATTAAGAGAGAGTTGACCACTCGATATAATACACAATAGAATGGGTTTGAAGAAAGAAAGAATAGAACAATCATGGAAGCTGCAAGGGCAATGCTTCATGCTCAAGATCTTCCCATGCATCTATGGGCAAAAGATGCTAGAACAACTGTGCATGTACAAAATCGTACCCCACATAGAGTACTCAAGAATAAGACACCTAAAGAAGTCTTCTCCGACAAGAAACCAGAAGTCAATCATCTCAGAATATTTGGGTGTCTAGTGTACATAGACATTCCGAAAGAAAAGAGGACAAATTTAGATCCTTTAGCGAAGAAGGGTATATTTGTGGGATATAGTGAAAGCTCGAAGGCTTATAGAATATAATTCTCAGGATTAAAAAATATTGACATCAATAGGGACGTAACATTTGACGAAGACTTAGCTTACAACAAATCCAGAAAGAGACCTGCTGAAGACCCTAAAGAAATAGAAGTACCCAGAATTCAAGATACAACTATGAATGATGCAACTCAAGAAGAAGATCGAGAAATATAAGAACCCCAAGAACCTGTAGATCCTCCCCAGGAGAAGAATCCTAACAAGAGGAAACCTGCATGGGTACGAGAGGCTATCCAAGGTGTAGAAAGATATGGGGCTCTAGAAGAAATGCATAGAGATAGGAAGAGAACTAGGTCCTACTCCGGATATGTAGCCCTATTATGTGACATCATTGATAAAGAACCATCCAACTATGAAGAAGCGGCAAAGAAGAAAGAATGGAAGGATGCTATGATCGAGGAGTATCAGTCGATCATGAAGAATGATGTCTGGGATGTTGTCCCAAGACCAGAAGGGAAGTCTGTTGTGACTTGTAAGTGGATTTACAAAATCAAGCATGCTGCAGATGGTAGCATAGAGAAATATAAAGAAATATTTGTGGCTCGTGGCTTCTCCTAGAAAGAAGGAATAGATTATGAAGAGAATTTTGCACCTGTAGCTAGATACACTTCCATCAGATTAGTACTTTCTCTGGCTACAGTAATGAAATGGAAGATACACCAGATGAATATCAAGATTGCTTTCTTGAATGGTGTAGTGGAAGAGGAAGTGTATGTGGAGCAGCCACTCGGTTTTGAGACACATGATAGGGAAACTCATGTGTGTCAATTGAAGAAAGCCTTGTACGGTTTAAAACAGGCACCCAGGACATTGTACAGTAGAATTGAAAGGTTCCTATCCAGTTTGGGATTTACCAAGAGTAAAGCAGACTCCGACCTTTACTACAAGGTTGAAGAAGGGAACCCAGTGATACTCCTACTGTATGTAGATGATATGTTTGTAATAGGTGTAGATGGGTTGATTGCTGATAGAAAGAGGAAGCTTTTTGTCAAGTTTGAGATCAAGGTATTGGGTATGATGCACTACTTTCTAGGCATGGAGGTGTGGCATAATACAAATGGAATATCCTTGGGACAAGGGAAGTATGCAGTAGAGATCCTAAAGAGGTTCGGGATGATGGATTACAAGGCCATGACCACACCTATGGCATCGAACCTGAATCTATTGAGTGATGCTTCATCAGAGTTGGTTGATGCTAGGATGTATCGTCAGATGATTGGGTCCTTGATGTACCTAACGAACACAAGACCAGATATTTTCTATGTTGTGAACACAATAATTATTTTTTTAATAAAATAATAATAAAAATTATTATTATTATTTTTAAACTTAAGTTATATAAAATAATATATAACCTTCCAAATTCTAGTCCTTGACTTTTAATTTTTTCCAATACTTTTGTAAAATGCAAGTAGATTGGGTGGTTGGGAGGAATAAGTGTTACCTTCCCCACCTAGGTTCAAATCCCACATGCTTCTTTGTAGTCATTATTATGCACTTTTTATATTCAAACTCAAACCCACTTTAAGAAACCTTGTGGTTTCACTTTTACCCTCTTTTTTTTTACTTTTATCTTTTCTTTTTTAACCTTTTTTTTTTCTTTCCCTTTTTTTTTCTTTGTTCTTTTAGTTTTTTTTTTTGTTTTTACTTTTTTTTCACTTTTTTTGTAACTCTCTTTTTTTGGGGGGGGAGTTACTTTTACCCTTTTTTTTATTTTTTATTTTTTAAGGACAAAGTCCTATTTTTTTGGGAAACCCAAAAATTCAGGGAAACCTGGGTGATGGCTAAAAGCCAAAAATATGGCCAATGGCCGGGATCTAGCCAACAAGGCTCTGATGCCACTTGAAGCGAATAATTACTCACTTGCACAAATAATATTACCAAAAGACTTGGAATATTAAATAAGCCATAATAATATATAAATTGATGATAGAATAGATATGATGATAGATTACAAAGTGAGTGTCGTATATATATAAATTGGAAAGGCACTTTGGATACCATCCATGAAAGGATGCGTCATTTTAGAATAGTTGACTAATAACTATTTATTAATTATTAATTATGAATATCAATATGTATTAATGTTAATAATATATATATATTGTTGTTATTATTTAAGTTTGTTACAGATGAGTCTATGAGCCTTTCTGACATGGTGGTAGGCAGGGCCTCCCATGGTCAGATGTAAGTGTTGGTCCTTTATGATATGGTGGTAGGTAGGGCCTCCCATGGTCAGATGTAACTATTGTGCCTTTCTGACATGGTGGTAGGATTGGTTCCTCCCATGTTCAGATGTAAGTGTTGAGAACTACATCCAACATGAAAAAGGGATGGCTTTGTAGTGGAAATCCTTGTAGAGGCAAGGTACTGCATCCAACATGAAAAATGGTTGGCTCTGTAGTGGAAATCCTTGCAGAGGCAAGGTGTTGCATCCAGTATGAAAAATGACTGGCTCTGTAGGGGAAATCCTTGCAAGAGGCAAGGTGCTGCATCCAGTATGAAAAAGGACTGGATCTATAGGGGAAATCCTTGAAAGAGGAAAGGTGCTGCATCCAGTATGAAAAAGGACAGGCTCTGTAGGGGAAATCCTTGGAAGAGGCAAGGTGTTGCATCCAGTATGAAAAAGGACTAGCTCTGTAGGGGAAGTCCTTGCAAGGGAAGGAAGTACATCCAGCATGAAAAAGGGTTGGCTCTGTTGATGAAGACCTACGTGGAGGCTATGCCTACAACCAGCATGAAAAATGGTTGGCTCTGTAGAACTTCCTATGACGAGAATAATTGAGAGATAACACCAGCTGATCGAGATAGCGGAAGCAGTGATGATGATGATGATCCAGTGATGATCCAACTTTGATGATGATCCAGTGATTATCCAGCGATGATCCATACTTGATGTTGATCTAGTGATGATGATCCATTGATGATCCATACTTGATGATGATCTAGACTTTATGTTGATCCAGTGATGATCCAGACTTGATGTTGATCCAGTGATGATCTAGTGATCAATACTTGTGCTGATGAATTATGTCAAGAGAATACCTTCCTATTTAAGAGGGAGTGTTGATGTATTTGTAACTTCGGAATGTATTCACTTGTATATTTCATATATTGTATTTCATTGGTCCCTGATGTTCCTATCGGAAGAATCATTAATGTAATCAATTCATGTAAATTCATAGAGGTTAACCCTTCTTTGTTGATCAGGGGTTAAAGTCCCCATAGTTTTGGGGCACTAGGGTTATTAGACTCTCCTAGAGAAGTCAGCCCTGGTAATTTATTGTCAAGTCGGGAACTAGTATAAATAGAGAGTGAGGCTCTCTATTTATCACACAGTCACTCACAATCAGTTGTAGCGCATGAGTGAGAGAGAAGAAGTTGGGATAAGAGAGAGAAAAACTATTCGAGATCATGTTACTGTATTTGGTTTTTATTGCTTCCATTGGTGCTCATTCTATCTCTGAGGAAGTTGCGGGGTTTTCTCCTTTATGGTTTCCCCAAAGAAAATCTGTGTCCATTATCTCTTGTGATTGATTATTGTGCATGTTATTCTCTCATATAATATCCTAAGATAATATTGTCTAATTGATAAAAATCTAACAATTTCTAATATAGAAGGCATGCAAAACAAGGAATTCATACCATACATGAACGTAATTCAAGGAATAATTCACTTAAATTTTTTGTTTGTCCCTATAGTACTTCAACACTATATTTTAGAGAAATTGGGACAAATTTCAAGACTGTTTGGCACAGAAATCAAGGTTGGAGTTTGTCTAATTAGTTGAGATAAGTTGTATTTTGTTTTTGCATTATTTTACTAAATAAATAAAATTAATATCTCTCAAACAGGTTTTCCCCTTGTGGGTTTTTCTTGGGGAATTTTCCAAAACTATGAGATCTTAAATTTTTCCTAACTGTCAGTAAATTTCTGCTTCCTACATTAATGAATTTTTCTAGTGTTTCATGTAAAATTTGTTTATGAGAAATAAATTCATCTACAACATAAATTTTTATTAGGTTGGGCATTAAACAATGAGTAAGTGACTTGAAATTGGGGTGGGAAAATTACACAGAAAAATTAACATGGTATCAGAGTTAAGTTAAAGAAAGGGACATAAATCAGATTTGTGAATTTTTAGAGAGTCGGTGGGTCTTCTTTTGTCAGTGAACAAACTTTGTTGGATTTTAAATTTGCATCAAATGTCTATTGCATTAAGGTTGGAGGATAGGATTGATGGGGATGGTATTTTTGTCTCGTGGGAAGCTAGGATAGTGTTTATATTGGAGGAAAATGAACTTTGGGATGAAGTGGTTCATAGTACACAAGCAAATCATATTACAGTTATGTTGATGCCTGAAAAAATCCCAAGTACCGACAATAGGGGTTCTCCTCAATAGTTGCTCCCAAATAGATCATTTATTGTTTGGTATGGGGAACCCATCCAGTTTGCGGTCCAGCTACCGTAGAGTTAAAGTGTATTCTTAAATCTCTTTTACCAATTGCGGCCCGATCCACCGTTTATAAATTTTATCTTTTATGTGTAAAATGCAAGTGCCTATATTAAATGGAAGTAACAGAACAACTAATCTAAATCTACTCTAGCCTATCCCCAGGGAACAAGAATTATATTAAATAAGAATGAATGATGTACTGTATTGTTTCCATAAAGAACTCACAGATAACTGATAAATCCAGGATACATGCATAAAGCAGAAAGTTAACACAGAGATAGCTTAGTGATATTAAAACATTCATCATTCATTATTGCATAAGATTCATCACATAACATAAAATCAGTCATAACTCGGAAATAGTTCATAGGCTTAGGAACGATCTCAGATATTATATATAATACTAAACAAGTAATAGTTATCCATTCAGCTTTACACAACATACTTTGAGACTTATGCAATACTCTCTCCAGCAAAATTCCATCTTCTTCATTATAGAAGGAAATAGTTCTTCTTACAACAAGATTCAACAACAGTGCTAGTGAAAAGTCCTTCTTTCATCTACTTTACCCCTACTTATACAAATTACAAAATGAATCTTGATTTTCCCCAACCTCTTGGGCTTCCTCGACTCTTTATTTACAAAATTTCGTCTTTTAGTGTATTTACTAGAAAAGGAATAAATACAAAATGTTACATAATTATCAGTTTGTGAATAAGGAAAATTTAAGTGGGCCCATTTGGTGTCTTGATGAAAACAATCCATGCTTGGGATTCTTCACTGATGACTCGATACTTAGCTAGCTCCAGCACACGCACTGCCACTTCATTCTTTGACAATTGGGACTCAATCTCTTTCACTTTGGGTTCATTTTGACTCAGTAATTATTCCAACAGGTGCTTGTGTCCTAAAACTTGTATAATCCAGATTCCAATAGCTTCTTCACTAACAACCTTGATTTTAGATATGCTTTCTTCTCCTTTTAACAACCTCTCTTGTAATTTCTTCAAATGTTCCTCCCTGACTGGGAAAACTTGATCCAAGGTGTCTGCTAAAATCATGCATTGATTATCCACAGAACACATATCTACATAGAATTCAGTGCACTTTTCAATAGTTCTATCAATAGCTGTGCTTAATCTGACTGCTTCTTTACACTCGAAATTCAATATGGCCACTTCCATCTTTAGACTCCCCACAGTTTTCTGAGGCATATTTGCTAGAAATATGAGTTGGCTCCTATCCATGCTAGATGGTTCTTCACAAGTTCAACCACCTCTGATAACCTCTTCCAGAATTCTGATGAGCTAAGTGCTAGATCTTTCAACCTAGCCTTAATTTGTTTAATTCTGTACATCTCCCTTGCTAGCCTCAACAAAATATGATTTATTCCCTTTTGTAGCACCGATGCTTGATTCTGGAAAGGGGTAATATATATTTGTTTCTCTTTTGATTCCTAGAGTTTCTCTTTTAGCAAATTGTTCTAAGCTTCTAGCTCTTCCACCTTTTTATTTGCTGCATCTCCTTTCTGTTCTACTTCTGCATCCTGCTTCTCGAGTTTTTTTTTATCCTTCAATGATATTAAATGACAATACTAGGGCATCCTTGTCAGATTGCAAAATTTGGCATGCCTCTCTCAATTTCTCTAGTTCATTGAGACTATCTTCATGCTTCATTTTCAGTCTTTTTCCTTCTCCTCTTTCCTTCTTTAAATTCTCCTTCATTTGAGATACCTTCTTCTTATATTGTTCCAAATAATCCACTATTTTATCCACATTATCTACATTTGCAAGGGCTGAGGATACACCTTCCCTTGCAAGGAGTCTAGGGTCCTTGTCAGTCCCATGGATGACTGTTTTCTCAGTTACCATAATTCCTTGCTTCTTCCTGATGTCCACCGTCTTCTCTGTTCTCATGACGATTCTTTTCTTATTCTGTCATAGAAAAATGCATTGAAATCAGCTACCGCCTAATCTTGAGATGGGATGAAAGGAATTAGCCCAAACTCTAATGTCAGAGATGGATCTTCTAAAGTTGTGCTACTAGATGGGATAGATGACTCTAAAATATAATCATGAGACTGAATTTTCTCAATATTGGCATGATCTTGTTCCCCCTTCTCCTTTTTCCAAAGATCTTCTGTTTCTTTCTCTGCTTGGTCTCTTTCTCGGTCAACTGCTTCCAGTCTTAACCTTTCAACCTCTTCCTGCATTCTCTGTGCTTCTTCCTCTTGTTTCTTTTGTTGTTCCTCATTTGTCAACCACTGCTCTAATTCTTGCAATAGTTTGAGGGCTTCTTCTTGTTGGGATATAGGGTAGACCCGGGTTTTATACCTTTAACTTCGCACCAACAAAAGACCCACAGAGTTGGCCCTTTCGGCAACAACCTGCGAACAGGTTGCAGTCTCACCCGAAACTGCTATGGGGTGCCACAGAACCAGATTTCTGTAAGCAGAAGAGGGATATTACTGTACCTTTAGCTTTCAAACAGATTATAAATATAAATCACAGAGCTTAACATTCACTTATTTAGCTTCGCGGTTAGATAAACAAACAGTGCCTTGCGCAACCCTTTACTGGGAATTCACAGCGAAGTTATTATCTAGCAGTGATCTTTACTTATCAAATATATAGATATTAATGAATGAAAGAACACAACAGAAACAACACACAGAACCACGACACAAGATATAACGTGGTTCATCCCCAGTGTAGGGGTTACGTCCACAGAACTGTGTTTTATTCAACTTTCTACAAAAACCACAGTTCTGATTTGCGCACTCAGCTGCAGATCCCTTCAAGTCCTCAAAGCCATGCACACAACTGCAGGCCTTTGCGCACACAGCTGCAGATTTCCTTAATCACCCAAAAACCCTCTGTGCCCATAGCTGCAGAGGTCGTCCACGCACACAATTGGGACTTAACATTTTCTTACAAAATAGCCTTAGCTTTGCATCAATTCATATTACAAAAAAAGCCTAACCTGACTTATTTACAAGAGTTCCTATTTATACAGCGCACTTATTACAAAACCATGGGCTTAAACCATGGGCACCCTGAACCCTAAACCCTGGATTTAAACCATGGTTTTATTACAAAATAAGGTTTTTACTCAACCCCGACACCCCTAAGACTATTTTGAGCCATAACTCCGCTTACAAGCTCCCCAAAACCCACAGATTTACCCACCTTAGGACCGTTAGGGTGCACGCCCCAACAGGCCCCTAAGACTCACCAGTGTCCCATCCCGAGACACTCTGCTGGTTTCCAGGTGGACGAAGCTTCTTTGCAAGGACGGTGAACTGAGTATTTAGACTGTGCATGATGTCATCAGTTGCTTTCTCCTTTTCCACCAACTCCTGTAGTACTGCGGATGATACTTCGCTGGCCTTTTCCTATGCGAATGCATCATATTCCTTCAAAATTTTGAACTGGCTATCCACAGCAGTACTTAATTCAAAAGCCTCACTGACAAGTGGCTGTATAGAGTTTTCCAACTCTATTACTTTCACACTGCACGACTCAATTTCCTGCTGGAGTTCCTTGCTGCGCTTTACTTTGAGCATTTTCTCCATAGGTGACAGAGTCTTAATTTCCGCTTTTACGGCATCCAACTTTGCATGTCACTGCTTGATGGTTTCTTGCAGCTGTCCTATTTCTGGATGTTCCTGCAGGGTGGTCCAGGCCTCAACACTATCTCTGAGTAGCTTTGCTGCGCTACCCACAATATCTGAAATTTTCGCTGCTGATTCCTGAATGTCTACGCGGCGTTGTTCTTTGATTTCAGGTGGATTTTCTGGAGGAATGCGCAGTTGAAGCTCCGCAATATGAGTCTCATGTGCTTCTTTGAGCTTCTCAATTTCACAGCGAGACTGCTGTGTGTAGTCTTTCAGCCTGACCAATCTTTGTTCTGGCTCTTCCACCAGCTGCACGTTGAAGTCAGGAAGACTTTGACATGCCTCATCCAGAACTCGGACTAGTGTAATCTGCTTTCGTTTGGCATCCCTCTTTCTCTGCTCTATTGCCTCTAGCTATGCTACGAAGCCCTGCTGCTGACTGAGGGAATTTTCTAACTGCATCTGCGAATATTGGTCTCCTGCCTGGATTTCTTTCATTATTGCTAACTGACAGAGGTGTAGCTCTGTCATGGGCATCTTAGTGTAATCTATTCCAACCTTCATGCTCATCTCCGCACGAGACGCTGCATCAGTTATTATGATGGCTACACTTGACACTTGTCCTTTGTTATCTCTAGCCGACCATTGCCTTAGGTCAGGCTGTGCACTGACTGGGGTGCTATTGGCTACAGTTCCAGTCACTGACTTCGCTACTAAGTCCTTAAGCTCTGAGACATGCTTTACTATGCCGGTGATGGCATCCAGATGCGCAGCTGCAAACTCTGACCATTGTTTAGTGAGAACTTCGGTGGATTTTGACAAAGCCTCATCAAGCTCCTCACTTGTCAAGCCGGGCGCTTCATCGATATTCTTAGCTTTTGATGCCTTCGCTTTCTTGCACGACTACGGTTTGTTTACTTCCTATGCTTCCGGTGTCTTGCGCTTATGCTGCCTATTAGGGTCTAAGGTAGTGTTCACCGAGTCTTCTTCTTCTTCTTATTCATCTTCATTTCCACCATCTCCTCCCTGGTTGCTTTCAGTTTGTTGCGACTGAGTTTGTTCGTCACTATCTTCGAGGGGGTCTTGCTGCTGCATGTGACTGGGGCCTGCGCCCACATCAATGACAGGAGGGACAGGAATCTTAGGTTTTGTTCCTGCGTATTTTAACCATTCTGCCGGCCACTGCTGTACTACCGCGAGGATGTCATCTTTAGTCACTACATATGGTAACTGTTGGTAATAAATCCCGATTCAATATTCTATTCACGACTAAAACATTAATTTATAGATTACAATGAGGCGGTTGAGAACCAGCCTTTTCACCTTCCCGGGCAACTATTCAAATTCCTATTTAATTATTTATTTACAATAATCCTGACGGATTATATTCTAACAATCCCCCTCTTAATCCGAAGGGGTGTTCGTAAGTCCGAGCATGTTTCTGAATCTTTCAAACTTTTCTCGTCCAAGCGCTTTGGTGAATATGTCTGCAACTTGATCATTTGTGGAACAATGTCGAAGATGGACTGTCTTGGCCTCTACATGATGTCGAATCAAATGATACTTTGTGTTGATGTGTTTGGTTCGATCATGGAATCTAGGATTCTTTGCCAGCTTGATTGCAGAAGTATTGTCGACCAACAATGGAGTGGAGTTCTCTTGTTTTTCTTGCAAATCTTCAAGTATCTTCCTGAGCCATACTATTTCTTTTGTTGCTTCAGCTGCAGCCACATATTGTGCTTC
>LPNX010167573.1:0-101252 GCA_001517045.1 Pseudotsuga menziesii | reverse complement strand
TACAAGAATCAGAAGATTTACTAGCATCTTGGTCATCTTTCTTCTGGTTGTGCTTGTCTTTGATGGATTCCCATGAAGCCCAGCACTGATCTGATGTGTGCCCTGTCTTTCCACAACGTTTGCATTGCAAATTTGATCTTTTGCTTCTGCCCCCTCTGCCTCTGAAATTTCTTCTTCTTCTGCCTCTCTCTTTGCCGCAATCTCCCTTGAAAGGGTCTTTGGATTGGTCTTTGCCGGCAAGGGAAGCACCAATACTAGATGCCAAAGAGTGCATCTTTACAACTGTTAGTGTAATTTACAATAATAAACTTGATATGACAAAGAGAAAAACAATAACCTTGCAGGTATACAGTCTCTGCCAAGGTGTACAATGCAACTTCAGGTTTTAAAGAGATACAATAATAGTATCGTTGCTTCAATTCGCAGCAATTTCAAGGAGAAGAAATTCAGTACAGGGTCTTCCAAAAGGCAGCAATGCAAATGGTGAAACCAGCAAAAAGGATAACAACTTTCAATATATACTCAGCTCCAAAACTGTAGCATATATTATTTCAATATACTCAGCTCCACAACTCAGTGATATCAATCACCAGAGGAATTAGGGCACAATCACAGGCAGCAACATATATCACAGATACTCAACGCATATATCACTCCCTCATGAAATGGAAGCACTCATTTATTAGTTTTTTCAGCTGGCAGCTCCACGTAGTCTTCTTCCTTCAACTCCGTCTTCACAACGATGAAAAAAACTGGATTCCACACTGTCAACAATAGTGCGCAATCTTCTTTTCCTTCTTAATATCAATCAGATTTTAAAATGTATTGCAGATGCATTGCCAGATTTTACAAAGCAAAATCAGCATCCAATTTTTAAATTATCAAAGGCCAAAAAATTAGGACAGAAACATTACTGCTCTACAATACATAGAGAGACATGATATGCTAAATGGTGATCATGTGCAAGTTCAGAACACGTTTCTAGCTATAAAAGTTGAAACATATCTGCGCAGATATATATCAGTCACAACATGGAATTAGGGTTTATTCTGAAGCAGACCAGCCGTAGCAACCTTGGGATATTTTTTCTGCGCAGGTCGCAGCTCACAAAATATCAGAATGAATGGGCAATCACAAGTCGCAGCAATATATCAACGCAGTATATATCAAATGCAGTCTTCAAAATTAATAATTAATATGCAGACATCACCAATCCTACTCTCAACACCACGTAGCAGTCTTTCCACGCTCACCGCACCAGGCAAAAATTAGGGTTCATCTCGCAGCAGTTCCAGTATTCTAGCAATATACATTGCACTATGATCAACACTTCAATGCAGGCTCCAGCATTCACGTCCAGCTGATCAACACTTCAACGCAGGCTCCAGCATTCACGCAGCTGATCAACACTTCAACGCAGGCTCCAGCATTCACGTCCAACTGATCAACACTTCAACGCAGGCTCCAGCATTCACGCAGCTGATCAACACAGATAATCTCAAAGCAGATAATCTCCAGCAGCTGTCTTCAATGCAAATAATCTCAACGCAGATAATCTCCAGCATACATAATTTCTCCAATATATCAGTCTTCAACGTGGCTCTTAATCAGCAATCTCTTCACGGAAGAGAAACATTCTCCAATATATCAGTCTTCAACGTGGCTCTTAATCAGCAATCTCTTCATGGAAGAGAAACATTCTCCAATATATCAGTCTTCATATATTATTGGAATATAAATAAAAAACTCACGCAACATATATTATATCACTCAGCATAAACATTGATAGGTTTCCACGCTGATGGGTCGCAGCTCCATGCAGGAGAAACACTTGAGATCTTCCACAACAAATTTTAAATCGTGTCTCTCTATCTCAGCTCCACTTCCAGGAGAAACATTTGAAATCGCAGCTCCACTTCCAGGAGAAACAATTGAAATCACATCTCTCAGCAATGTGGAAGGACACTACAAGAGGGCGCAATCTACACAAGTCTAGGCACACTATATTGAAAATGGGATGTATCAGTGATGGTAAAATTAGGGTTTTGAGTGGTCAGGGAGGACGGCGGACTCACGGCCAAAGAGCTGTGCTTTTCATAGAAAATAAAATTCCATGAAAACCCACAGGATATACAAATCGCAGGATATTCACATGATAATACACTTACAAAACGCTCAACTCATTAGGGTTTCCTCAGCACACAAACTCAATCATGAAGGAATTTGCATGCGACTCGATTGGCAGATTGATGGAGCAGTCTGGCAATGGACTGGCAAGCAGAATGACAATGGACAAAAATGTAGCAGGAGTTATGGCAGACATCCCTGCTCTGATACCACTTGTTGGTAATAACTCCCGATTCAATATTCTATTCACGACTAAAACATTAATTTATAGATTACAATGAGGCGGTTGAGAACCGGCCTTTTCACCTTCCCGGGCAACTATTCAAATTCCTATTTAATTATTTATTTACAATAATCCTGACGGATTATATTCTAACAGTAACTTAAACCATTGATGCTTCTTATCTGCGCAAACCTGGATAAAAATATGGTGCATATCGGCCCTGAAATTGACCGCTCCATCATACTGAGAGAACAACTCATTACTAAGCCGTGGGGTGTTTATAATATCATACGAGATACTCATCATATAAAAGGAAAATACATAGTTTGTCATATGTTGGTGGGTTTTATCCTGTGAAACCCACAGCGATGAGTACCTGGCTGCGCTAGGCATGTGTGTTGGTACAGCAGCAAACTGTGCTTCAGTAGGTTCTTGCCATCCTACCAGTGCGATGAGGACAATCAACCATGAGTAGTGGAAGGGCCTACCTTTTTCTTGCGCGTCGTGAGCGTCTTCAAGGAATTTTTTCGTAAGATAGGATGCCCAGTTGTAACTGTAGCCTTCGGCGCAGTTGATAGCAATTCTGATGACCAGAGCAAGCACTTCAGTTGGTCTACATTTCCGCATAATTTTGCATGCTAAGAGCTAAGCTATGAAGCAAATGTTCTACTCTTGAATCGCGGAAGTGTGATACTCGCGTTTCCCCTTCGTCAGGCCAAAGCGCTCCTTCATGCTTTGTGCGAGCTTCGTATCTTCGTGCTTTGAGGGAAACTCTATCCCTGGATCAGGCCCTGCCATTGGTAAGCCTGTGATCCTATGAATGAGCTCACCATTAATAAGAATTTTCTTGTCGCCGATCCATAGGTAGCCATCATGTACTAACGCCAGCAGCTGCTTGACCATGATGGTGACCTGTGTGCTGCGACCAAAATGGGGAACATTGAGCATCTTCAGCAAACCAGCTAGATCCAATCCAGCAGCCCACTGTTTTACTTCCAATAAGGTTGCCCCAGTCTCTTGATATTTAACGAAGTGTAAGTATTGGGCTGGTGCGAACTGTGGAAACTTCCCACGGTCATTTGTGTCGTGGTCGGCATACTTAAGCTGGTCTATTTTTCTTGTCACCGTGCCAACTAGCTACACACCCGGGGGTAGCGAAGGGGTGCATATAGTGAACTTAGCACTCCGCCGAGGCGGTTTAACTCCTGGTCGAATAGGCTGAAGATATGGTGGCCACTGCGGGGCAATGTCCTCATCCCCTGCAACTGGAATCTCTGCTGAGCCAGGCGGACTCATCCCAAGATCCTCCGATGTTTTCCCTGATGGCTTATGTCTGTCTTCGTTCTGCTTAGAACAAACTTCAGGCTTAAACTGTTTCCTGGCAGATCATGTCTGCATTGGCGGGATCGGTGCTGGTAGAGTCTCTTCACGGGCTGCAGGCTCCAGTGGGGGGGCGAAAATGTTCTTCAGACCCATCTGTTCAAACTATCTCAATAAGTCCTGGAGTTCACGATCAGCTAACATAGGTTCAATGGTGAAACTCAAGGAAATGCAGAATGTGATTTCCCCGTGCCCGGGTGTCTTCATATACAATCCATCGACCAAATATACCATAAATGTACATTGAAGGCGCCAAATCTGACAGAGGTCCTATTGCCACGGCGCTAGATTTCGACGGATATCATTACGACAAGCAATTAAGGCAATTAAAGTACCGGCGCCACCAAATCGATAGTGTTCCAATGGTGGGATTTTGGGATACAGCACATCCAGGTCTACAGCTGTGTCACAATAAGGACCATCGACACCATATGCACCTTTGGCACATCCAGACAAATTCTGCGACGAAGCTGTGAGAGTCGATCCCGCAGGTTGGGACTTGGTGATTTCTTGGCCACCAGACCTGTTAGTATGCCGAGGCTCGACCTACGGATATGAGTTCTCTGCTACAGGTGCCTGGATATGTACAAACCTATGTGCCCATCGAGGTACATGTTTCCATGCTTCGTAACAGTGCTCCAAGTGTTCCTGCAGTCCCCTCTGCCCATCGAACCTCCTGCGCACCTCCTGGAGCTGATCCACAAATCTTAGGCGAAGAGATATTTGACAAGCTTCCCAACTAGGAATGTACTTCTTATGGTTATTCCCCCCCTAAACCTACGATGGCCCATATGCATGACGACATTAAGCTCCCTGTTTTCAAAGGCACTGGATCAGAGGATCCAGAACAGTTCTGGTTTTTATGTGAAGCAGTGTGGACTGCTAAGTCCATTACGGATCAAGATACAAAAAGAGCGCAGCTGGTTACTTCTTTCAGAGACCGTGGTCTGACCTGGTTCATGAAGTTCTCCAGCGCTCAGAACCATGCATTGGCTGATATAAAAGCAGCAATGATAAAGGAGTTTAAGAAGCTGAAATCCGAGTCGCAGTGTATCACTGAATTGAAAGAGATTCAGCAGAGGCGTGGAGAATCAATGTGGGACTTTGACCAAATATTCAAAGTTCTGCTAGACGAAGTCAGTTTCCCCATTGGACCTACGCAGCACAAGGAATGGTTTATTGCAGCGTTGCTACCACATATCAGAACTCCACTCATGCAACAGAAGGTTGCTGACCAACAGGAGGCTCTAGAAATCGCGATGAAGCTTGAAACCGTTCCTGTCAAAGATAACTCTGGTATCGCTCAAATCCAAGCGCAGATGGCAGCGATGGCTCTTGAGCTTCGTGATATGAAGAAAGGAAAAAGTGGTCATGAAGAGGTCTGGTGCACACAATGTCGGACAGAAGGTCACGACAAGGAACAGTGTCATGTGGTAAGAAATTACCTAAATACTGGTGCGCCAAACCCGTTCAACCCTACTATTCTATATTGTGAGATATGTCAGACAACTGGCCAGCATCGACCTAAGAATTTCTATTTGCTACAGAGGTATGTGCAAGTCCCCAAGAACCCTTACTGCAAATTTTGTAAGTCCATAGGACATAATGAAGACGAGTGTCGCAGTTATGACCTCATGAGAGAACGCACCTACGATGCATATTGGGTACAAAATGAGGGACAGAGTAATGACGGTTATGGCTACCGCGGTGGTGCGTCAAGTAGAGGTGGTTTTGGAGGCCGTGGTTGTGGTGGCATGGCTGGCAGAGGTTGTGGTCAAGTGGTGTGTTATAACTACAACCAGGCCAGACACCTGGCTCGTGACTATAGCTAAGGATGTTTGGCAGAACTAGGGCCCCTTCTCTTTTACCAAGATACGCCATGGACTGCGTTGTTCACAAAGAAGTGGTGACGCAGCTTTACATTGATGGGATTGGGAACTTCCTATTTGATCAGAAGAAGGTTGTATACCCACCACCCCCATTCTATATAGGTAGCTATAAGTTCTCCAAGGTGAAAAGTGCACTGGATTTTGTAAAGGAGTTGGAATACTTCCACTTTGGGGAAATAAGCTTTCATAGAAATGATTTAGAAGACAAGGTTACTAACTATTGTGCAGTAGCAGGGGTACATTTTGAGTACATGAATTACTGGGATAAAAATGAAGAAATATTCTGCAATGTCTGCAATATGATAGCTCTAAGAAAAATATTCAAGCAAAAGATAACAACTGTAGGAGGCAAGGGAAGCAGTAGTAAAGCTATTGTGTAGCAAAAGAAACAAGAAGAAGGATCCACGAAAAAAGAGAGGAGAAGTGTTGGGGCGCGCACCCTAACGGTCCTTAAGGTGGGTAACTCCGCGGGTTTTTGGGAGCTTGTAAGCGGATTTACGGCTCAAAATAGTCTTAGGGGTGTTGGGGTTGAGTAAAAACCTTATTTTGTAATAAACCCATGGTTTAAATCTAGGGTTTAGGGTTCGGGGTGCCCATGGTTTAATCCCATGGTTTTGTAATAAGTGCGCTGTATAAATAGGCACTCTTGTAAATAAGTCAGGTTAGGCTTTTTGTGTAAGATGAATTGATGCGAAGCTAAGGCTATTTTGTAAGAAGAGGTTAAGTCCCGGCTGTGTGCGTGGATGACCTCTGCAGTTGTGTGCGCAAAGGGTTTTTGGGTGATTAAGGAAATCTGCAGCTGTGTGCGCAGAGGCCTGCAGCTGTGTGTGTGGCTTTGAGGACTTGAAGGGATCTGAAGCTGAGTGCGCATATCAGAACTGTGGTTTTTGTAGAAAGTTGAATAAAACACAGTTCTATGGACGTAACCCCTACACTGGGGGTGAACCACGTTATATCTTGTGTCGTGGTTCTGTGTGTTGTTTATGTTGTGTTCTTTCATGCATTAATATCTATATATATAATAAGTAAAGATTACTGCTAGATAATAAGTTTGCTGTGAAGTCCCAGTAAAGGGCTTTGCAAGGCACTGTTTGTTTATCTAACCGCGAAGCTAAATAAGTGAATGTTAAGCTCTGTGATTTATATTTATAATCTGTTTGAAAGCTAAAGGTACAGTAATATCCCTCTTCTACTTGCAGAAATCTGGTTCTGCAGCACCCCATAGCAGTTTCGAGTGAGAATGCAACCTGTTTGCAGGTTGTTGCCGAAAGGGCCAACTCTGTGGGTCTTTTGTTGGTGCGAAGTTAAAGGTATAAAACCTGGGTCTGCCCTATAGCCCAACAAATTGGTTCCGTTGATGGTTGAACTCAGTATCTTCTCAAGAGGGGTTTACGTCGTACCTCGAGGGCTATGTTTTGGAGACCCTCTGTGAAGGAAATCGGTGATTGGCTTGATGAGACTTATCTAAAATTCGCTAAGCAAGAGAACAAATATCCACATCATAGTGCAAACGAATTTTTACAAAGGTATGTTTTTTGTGATGTTTATGAAATTTTCTTTGGTAGTATCCACATAGAGTTGCACCAGTGGTTATCCAGGTTAACAAAGAGAAGGATGAACTTCCAAGAACGGCAGTTTCCTGCTTGGACCCCCACGAGAATTAATATACTAAAAAGGGTGAACAACGAGATATCCCGCGCTGTTGATTTCTAGACAACGCGAACCCTTGAAGCCTTTGTGACAGAGTTCACCATCGACACGAGTACTTCCTTTAGTGAAGCCGAGCGACAGTTTTTCAAAGGACCAAGGGGTAAGTTTTTGAATTCATTTAGCTTGAGAATTAAAATTCTATTAGCTGAAAAAGGTATATTGCTCATTGAATCAGACTGTTAGATTTTGTATTACTAACCTATGTTTGCAAGTGAAAATACCTTCGACGAGCAAAGTGGTTTGCTGCGAAGTGGAAAAAAGTACAAGAGAGATTTTGGATCCTATTCCCAGGGTCATTATACCAATTATCCCCTTATAAATCCCGTAGATTTAGAACCCGAAGAAACCCCTTCAGTTGGAAACCCTCCGGTAACCCCGTAGCGAAGACCTATTATCCCTAAGAACCCGTCGCAGTCTGAAAGTCACCCTAGCCCGAGTATTCCTGTCGCAGGTCAGTCTACCCGAGTAAGTTCCCCCCCGCCTACTTCCAGTCCCCCTCCTTCCCCACCTAGACCTGCGATGGCCCATATGCATGATGAAATTAAGCTCCCTGTTTTCAAAGGAACTGGATCAGAGGATCCAGAACAGTTTTGGTTTTTATGTGAAGCAGTGTGGACTGCTAAGTCCATTATGGATCAAGATACAAAAAGAGCGCAGCTGGTTACTTCTTTCAGAGACCGTGCTCTAACTTGGTTCATGAAGTTCTCCAGCACTCAGAACCATGCATTGGCTGATATAAAAGCAGCAATGATAAAGGAATTTAAGAAGCCGAAATGTGAGTCACAGTGTATCACTGAATTGAAAGAGATTCAGCAAAGGCGTGGAGAATCAGTGTGGGACTTTGACCAAAGATTCAAAGTTCTGCTAGACGAAGTCAGTTTCCCCATTGGACCTACGCAGCACAAGGAATGATTTATTGCAGCGTTGCTACCACATATAAGAAGTCCACTCATGCAACAGAAGGTTGCTGACCAGCAGGAGGCTCTGGAAATCGTGATGAATCTTGAAACTGCTCTTGTCGAAGATCACTCTGGTATCGCTCAAATCCTAGTGCAGTTGGCAGCGATGGCTCTGGAGCTTCGCGATATGAAGAAAGGAAAAACCGGTCGCGAAGAGGTCTGGTGCACACAATGTCGGTCAGAAGGTCACGACAAGGAACAGTGTCCTGTGGTAAGAAATTACCTGAATACTGGTGCGCGAAACCCGTTCAACCCTACTATTCTATATTGTGAGAACTGTCGGACAACTGGCCAGCATCGACCTGAGAATTGCTATCTGCTACAGAGGTATGTGCAAGTCCCCAAGAACCCTTACTGCAAATTCTGTAAGTCCGTAGGACATAATGAATATGAGTGTCGTAGTTAGGACCTCATGAGAGAATGCACCTACGATGCCTACCGGGTACAAAATGAGGGACAGAGTAATGATGGTTATGGCTACTGCGGTGGTGCGTCAGGTAGAGGTGGTTTTGGAGGCCATGGTCGTGGTGGCATGGCTGGTAGAGGTCGTGGTCAGGTGGTGTGTTATAACTGCAACCAGGCCAGACACCTGGCTCGCGACTATCGAAACCCGACTACAACATGTCGGTATTGCCGAGCGGTAGATCATGTGATCGAGCAGTGCCCGTAGTTGATAGCTAAGATTTAGGAAAGAAACAGTGTCCCTTCTCAGCATCTTCAAATGATTTCAGTCGAGCCAAGACCTGCCCCAGCCATTAATGTTGTTACCAGAAGTGGAGCTATGATGCATATACAGCCTGCCGAGAAACAACCTAACAAGGCTTGGGTTCGTAAGGCCCCCGTGAAAGTCCCCGCCTTTGATATTTCAAGAGAAAAGGAGACATTCATGGAAGCCAAGAAAGATTTTGTGGATTCTAGCACAGCAGTAGCACCTGCGCAGCCACATCAGCAGCAGTCGCAGCCGCACGAAGCTTCAACGGATAAAGTAAGTACACTGTCCTCCTTTTTACAGAGTTGTCTGAAACTTTTAAGAAATTAGAATGCTTTAAGTGAGTTGCAGAAAGTTATTGCTTCCTGCGAACCTCAGCACGGTTCTGGTCAGGCAAAAGCTGTCCATAGAGTCAGAAGAACTGGTAGGGAAATGAGGTTGAATGCTCAGATATGAGAGTATGAGATGACTGATGTGATCTTGGATTTAGGGTCAGAAGTCAATGTCCTAACCAAGCAGACCTGGGAACAAATGGGAAAACCTACCCTTTATTGGTCCCCTATACAGTTGAGATTAGCCAATCAGCAGAAGATTGTGCCCCTAGTACGATTTCCTAATGTGCCAGTAGATATTGATGGAGTCTGTACTGCAGCCGACTTTGAAGTTATTGAGATCATTGATGACAGCAACTCCTATCCAGCCTTGCTAGGTATTGAGTGGGCACTATACAATGATGCAGTCATTAACCTTAAGAAGAGACAAATGACTTTTGAAGGGAAAGAGTTGCAAGTCATCGTACCACTGAATCCCTCACAAGGAGAAAGATACATAGAACCACTCAAAAACGAAGATCAGGATGTTTTGGAGCACATCTATAACATCATAGCGAAGGAAGAAGATTATATTGACCCCAGTGCCGAAGGTATTATGGATTGGCAGTGTGACAGCTCCCTTATGTCGGACTCAAATGATGGTTTAGAGAACTGGGAGAACCGATTGTATGAGCTCCATAAACACAGATGTGCCAGAATTACCAAGTCTCTTAGATGCCTTACAAGAGCCTTACCCATTTTTGATGGTTCGACAGACCCAGAAGAGTCTAGTGCGACATTCTTAGAACAGATACTGGATTCACAGACATGGGAGAATCTGGATTCAGCATTCCATCCCACCGGAGCAAGATGGAGGGATAACCATAAGAAGTACATTCCTAGTTGGGAAGCTTGTCAGAGATCTCTTCGCCTAAGATTTGTGGATCAGCTCCGGGAGGTGCGCAGCCGGTTCGATGGGCAGAGGGGACCGTAGGAACACTTGGAGCACTGTTACGAAGCATGGAAACATGTACCTCGACGGGCACATAGGTTTGTACATATCCGGGCACCTGTAGCAGAGAACTCATATTCGAAGGTCGGGCCTCGGCATGCTCATAGGTCTAGTGACCAAGAAACCACCAAGTACCAACCTGTGGGATCAAAGCTCACAGCTTGGTCACAGAATTTGTCAGGATGTACCGAAGGTCCATATGGTGTCGATGGTCCTTATTATGACGCTGCTGCAGACCTGGCTGCACTGCAGCCCAAAAGACGACCGTTGGAACACTGCCGATTTGGCGGCGCCAGTACTTTAATTGCCTTAATTGCTTGTCCTAATGATATCCGCCAAAATCTAGCACCGTGGCAATAGGACCTCTGTCAGATTTGGCTCCTTCAATGTACATTTATGGTAGATTTGGTCGATGGATTGTATATGAAGACACCCGGGCACGGGGAAATCACATTCCACATTTCCTTGAGTTTCACAATTGAACCCATGTCAGCTGATCGTGAACTCTAGGACTCATTGAGAGATTTTGAACAGACGGGTCTGCAAAACATTTTCGCCCCCCCACTGGATCCTGCAGCTCGTGAAGAGACTCTACCAACACCGACCCCGCCAATGCAGACACGATCTGCCAGGAAACAGTTTAAGCCTGAAGTTTGTTCTAAGCGGAACGAAGACAGACATAAGCAATCAGGGAAAACATCGGAGGATCCTGGGATGAATTCGCCTAGCTCAGCAGAGATCCCACTTGCAGGGGATGAGGACATTGCCCCGCATCGGCCACCATATCTTCAGCCTATTCGACCAGGAGTTAAACCGCCTCGACGGAGTGCTAAGTTCACTATATGCACCTCTTCGCTGCCCCTGGGTGTGCAGCTAGTCGACACGATGACAGGAAAAATAGACCAGCTTAAGTATGCCGACCACGACACGAATGACCGTGGGAAGTTTCCATAGTTCGCACTAGCCCAATACTTACACTTTGTTAAATATCAAGAGACTGGGGCGACCTTATTGGAATTAAAATAGTGGGCTGTCGGCTTGGATCTAGCTGGTTTGCTGAAGATGCTCAATGTTCCCCATTTTGGTCGTAGCACACAGGTCACCATCATGGTCAAGCAGCTGCTAGCGTTTGTACATGACGACTACCTATGGATCGGTGATAAGAAAATTCTTATTAATGGTGAACTCATTCATAGGATCACAGGCTTACCAATGGCAGGGCCTGATCCGGGGACAGAGTTTCCCTCAAAGCACGAATATACGAAGCTCGCACAAAGCATGAAGGAGAACTTTGGCCTGACGAAGGGGAAACGTGGGTATCACACTTCCACGATTAAAGAGCAAAACATTCGCTTCGCAGCTGAGCTCTTAGCATGCAAAATTATGTGGAAATGCAGGCCAACTGAAGTGCTAGCCCCAGTCATCAGAATTGCTATCAACTGCGCCGAAGGCTACAGCTACAACTGGGCATCCTATCTTGCGAAGGAATTCCTTGAAGACGCTCACGACGTGCAGGAGAAAGGTAGGCCCTTCCACTACTCATGGTTGATTGTCCTCATTGCACTGGTAGGATGGCAAGAACTTACTGAAGCACAGTTTGCTGCTGTACCGGCGCACATGCCTGGTGCAGCCAGGTACACATCGCTGTGGGTTTCATAGGATAAAACACACCAACAGATGACAAAATATGTATTTTCCTTTTATATGATGAGTATCTCGTATGAGATTATAAACACCCCACGACTCAGTAATGAGTTGTTCTCTCAGTATGATGGAGCAGTCAATTTCAGGGCCGATATGCACAATATTTTTATCCAGGCTTGCGCAGATAAGAAGCATCAATGGTTTAAGTTGCCATATGTATTGACTAAAGATGGCATCCTCACGATAGTACAGCAATGGCTAGCAGAATGGTTAAAATACGTAGGAACAAAACCTAATATTCCTGTCCCTCCTGTCACTGATATGGGCGCAGGCCCCAGTTACACGCAGTAGGAAGACCCCCTCGAAGACAGTGACGAACAAAGTTAGTCGCAGCAGACTGAAAGCAACCAAGGAGGAGATGGTGGAAATGAAGATGAAGAAGAAGAAGAAGAAGACTCGGTGAACACTACCTCAGACCCTAATAGGTAGCATAGGCACAAGACACCGGAAGCAGAGGAAGTAAACAAACCGCAGTCGCGCAAGAAAGCAAAGGCATCAAAGGCTAAGAATATCGATGAAGCACCCGGCTTGAAATCTTGGTTCCGTTGCTGGTTGAACTTAGTATCTGCTCAAGAGGGGTTTACGTTGTACCTCGAGGGATATGTTCTGGAGACCCTCTGTGAAGGAAATCGGTGATTGGATTGATGAGACTTATCTAAAATTCGCTGAGCAAGAGAACAAAGATCCGCGTCGTAGTGCAAACGACTTTTTACAAAGGTATGTTTTTTGTGATGTTTATGAAATTTTCTTTGGTAGTATCCACATAGCATTGCACCAGTGGTTATCCAGGTTAACAGAGAGAAGGACAAACTTCCAAGAACGTCAGTTTCCTGCTTGGACCCCTGCGAGAATTAATATACTAAAAAGGGTGAACAACGAGATATCCCGCGCTGTTGATTTCTAGAGAACACGAACCCTTGAAGCCTTTGTGACGGAGTTCACCATCGACATGAGTACTTCCTTTAGTGAAGCTGAGCGGCAGTTTTTCAAAGGACCAAGGGGTAAGTTTTTGAATTCATTTAGCTTGAGAGTTAAAATGCTATTAGCTAAAAAAGGTATATTGCTCATTGAATCAGACTGTTAGATTTTGTATTACTAACCTATGTTTGCAAGTGAAAATACCTTCGACGAGCAAAGTGGTTTGCTGTGAAGTGGAAAAAGGTACAAGAGAGATTTTGGATCCTATTCCCAGGGTCATCATACCGAGTATCCCCCTATAAATCCCATAGATTCAGAACCCGAAGAAACCCCTTCGGTTGGAAACCCTCCGGTAACCCCATAGCGAAGACCTATTATCCTTGAGAACCCGTCACAGTCTGAAATTCACCCTAGCTCGAGTATTCCTGTCACAGGTCAGTCTACCCCAGTAATTTCCCCTCTGCCTACTTCTAGCCTCCCCCCCTAGACTTGCGATGGCCCATATGCATGACGACATTAAGCTCCCTGTTTTCAAAGGAACTGGATCAGAGGATCCAGAACAGTTATGGTTTTTATGTGAAGCAGTGTGGACTGCTAAGTCCGTTACGGATCAAGATACGAAAAGAGCACAACTGGTTACTTCTTTCAAAGACCATGCTCTAACCTGGTTCATGAAGTTCTCTAGCACTCAAAACCATGCATTGGCTTATATAAAAGTAGCAATGATAAAGGAATTTAAGAAGCTGAAATCTGAGTCGCAGTGTATCACTGAGTTGAAAGAGATTCAGCAGAAGCGTGGCAAATTAGTGTGGGACTTTGATCAGAGGTTCAAAGTTATGCTAGACCAAGTCAGTTTTACCATTGGACTTGCGTAGCACAAGGAATGGTTCGTTGCAGAATTGCTACCACATATCCGAACTCCACTCATGCAACAGAAGGTTGTTGACCAGCAGGAGGCTCTGGAAATCGTGATGAAGCTTGAAATCGCCCCTGTCGCAGACAATTCTGGTATTGCTCAAATCCAAGCGCAGTTGGCAGCGATGGCTCTGGAGCTTCAGGATATGAAACAAGGAAAAACCGGTCGCAAAGAGGTTTGGTGTACACAATGTCGCACAGAAGGTCATGCCAAGGAACACTGTCCTGTGGTAAGAAATTACCCGAATATTGGTGCCCCAAACCCGTTTACCCCGCAAGTTCTTTATTGTGATCTTTGCAAAACAACAGGGCAACATCGACCTAAAGACTGCTATCTGCTACAGAGGTATGGACAAGTACCTAAGAACCCCTATTGTAAATTCTGTAAGTCCGTAGGACATAACGAAGACGAGTGTCACAGTTATAACTTTATGAGAGAGAGCACCTACGATGCCTATCACGTACAAAATGAGGGACCGAGCAATGATGGCTATGGCTACCGGGGTGGTGCATCAGGTAGATGTGCTTTTGGAGGCTGTGGTTGTGGTAGTATCGCTGGCAGAGGACGCGGTTAGGTGGTGTGTTATAACTGCAACCAGGCCGGACATCTGGCTCGCGACTCTCGGAACCCGACTATGACATGTCAGTATTGCCGAGCAGTAGATCATGTGATCGAGCAGTGCCCACAGTTGATAGATAAGATTTAGGAAAGAAATAGTGCCCCTAATCAGAATCTTCAGATGATTTTCGTCGAGCATAGACCTGCCCCATCCATTAATGTTGTTACCAGAAGTGGAGCTACGACGCATATACAGCCTGCCGAGACACAACCTGACGAGGCTTGGGTTCGTAAAGCCCCCGTGAAAATTCTTGCCTTTGATATTGGAAAAGAGAAAGAAACATTCATGGAAGCCCAGAAAGATTTTGTGGATTCTAGTACATCAGTAGTACCTGCGCAACCACATCAGCAGCAGTCACTGCTGCAAGAAGCTTCGACGGACAAAGTAAGTACCCTGTCCTCCTTTTTACAGAGTTGTCTAAAACTTTTAAGAAATCAGAATGCTTTAACTGAGTTGTAGAAAGTTATTGCTTCCTGCAAAACTCAGCAAGGTTTTGATCGGGCACAAGCTGTTCATAGAGTCAGAAGAACTGGTAGGGAAATGAGGTTGAACGATCAGATAGGAGAGTATGAGATGACTGATGTGATCTTGGACTTAGGGTCAGAAGTCAATGTCCTAACCAAGCAAACTTGGGAACAAATGGGAAAACCTACCCTTGATTGGTCCCCTATACAGTTGAGATTAGCCAATCAGCAGAAGATTGTGCCCCTAGGACGGTTCCCTAATGTCCTAGTAGATATTGATGGTGTCTGTATTGTAGTAGACTTCGAAGTTATTGAGATCATTGATGACAGCAATCCCTATCCAGCCTTGTTAGGTATTGAGTGGGAAATGGCAAATGCTGCAGTTATTAACCTTAAGAAGAGACAGATGACTTTTGAAGGGAAAGACTTGAGAGTCATAGTCCCATTGGATCCTTCCCAAGGAGAAAGGTACACAGAACCCCTCTGAGATGAAGATTAGGATGCGTTGGACCATATCTACAATATCACAGTGAAGGAAGAAGATTATGTTGATCCTAATGCCGAAGGTATTATGGATTGGCAATGTGATAGCTCCTGTATGACAGATTCAGATGATGGTCTAGAGAATTGGCAGAATAGATTGTATGAGCTACATGGCCACCGTTGTGCAAGAATTACCAAGTCTCTTAGATGGCTTGGCTCATAGACAAGACCCTTACCTGTTTTTGATGGTTCGACAGACCCAGAAGAGTTTATTGAGCAATTCTCAGCCCAGATACTAGACTCACAGAAAAAGGAGATTTTGGACTCAGCATTCCTCACAGCAGCCAGATGGTGGAATGGTCACAAACAATACATTCACAGTTGGGAATATTTCCAACAGTCCCTTCACACCATTCAACTTAGGGTCCCCGAAGTTGTGGATGGTCAAATGTTCGGCAAGCAGATCGAAGGATGGGGTCGCTGATAGATCCAGAAGGCCTTAACCAGCATTTCACGAAGGAAAGGAACAAGCAGCTAGCAACCACATGTATGGCTTCAGCAAGCAGCGCACCAGGCTTCGCCAACAAGATTCTACCACCAGAAAAGCAGCTGAGTGTCCCGGGACGGGCCACTGGTGAGTCTTAGGGGCCTATTGGGGCGCGCACCCTAACGGTCCTTCGGATGGGTAACTCCGCGGAGTTACGGGAGATTGTAAGAGGAGTCATGACCCAAAACAGTCTTAGGGGTGTCAGGGTTAAGTAAAAACCCTCTTTTTGTAATAAACCCATGGTTTAAGTCAAGGGTTTAGGGTTCGTGGTACCCATGGTTTAAGTCCATGGTTTTGTAATAGTGTGCTGTATAAATAGGCACTCTTGTAAATAAATCAGGTTAGGCTTTTTGTGTAAGATGAATCCATTAGAGGAATTTTCGGGTATAAAATGGGCCTCCTAAGGAAAATAATAAAAAAATAGTTAAAATAATAAAATAATAGTTAAAATAAAAAATAATATTGATTAATTTTGGAGGAAGAAAGAAAAAAACTACTTTTTGTGTTCGTATTTTCGACATATCTCCCTATGTTTTTACTCAAATTTCGATTGCGAGAGCTCATTGGATGCAGAATTTGGTTTCGCATCCAACGAGTACCCGCACTGCATACTTTTGATGGACCCCACTACCCCAAAAACAAGAAATACCTGAAAAAACATGATGATGACATCTGCATACTTTTGATGGACCCCGCTACCCCAAAAACAAGAAATACCTGAAAAAACATGATGATGATGTCATCATCACATTTTTTCAGGTATTTCTTGTTTTTGGGGTAGCGGGGTCCATCAAAAGTATGTAGTGAGGGTACTCGTTGGATGCGAAATCAAATTCCGCATCCAACGAGCTCTTCCAATCAAAATTTGAGTAAAAACACAATGAGATATGTCGAAAATACGAACAAAAAAAGTAGTTTTTTTTAATGATAAATATGTCAATTCAACCATTATGGTTGACTTATTTTATTGAAATTCTATTGGTTCTTGAATTCCAACTCACAAAAACTTATTTTGGCACGTTTTCTTATAAGGCCCATTTTAGACCCCAAATTTCCTCTAATGCGATGCGAAGCTAAGGCTATTTTGTAAGAAAAGGTTAATTCCCAGCTGTGTGCGTGGACGACCTCTGCAGTTGTGTGCGCAGAGGCCTGCAGCTGGGTGCGCAGATTTGAGGACTTGAAGAGATCTGCAGCTGAGTGCACAGATCAGAACTGTGATTTTTGTAGAAAGTTGAATAAAACACAGTTCTGTGGACGTAACCCCTACACTGGGGGTGAACCACGTTATATCTTGTGTCGTGGTTCTGTGTGTTGTTTCTGTTGTGTTCTTTCATGCATTAATATCTATATATCTAATAAGTAAAGATCACTACTAGATAATAACTTTGCTGTGAATTCCTAGTAAAGGGTTGCGCAAGGCACTGTTTGTTTATCTAACCGTGAAGCTAAATAAGTGAATGTTAAGCTTTGTGATTTATATTTATAATCTGTTTGAAAGCTAAAGGTACAGTAATATCCCTCTTCTGCTTGCAGAAATCTGGTTCTGTGGCACCCCATAGCAGTTTCAGGTGAGACTGCAACCTGTTCGCAGGTTGTTGCCGAAAGGGACAACTCTGTGGGTCTTTTGTTGGTGCGAAGTTAAAGGTATAAAACCCGGGTCTGCCCTATAGCCCAACAAATTGGTTCCATTGCTGGTTGAACTCAGTATCTGCTCAAGGGGGTTTTACGTCGTACCTCGAGGGCTATGTTCTGGAGACCCTCTGTAAAGGAAATCGGTGACTTGGTCGTAGTCTTGTTGGCCCTTTCGGCAACAACCTACGAACAGGTTGCAGTCTCACCCGAAACTGCTATGGGGTGTTGCAGAACCAGATTTCTGCATGCAAAAGAGGGATATTACTGTACCTTTAGCTTTCAAACAGATTATAAATATAAATCATAGAGCTTAACATTCACTTATTTAGCTTTGCGGTTAGATAAACAAATAGTGCCTTGCACAACCCTTTACTAGGAATTCACAACGAAGTTATTATCTAGCAATGATCTTTACTTATCAGATATATAGATATTAATGCATGAAAGAACACAATAGAAATAACACACAGAACCACGACACAAGATATAACGTGGTTCACCCCCGGTGTAAGGGTTACGTCCACAGAACTGTGTTTTATTCAACTTTCTACAAAAACCATAGTTCTAATCTACGCACTCAGCTGCAGATCCCTTCAAGTCCTCAAAGTCGTACACACAGCTGCAGATTTCCTTAATCACCCAAAAACCCTCTGTGCACACAGCTGCAGAGGTCGTCCATGCACACAGCTGGGAATTAACCTTTTCTTACAAAATAGCCTTAGCTTCGCATCAATTCATCTTACACAAAAATCCTAACCTGACTTGTTTACAAGAGTGCCTATTTATACAGTGCACTATTACAAAACCATGGACTTAAACCATGGGTACCCTGAACCCTAAACCCTGGACTTAAACCATGGGTTTATTACAAAAAGAGGGTTTTTACTCAACCCCGACACCCCTAAGACTGTTTTGAGTCATGACTCCACTTACAATCTCTCGTAACTCCGCGGAGTTACCCATCCGAAGGACCGTTAGGGTGCGCGCCCCAACAGGCCCCTAAGACTCACCAGTGGCCCGTCCCGGGACACTCAGCTGCTTTTCTGGTGGTAGAATCTTGTTGGCAAAGCCTGGTGCGCTGCTTGCTAAAGCCATACATGCGGTTGCTGGATGCTTGTTCCTTTCCTTCATGAAATGTTGGTTAAGGCCTTATGGATCTATCAACAACCCCATCCTTCGATCTGCTTGCCGAACATTTGACCATCCACAACTTAGGGTCCCCGGAGTTGTGTGTCAAGGTGCATAAGACAAACAGCCGCCGTGGTTCTGTCAAACCAGGAGGATACATCTTGGGATGTTTCAGAGTTTTTCAGTGAAGACCGGTGCTGTTCTTTGTGCGGCATAGAGCGCACTTCTGCCTTTTTTTGTGCCTTGGTGGAGCATGGCTTCCCAAGTGGATTACTCAGAAGGTTCAGCAGACCTCTCTCCTTGACCATTCATAATAAATTCTGGATTTCACGGTCATTTGACATAGTGCTAACTGAAGAAACTCAAAGACATGCACAGTGCATGAGTCGCAGGCCGATGTAGCTTCTTATAGAATCCCGAAACAGAATCTGTCATCATGGTGTATTAATGACACCGAATCTGATGAAGTGTCGAAAATCCTCTCCACACGGCGCCAGATTTTCCCAAGCTCTCATTATTGCAGGCAGTGAGGGAAGTTCGCGTGCCAGTGCCGCCAAGTCTATTTTGTCCCATCCATCAAATTTTAAGCTGTGACACACTTGTAATCTCCGACATAACTACTAGCTTCAGCTTCGCCTTGACAAGAACCTTCGACACAATATTAACCTGCGAACTTTGACAATCTTCAACACTTTGTAGTTTTGAGGACAACTTCATTATAGTCTAGCACCCAATTTCAATTGTTCTTGGTACTTAGACTGTCCTTACTGGGGGTGAACTAGGTCTGCTTGGTTAGGACATTGACTTCTGACCCTAAATCCAAGATCACATCAGTCATCTCATACTCTCCTATCTGAGCGTTCAACCTCATTTCCCTACCAGTTCTTCTGACTCTATGAACAGCTTTTGTCTGACCAGAACCGTGCTGAGGTTCGCAGGAAGCAATAACGTTCTGCAACTCACTTAAAGCATTCTGATTTCTTAAAATTTTCAGACAACTCTGTAAAAAGAAGGACAGTGTACTTACTTTATCCGTCGAATCTTCATGCGGCTGCGACTGCTGCTGATGTGGCTGCGCAGGTGCTACTGCTGTGCTAGAATCCACAAAATCTTTCTTGGCTTCCATGAATGTCTCCTTTTCTCTTGCAATATCAAAGGTAGGGACTTTCACGGGGGCCTTACGAACCCAAGCCTCGTCAGGTTGTTTCTCGACAGGCTGTATATGCATCGTAGCTCCACTTCTGGTAACAACATTAATGGCTGGGGCAGGTCTTGGCTCAACGGAAATCATCTGAAGATGTTGAGTAGGGGCACTATTTATTTCCTGAATCTTAGCTATCAACTGCGAGCACTGCTCGATCACATGATCTACCGCTCGGCAATATCGACATGTCGTAGTCAGGTTCCGACAGTCGCGAGCCAGGTGTCCGGCCTTGTTCCAGCTATAACACACCACCTGACCACGACCTCTGTCAGCCATGCCACCACAACCACGGCCTCCAAAACCACCTCTACTTGATGCACCACCGCGGTAGCCATAACCATCATTACTCTGTCCCTCATTTTGTACCCGGTAGGCATCGTAGGTGCGTTCTCTCATGAGGTCATAACTACAACACTCATATTCATTATGTCCTATGGACTTGCAGAATTTGCAGTAAGGGTTCTTGGGGACTTGCACATACCTATGTAGCAGATAGAAATTCTCAGGTCGATGCTGGCCAATTGTGCGACAGATCTCACAATATAGAATAGTAGGGTTGAACGGGTTTGGCGCACTAGTATTCAGGTAATTTCTTACCACGGGACACTGTTCCTTGTTGTGACCTTCTGTCCAACATTGTGTGCACCAGACCTCTTCGCGACCAGTTTTTCCTTTCTTCATATTGCGAAGCTCCAGAGCCATCGCTGCCAACTGCGCTTGGATTTGAGCAATACCAGAATTATCTACGACAGGGGCGGTTTCAAGGTTCATCGCAATTTTCAGAGCCTCCTGCTGGTCAGCAACCTTCGGTTGCATGAGTGGAGTTCTGATATGCGGTAACAACGCTGCAATAAACCATTCCTTGTGCTGCGTAGGTCCAATGGGGAAACCAACTTGGTCTAGCAGAACTTTGAATCTTTGGTCAAAGTTCCACACTGATTCTCCACGCCTCTGCTGAATCTCTTTCAATTCAGTGATACACTGCGACTCGAATTTTGGCTTCTTAAATTCCTTTATCATTGCTGCTTTTATATCAGCCAATGCATGGTTCTGAGTGCTGGAGAAATTCATGAACCAGGTTAGAGCACGGTCTCTGAAAGAAGTAACCAGCTGCACTCTTTTTGTATCTTGATCCGTAATGTTCTTAGCAGTCCACACTGCTTCACATGAGAACCAAAACCGTTCTGGATCCTCTGATCTAGTTCCTTTAAAGACTGGGAGCTTAATGTCATCATTCATATGGGCCATCGTGGATCTAGGGGGGGAGGGAGGGGGACTGGTAGTAGGCGGGGGGGAACTTACTGGGGTAGACTTACCTGCGACAGGAATACTCAGGCTAGGGTGACTTTCAGACTGCGATGGGTTCTCAGGGATAATAGGTCTTCGCTGCGGGGTTACCGGAGGGTTTCCAACCGAAGGGTTTTCTTCAGGTTCTGAATCTGTAGGATTTACAGGGGGATAATTGGTATACTGACCCTGGGAATAGGATCCAAAATCTCTCTTGTACCTTTTTCCACTTCGCAGCAAACCACTTTGCTCGTCGAAGGTATTTTCAATTGCAAACATAGGTTAGTAATACAAAATCTAACAGTCTAATTCAATTAGCAATATACCTTTTTCAGCTAATAGCATTTTAATTCTCAAGCTAAATGAATTCAAAAACGTACCCCTTGGTCCTTTGAAAAACTGCCGCTCAGCTTCACTAAAGGAAGTACTCGTGTCGATGGCGAACTCCATCACAAAGGCTTCAAGGGTTCGCGTTGTCCAGAAATCAGCAGCGCGGGATATCTCATTGTTCACCCTTTTTAGTATATTAATTCTCGCGGGGGTCCAAGCAGGAAACTGACATTCTTGGAAGATCGTCCTTCTCTCTGTTAACCTGGATAACCACTGGTGCAACTCTATGTGGATACTACCAAAGAAAATTTCATAAACATCACAAAAAACATACCTTTGTAAAAAGTCCTTTGCACTACGAGGCGGATCTTTGTTCTCTTGCTCAACGAATTTTAGATAAGTCTCATCAAGCCAATCACCGATTTCCTTCATAGAGGGTCTCTAGAACATAGCCCTCGAGGTACGACGTAAACCCCTCTTGAGCAGATACTGAGTTCAACCAGCAACGAAACCAATTTGTTGGGCTATAGGGCAGACCCGGGTTTTATACCTTTAACTTCGCACCAACAAAAGACCCACAGAGTTGGCCCTTTCGGCAACAACCTGCGAACAGGTTGCAGTCTCACCCGAAACTGCTATGGGGTGCCATAGAACTAGATTTTTGCAAGCAGAAGAGAGATATTACTGTACCTTTAGCTTTCAAACAGATTATAAATATAAATCACAGAGCTTAACATTCACTTATTTAGCTTCACGGTTAGATAAACAAACAGTGCCTTGCGCAACCCTTTACTAGGAATTCACAGCGAAGTTATTATCTAGCAGTGATCTTTACTTATCATATATATATATATATATATATATTAATGCATGAAAGAACACAACAGAAACAACACACAGAACCACGACACAAGATATAACGTGGTTCACCCCCAGTGTAGGGGTTACGTCCACAGAACTGTGTTTTATTCAACTTTCTACAAAAACCACAGTTCTGATTTGCGCACTCAGCTGCAGATCCCTTCAAGTCCTCAAAGCAGCGCACACAACTGCAGGCCTCTGCGCACACAGCTACAGATTTCCTTAATCACCCAAAAACCCTCTGTGCACACAGCTGCAGAGGTCGTCCACGCACACAGCTGGGACTTAACATTTTCTTACAAAATAGCCTTAGCTTCTCATCAATTCATCTTACACAAAAATCCTAACCTGACTTATTTACAAGAGTGCCTATTTATACAGCGCACTTATTACAAAACCATGGGCTTAAACCATGGGCACCCCGAACCCTAAACCCTGGATTTAAACCATGGGTTTATTACAAAATAAGGTTTTTACTCAACCCCGACACCCCTAAGACTATTTTGAGTCGTAACTCTGCTTACAAGATTCCAAAAACCCGTGGAGTTACCCACCTTAAGGACCGTTAGGGTGCGCGCCCCAACACTTCTCCTCTCTTTTTTGTGGATCCTTCTTTTTGTTTCTTTTGCTGCACAATAGCTTTACTACTGCATCCCTTTCCTCCTACAGTTGTTATCTTTTGCTTGAATATTTTTCTTAGAGCTATCATATTGCAGACATTGTAGAATATTTCTTCATTTTTATCCCAGTAATTCATGTACTCAAAATGTACCCCTGCTGCTGCACAATAGTTAGTAACCTTGTCTTCTAAATCATTTCTATGAAAGCTTATTTCCCCAAAGTGGAAGTATTCCAACTCCTTTACAAAATCCGGTGCACTTTTCACCTTGGAGAACTTATAGCTACCTATATAGAATGGGGGTGGTGGGTATAAAACCTTCTTCTGATCAAATCAGAAGTTCCCAATCCCGTCAATGTAAAGCTACCTCACCACTTCTTTGTGAACAACGTAGTCCATGGCGTATCTTGGTAAAAGAGAAGGGGCCCTAGTTCCGCCAAACATCCTTAGGTATAGACCTTGTTCTGTTAGGTAATAATGATCGTTATCTTCTACAATCTTCAATGCTTCCTCATACATTCAGTTACATTCGGTAAGGAAGATTACTCTTTAAAGTGGTATTATGAAATCTTCGCATATACTCTTATAATGGTTGAAGTATTTATGTGCTCAAAACAACTGGTATGCATATTAAATAGTAGTTTTGGTCTTATCCCACTGGAAATTCAGTGCTACAAACTGTTGTTTGCACAAAATGCAATCAATCAGGAAAGAGCTCATATAGAACTCTGACTTATTTTGTGAGATACCTCCAAGAACTGTGCTTATACATGAGAACTAGTTGTTGGATATTATATCAACCCAGTTGAAAATGGTACCTTGGGTGGTTACGAAATAAATCACCGGCACCCATCTTATCTTGTAATATTTTCCATTCGCTCGACCGAAAATACTATTCAATGTTAAAGCTAAAAACATATAGGGGGTGCGTAGGTTCGCAGTTTCATATTCCCTAGTAGGCCTCATATGAAACTGCTTCCTGGGGACCATCATTCTTCGGACATTGTCAAGAATATCAAGGTCAAGCTCTTTTAACCACTTTTCTGTTAGATAAATATGAGGAGCGGGAAGCTTGCATGCTTTAGCTACATAAGTCGGGCTATAAGTGGCAAAACCTTGTCCATCCGCATTTGACATAATCATCCTGGTTACGTCTGCCTTTGGGAGGATCCAGTCGATCACTTCTGTACACGGAAAGAGTTTCGATCGTGTGGAATCCTTCATAATAGTTGACCTTTCTATGTTTGCATATATTGGAAAATCCTCTAACCCCTCATCTGGGACACTCTGGTCCTTGATCATTTCGTAGATCTTCCCCCATCTGTACTCAGTTTCACTATCAGTAATAGCCTTGGTATCTTCGTATATGTTTTCTACTTGCATTATGACCTCCACTTCTGGATCATCCTCTATGGATTGAGCCTTATTCTTTCCTTTCTGAGGAATAGTGTTATATAGATGACGAGGTTGTTTAAACCATAAAACAATGTATTAGCTTCATTTCAAATGCATATAACTGTAACTGATAAGTTTGCCACTACATATAACCAAAAAAATGAAAAGCCATGTTTTAATCAGAAAGCTTTACCATATCATCACGATACATCTCAGTAAGTCTTTTATTCCCTCCCTAAACCATGCAATACCAAATTAATAATTTAAACAATAGGTTTAATGCTTTTCAGGAAAAAGACTAGATACAGTTCTCAGGCAAGTAAACTCCATTTTAAGGGCACCAAGGATTTTCCCATGGGAATACATATCACTAGGTAGAGTAACCCTAACACCATCAACAGGGTAAAAAAAAGAGAGTCACGAATATCGAGAAGAAAAACCTAAATGGATAGTCAGGGCTTTCACTCATAATGAAAAATTCCTCCCGTGGCTTGAAATAAAAAATGGTAATCCATTAAAATCCCTATTCTAACTCAGCCAATGACCATAATCCCCTCACTCTCACATTGGTGAAATGAAGGAGTGGTGTAGACGGCTAAATGCTCATCTGCCCATAGTCCTCCTACTACAAACTACTGACAGAGAAACTCTCATGGTGAGGGCTGGGTGAAAAACGGATTGGGGAAGGTAGGAAAAACTGGCGGCCCTGGCTAACCAAAAGCAAAATGAGAAAGGTTTCATCATTCAAGGTGAAGAAAAACAAAATATTTGACCTCAAGGTCTAAATAATCACCGTGAAATGGGAAAAAACATAACCCTACCAAGTTATCACAACCTCCCATCGAGCATCAAACCAAGCATTGGTTCGAGATCCTACCTGGCTGCTGAAACGATCTAGAATAGTTGCGATCCCAGCTGACTAGATCCGCTTAACAATTGAGAGCTCTGCATAGGAAAAAACAGATTCAAACAACCAATAATAATAGTAATGCACACCCCTACAGGCTTAAAAAGGGTTAACAAAACAAACACCGACAGGTAATAAATGAGCCTCGAGTGAAAAACCTCACTAGCGCCAAAAGGAAATGCGTCAGAAGCGACCCCAAGAGAGGAAACAATGGCTTTAGGCAGAATATTGGAAAGGATCCGATGCTCCTCAGGTGGCTACATACTTATCCTATCAAGATGGGGTAATGACTTGAAGACTTCATTGGTAAAGTAACCAACTATTCATCTGCACCGGCATTGGTAGACTCTTCGAAAGGCTATCGGTTGCACATCAGCTTACACATCCAAAGCACCGGCAAAGGACCTAGAAACAGACTCTGCGGAAGACTCGGGAATAAATATCCACAACTACAAGCGAGTAAGAACGTAAGACTCTTCTGCAAGCATCGGAAAACAAATCAATAAGTTGATCCGGTGCGTCGGAAAGACTACTGAAAACTATCTGAAAGGCATAGAAAAATGTTCTCCGATATCATCGATACCACATACAATAGTTCATCCCACGAGTCGAAAAAATCTCGTGAGTATTCCGGAAATCATTCGAGAAACAAAGGTTCGGTAAGCCGACAAACAACTCTTTCGCTACATCAGATAAACTCCATGAGTTCATCCGATACATTGATTAGAAAGAAAGAGTTGTTCTTTTAACAAAATTCTGCTTGCAATGGAAGAAATTCTTGGAGGGTAAAGGTAAACTTTTAATGCTTGAAAGCTATAATTTCAAAAAATGGGTGCCCTAAAACACAAAAATTTTGGGGTAGTGGTTGCAACAACAACAATTGGCGACTAACTGGTGAACATAGATCTCTAAACAAACTGGCTTTTGAAACATAAAACAGCTTTAGGACACATTGTTTAGTTCCACTTGCCTCAACTTTCCCTCAAGAAATTATTTCATCATCCATACTTCCAAGGAATGTAAGATTCATAACTTATCATTGATTTTTGTCCAATTGGGATAAGGTAACTAGGATTTTGAAGTATTGATAACTCTTCGAAGGCCAAAATATGAGATTCATTTACCTCTACATTTGGTTGCTTTTGGCTGGGACACCATAGGACTGTAACAGGATTAGGACAAGCATATTCGTTTGTTCCTCGTTCCCATGCCCTTTGCATTCTTTTGATGCTTTTAGACTTTTGTCTGTTAAGTCTTCCCGGATTGCTTTATCTACATTTTAGATTTGATTTAGGTTCTTCCCTCCATGGTATCCTTTTGTGTGAGTGCTATTTTTTTTTAGCTCATGGACGGAGAAGAATCTTTGAGCAATCCTTTTATTTACTGATATATGTTTCATTATACTTTCTGAGATATCTTTCTTTCTAGGAAATTTTGACTCTTAATCCTTTTGGCTTTAATTTGTGGCATGGGATTATTTTGAATACCATACACCTATTATTCCTGCTTCCTTTCCGTGGATCCTTGGCTACCAGATCCCTAGGACAAATATTTAAGGTGAAGTGTATGGAGCCTCAAAATAGTATTCTAGACTTCTCCTACCTCAGGTTTTTTAACAGGGTTTAGAAACAATACTTCAATGTGTTCTGAAAATGACTTTCCTTCCAAATTCTATCAAATTAAAGAATCTTTATAATAATAAATCCTCACATAGATAACATCTAATAAGCAATTGTTGGCTTAAAGTATACGCAGTTTGTTCAAATTCTGATGAACTCCAACACCAAATGCTAAGTTGTTTTATTTAAAATAAACTAAAGTGTAGAAAAACAACAATGAACTAGCATAGAGAAAATCAGCAGAAATCAAAGAAAATTAATTAAATCAAGCAAGCAAAAAGGTTTATTTATGTACAAAAGGTTCTTTCAAAATACCAAGTAAAGTCAGGTTTGAGAACCAAGCCATTGATAGGCATATTCTCTTCCCATCCTTGCAAATCCTGAAGTTTATACGTTGAGGAGCCTAACTTTGCAGCAATCAGAAATGGGCTGACCCAGAGATGTTGAAACTTAGTGTGCTTACCCTTTTCATCATGCGGGTGATCCCATTTTAGGACTAAATCTCCAACTTCGAAACTCTTATTTCCATACTTACGCTTGTCAAACCATCTCTTCACGATATCTTGTTGGTGTATAAATATTTCTTTAGATTTGAGCCTAGACTCTTCTAACTTAAGCAAGGTATTGATTCTGACTTGTAATACTTCACTGCTAGATCCTCTTGAAGCTTGGGTTAATTGGGAAGCTGAGAGTAAAATGTTTGGTGGTAAAATGGATTCCTTTCCATAGACGAGAGTGTAAGATGATACTCCTAGGGAATTTTTTGGTGTGACTCTATCAGCACAGAGTGCATTTGGGAGAGTTATATGCCAACCTCTTTGGTTTTCTAGGACGATTTTCTTCAAAATTCTAACGAGATTTTTGTTGGTAGATTTCACTAATCCATTACCTTGTGGATTATAATTGGTAGAATAATGTAACTTTATTCTTTTATCATTATCAAATTCTGTAAGTTTAATTGATGAAAAATAAGATGCATTGTAAAAAACCAGGGAAATTGAAACCCCAAACCTGGTCATAATATGCTCTTGCAAGAAATCGATGACTACATCTTCATTTACTTTCTGTAGTGGAATGGATTCCACCCATCTAGTGAAGTAATCAATATCCTTAAGGATGTACTTGTGTTGCATTGAAGAATTGGGATTAATTTCTCCAATAATATCAATTCCCCACTGTTCAAATGGTTCTGAAACCACAATTGGTTGTAATGGCCCAACCGCTTTAACAAGTCTTCCTCCACTATGCTGGCATGTATCACATTTCCTTACATATGCATGTGCATATTTGAACAAGGATGGTCAATAGTGTCCTTCGCTTAAGATCTTGTGGGTAGTAGTATCCCGTAAATAATGCCCTCCAGCAGGACCATCATGCAATTCTTTAACCACTTTATCTACATTTTCATGTTGTAAACATCTCAGCAAAACTCTGCAATAGTTATTTCTAAAGAGAACTCCATCAATTAATTGATAGGATGTTGATTTCAACCGTAGTGCTCTTCCTTGCTTTGAAATCCAATGTTCTGGTAAATAACGTTGTTGGAGATAATGTATCAAGTCTCTATACCATGATTCTGGAGCTGTAAAAATGGGACACATGTCAATCATATGAACTTCAGCCTCATTTCCTAATCATTTTCCTCATCATTTTGAATTTTAGCCATTATCTTGCAAATTCCTTATCCTTTAATAATGGCTACTGGATTAAACTCTAATTCGTATTCTTGTAGAGCCGTAACCTAATTTCCTCTTCTCTCTCCCAACTCTTTTTGCACGAAGAGGCTTAAGACTGCTGGGTGAGGAACAACCACTTTAGTCTGATTCTTAGGTATATATGGCCTGAATTGCTTTACCGCTTTAAACACTGTGTAATATTCCTTGTCGATTGAGGGGTAGTTCAATCTAGCATCTTGCATACTAGTGCACATAAATGAAATAGGGAATTCATCTCCCCCTTCTTCCTTTTGAGTCAGCACCACTGTAAGCGAATTATCAGAAGCAAAAGTGTACAATATGAAATCTTTATCGAAATCAGGACTTCTAAGTGAAGGTGCATGTGCTACTGCTATTTTGATATTATTAAATGCATCCTTTTCTACATCGGTCCATTTAAACTGCACATTTTGCTTAACCATCTGTTGTAAAGGTTTGACTATTTGTGCAAAATCAGGCACAAACCTTTGCACGAAATTAATGGTCCCCATAAATGATTGCATGCCGTTATTATTGTGGGGCAAGGGAATATTCGCTATCGCTTCAATCCTTTCTGGGTCTATGGAGATTCCCATTTTAGAAATGACATGACCCAATAGCTTTCCTTCCAGCACCATGAAAACACATTTGTTGGGATTCAATGAGATACCATATTTCCAACACCGCTCAAAAATTTGTTTTAAATGATACAGACGTTCTTCTCGTTTGTTTGAGAATATTGTTACATTATCCAAGTAGACCACCAAAGTGTGGCCTATCAGTCCCTGGAAAACTATGTCCATGGCCCTTTGAAAAGTGGCTCCAACATTAATTAATCCAAAGGGAATTCTCCTATAGGAAAAGGTTCCCCACTTTGTATGGAACGTAGTTTTTAGCCTATCTTGTTCTACAACTAGTACCCGATTGTAGCCTAAAAACCCATCCAACAAGGATAATAACTCGGAGCCTGACACCATCTGCAAAATCTGCTCCATTGGAGGGACTGGATAATTGTCTTTGTCTAAAGCACGATTTAGATTTCTAAAATCCACACATAGTCTTATTTATCCAGACTTCTTCCTCACTGGTACCAAGTTCGCTACCCATTCTGAATGTCTAACCTTGAAAATAATCTTGGAATCAAGTAATTTCTTCACTTCACTTTGAATAAGGGGTTCCAGCTTAGGATGCATCTTCCGAAGTTGTTGTTGGAAAGGATTTACACATGCTTTAATAGGAATAATGTGTTGAATTATGCGAGTGTCATACGTCTTTAGACCATCATAAGTCCAAGCAAATACATCCTTATACTGTTGAAATAAATTGATGAACTTACTTCTAACACCCGGAGAACAACATTTCCCCAAGTTGACATACTTGGGTTCAACTTATGTTCCCAAATTGATCAGCTCATACTGCATTGATGAGATGTGTGTTTTGACATTCACTGGCCTTTGGAATTTGTTATTCAGATCAAACATCCCCTCTAAGGTCCTTACCCCTTTTGGTATGAAATTATCGTTCTAAAGATTCACTTGGTGTTCCTCATCATCAATAACTTCATCTTTAAAAGTTTCCTCATCTGTTAAGAATTCCAAAATTTGTTGGTCATCATCAAATACTCTCATATTGGTAACATTATCAGGTACAAATGACCTTAAAAATTAATTCAATTGAACATTTGTTATTCATGGGAACCAACCTTGCAGCAGAGGTAGCTAATAAATCAACTACTGCATTTTTTAGTCTAGGAATAAAATTAATATCAAAAGCATCAAAATTTGTTGAGTCCCCAAACTTCATTTCGATATCCCTTTAAATGAGGACATAAGCAATGGATTGTATTGCGAACCTGCTTTACAATTATTTCAGATTCTCCAAAGACTTTTAAATTCCTAACTTTAAACTCAATTGCCTTTTTTAATCCTTGAATAAGTGCTTCATATTCATCCATATTATTCGTGCATTCAAATTCTAATCTACAAGATAAAAAATGCTTTTTTTTTTTTTCTGGATCAATTAGGACACAACTGGCCCCCGATCCTTCTTGAGTTTTCAAACCATCAAAATACAATAACCAAAACTGATTTTCTACTTCTAAAGAACTAGCTCTATTTTCTGAAGCAGAAACTAAATTAACCGTTATTAGAATCAATATTGTCAGTCTACAAAAACTGAAGGAGATCGGATTGTTCATCTGACTCACTATTTGGTGCTTCCACATGATAATTTCCTGGTCCAAGTTCTAAAAAACAATTTCCCAAAATAGAATGTGCGAAATTCACAGGTTCATTGTTTCCTTCAAGCTGTCACCACATTATATTTCATATATGGTTCTCTTAGTAATTTAATATGATTTTGACAACATTTGTAAGGTAACCACAAGTGCGACCAATATGTTGCAAAATAACCATTAAGCTTTTTAGACCAATCCCTACTCGTTATTAAACCATAGGCTTCAAGGATTTCTACTACCATAATATCTATGTACTGACAAACCCTTTCACCAGCTGCTAGTAGAATTAGTACGTTCTTCATCTCATCGGCCACCTTGACTGTCATCCTATCTAATTGAATGATTTGATTGGCATAGGGAGTAGGTTTCCCATTTATCTTTTTACAAACTGACAAGGGCATGACATTCGAAGATGCTCCAAAATCAACCAAACAATTGTGTATATTCAGATTAAAAATTTCAAAGGTCAGCAGTAATGGCTTAGATCGAGACTTAGACTTTCCTCCAATACTGGCTTCATTTATCTTTTTGTCTAATGGGACATTGTCTTGAGTTTTTCCAAGTTGAGGATCCAAGGCTTCCAAAATTTTCTTCTTTTGTTGCGGTAAATTACACATTTCGAATAACGAAACATTAGCTTTGGTTTTCTTAATATCTTCTACTATATCATATCCCATTTCTAGTTCCACTGAGCTTTTATTATTCTTGTCTGACTTATTCTCCAAAACCTTTGTTTGTTTACTTACTGTTTGAGCTTTCTTCTTTGCTATGACCTTTTTAGGTATGGGTGGGTTTTGAGTCTTATTGGTAAGCTTTTTCATAATTTCTTGGAATTTCTTAATCTTGGGCAATAAGCTCTCATCTATTATTGGCCCCTGGATTCTGGTTGTGATATTGATAGCTGAAAGTTGTATTTATTCAGTGGGTTGTTCTTCATCTAAGCCCGGCGTGGTAATACAATCCCACAAAACCATAGTAGCTTCTTCCAAAGTTGTTTCTGTTTCAATTTCCTTTTCTTCCTTAACTTCAGGTTCTGTTAGTTGAACATCTAATAGTTGATTCACCACTAGGTTCATTGAATTAATCCACTGAGAGAATTTATTCTCGGAGTGGGGTTGCTGGTGAAAAGTACAAAAATTATCCATACCAACTTCAGTGATATTCATCACAGAAGAGTTGTCGGTGGGTGGTTGGGGTGGACTATTCTCTTCTTTCTTCTTGAAAAGTTGCCTAAATGGACTTCTAGAAGAACTTGCTTCTTTATCTTTCTCTAAGTCAACAATCTTGTTTGAGATTTTTTGTACCATTTTAATCACGTTTTCCAATTCGTTTGAACGTTCCTCTTTGGGTTTAGTTAGCAACAAAGGCTTCTTATTAAAAGATTTGTCTATCTGAATCTACAGACTGTTTATTTATACTTTCGAGTTCTTCTTCCACCTTCTTAGCTTCTTCATAGGTTTCCAACAATGAAGGTTTTACCGACCATTTAACAAACATTTCTATCTTTGGTGAAAGTGTCGAAGAATAATATTCTATTAATGCCTCTTCAGAAGGAATTATGGAAGCACTGAAATTATTCAAATGGTGAGTGAACCCATGATTAAAATCAAGCACTTTCTCTTTTTTCTCCATCTTTAGAGCAAGTAATTATTTCATCAGAGTAGCTGTGGTTCTTCGGCATCCAAACTTGCTCTTAAACAGTATTTCAAATGTATTCCAGTTCATGATTGAATTCTCCTGTAGGATGAAATACCATGACAATGCTTTTCCTTTAAGGGTATGTGGAAAAAGTTTGCATACGACATCTTCATGTTCTGCTACTGATAAAAATTCAAAGGCTAATAAAAAACTTTTTAAATTATCGTCCACATCAATGCCTTCTGTTGGATCAAACTTATGTAATGACTTCTTAGGGTGGGCAGGTAAATTGTGCAATGGAGCAACCAGGTTAATAGAGGTTCTGGCCCTCCAAGCTGGTGGTGGAGGTGGTTGATTAGCATTTGGATTTACAGGTGCATTTCCAGCCACATTTCCATCCATGATTCAAGGTGGAGACTAAACAATGGTTCTAAAAGGTGAACAAGGTGGGGAATCAGGTCCCAACTGGTCGAGAGGTTGAACAATTTCCTGCAAGGTTAAATCTACCATCTCTTCAAAATCTTCGACTGACACTAAATCTTCTATGAAAGGATGCTCTCTTCTACGAGCTTGTCTTCTAGGTAAGTTTGGGATATTTGGAAATCCTCCAATATTTTTTGCATACAACCTTGTGATTCTTCTTAAATCATTAACTACTTTGAGAGAGACAAGATAAAGGTGCTCTGGGACTTCTAGCTCAAAATTGTCTTTTCCTCGAGAAATGGAGTCTTTGGGAAAACTAGCTTTAGAACTATCACTGGTGGAATATTCTTGAGAAAATCGATTTTGTCATCTAGTCATGCATTGGTGGCCCTCCTTCTAGCACCAAAACCTATTGATGCCTAGAAAAATCCCAAGTACCGACAGTAGAGGTTATCTCCAATAGTTGTTCCCAAATAGATTGTTTATTGTTTGGTATAGGGAACCCGTCTGGTTTGTATTCCGACTACCGTAGAGTTAAAATTTATTCTTAAATATATTTTATCGGTTGCGGCCCAATCCACTGTTTATAAATTTTATCTTTTATGTATGAAATGCAAGTTCCTATATTAAATGCAAGTAACTGAACAACTAATCTAAATATACTCTAGCCTATCCCCAGGGAGAAAGATTGATTTTAAATAAGAATGAATGATGTATTGTATTGTTTGCATAAAGAACTCTACAGATAACTAATAAATCCAGGATACAGACACACAGCAGAAAGTTAACACAGAGATAGCTCGGTGATATTAAAACATTCATCATTCATTATTGCATAAGATTCATCACATAACATAAAATCAGTCATAACTCAGAAATAGTTCAGAGGGTTAGGAACGATCTCATAGATTATATACAATGCTAGACAAGAAATAGTTCTCCATTCATCTTTACACAACATGCTTTGAGATTTATGCAATACTCTCTCCAGAAAAATTCCATCTTCTTCATTATAAAAGGAAATAGTTCTTTTTACAATAAGCTTCAACAACTATGCTAGTGAAAAGTCCTTCTTTCATCTACTTTACCCCTACTTATACAAATTACAAAATGGCTCTTGAGTTTCCCCAACCTCTTGGGCTTCCTCGACTCTTTATTTACACAATTTCATCTTTTAGTGTATTTACAAGAAAAGGAATAAATACAAAATGTTACATAATTCTCAGTTTGTGAATAAGACAAATTTAAGTGGGACTAGTTGGTGTCTTGATGAAAGCAATCCATGCTTGGGATTCTTCACTGATGACTCGATAATCAGCTGGCTCCAGCACACACACTGCCACTTCATGCTTTAACAACTGGGACTCAATCTCTTCAACTTTGGGTGCATTCTGATTCAGTAATTCTTCCAACATGTGCTTATGGTATGAAGCTTGTATAATCCATATTCCAATATCTTCTTCACTAACAACCTTGATTTTAAATATTCTTTATTCTCCTTTTAATATCCTCTCTTGTAAGTTCTTCAAATGTTCCTCCTTGACTGGGAAAACTTGATCCTGGGTGTCTACTAAAATCAAGCAATTATTATGCATAGAACACATGTCTTTGTATAATTTAGTGCAATTTTACATAGTTCTATCTATAGTTGTGTTTAATCTGGCTACTGCTTTACACCCGAAATTCAATGTGGCCACTTCCATCTTCAGAATCCTCGCAGTTTTCTGAGGCATATTTGCTGGAAATGTTGGGGTGGCTCCTATCCATGCTAGCTGGTTCTTCACAAGTTCAACCACCTTTGATAACCTCTTCCAAAATTCTAATGAGCTGAGTGCTAGCTCTTTCAACCTAGCCTCAATTTGTTTAATTCTGTACATCTCCCCTGCTAGCCTCAACAAAATCTGATTTATTCCCTTTTGCAGCACCAATGCTTGATTTCGGAAAGGGGTAATATATATATTTCTCTTTTGCTTCTTGGAGTTGCTATTTTAGCAAATTGTTCTGAGCTTCTAGCTCTTCCACCTTTTTATTTGCTGCATCTCCTTTCTGTTCTACTTCTACAGCCTTCTTCTCAAGATCCTTCTTTTCTCCTTCAATGATATTTACTGATAATACCAGGGCATCCTTTTCAGATTGCAAAATTTGGCATGCCTCTCTCAATTTCTCTAGTTCACTGAGACTGTCTTCATGATTCCTTTTCAGGCTTTTTCCTTCACCTCTTTCCTTCTTTAAAGTCTCCTTTATTTGAGATACCTTCTTCTTAAATTGTTCCAAATCATCCACTATTTTATCCACATTATCTACATTTGCAAGGGCTGAGACTACACCTGACCTTGCAAGGAGTCTACGGTCCTTGTCAGTCCCATGGACCATTGTTTTGTCAGTTACCATAAATCCTTGCTTCTTCCCGGTGTCCACCCTCTTCTCAGTTCTCATGACAATTATTTTCTTATTTCTGTCATAGAAAATTGAATTGAAATCAGCTACCTCCTGCTCTTGAGATGGGATGAAAGGAATTAGCCAAAAATCTAATGTTGGAGCTGGATCTTCTATAGATGTGCTACTAGATGGGATAGATGACTCTAACAGATCAACATCAGACTAAGTCTGCTCAATATTGGCATGAACTTGTTCCTCCTGCTCCTTTTTCCCAAGCTCTTCAGCTGCTTTCTCTGCTTGGTCTCTTTCTCGGTTAGCTGCTTCCAGTCTTAACCTTTCAACCTCTTCCTGCATTTCATGTGCTTCTTCCTCTTGTTTCTTTTGTTGTTCCTCATTCTCCAACCACTGCTCTGCATCCTGCAATACTTTGAGGGCTTCTTCTCCTCTCTTTTTCATAGCTTCTTTTTCTTGTTTCTTTTGCTACTCGGTAGCTTTACTACTGCTTCCCTTGCCACCTATAGTTTTTATCTTTTGATTGAATCTTTTTCTTAGAGTTGTCATATTGCAGGAATTGCAGAATATTTCTTCATTTTTATCCCAATAATTCATGTACTCAAAATGTACCCCTACTGCTGCACAATATTTAGAAACCTTGTCTTCTGAATCATTTCTATGAAATCTTATTTCCCCAAAGTGGAATTTTTCTATCTCATTTACAAAATCTAGTGCACTTTTCACCTTGGAGAACTTATAGCTACCTATATAGAATGGGAGTGGTGGGTATGCAGCCTTCTTCTGATCAAATAGGAAGTTCCCAATCCCGTTAATGTAAAGCTGCCTCACCACTTCTTTGTGAACAACATAGTCCATGGCATATCTTGGTAAAAGAGAAGGGGCCCTAGTTCCGCCAAACATCCTTAGGTATAGACCTTCTTCTGTTAGGTAATAATGACTGTTATCTTCTACAATCATCAATGCTTCCTCAGACATGCAGTTACATTCGGTAAGGAAGATTAATCTGTACAGTGGCATTATGAAACCTTCACAGATACTCTTATAATGGATGAAGTATTTATGTGCCCAAAACAACTGGTATTTAGAATACACAAGAGTTTTGGTCTTATCCCATTGGAAATTTAGTGTTGGGAACTATTGTTTGCACAAAATGAAATCAATCATAAAAGAGCTCATATAGAACTCTGACTTCTTTTGTGAGATACCTCCAAGAGTTGCACTTATACATGAGGACAAGCTGTTGGATATTATATCATCCCACTTGAAAATGGTGCCTTGGGTGGCTACGAAATAAATTGTCAGCACCCAGCTTATCTTGTAATATTTTCCATTCGCTCGGTCGAAAATCCTATTCAACATTAAAGCTAAAAACCTAAAGGGGGTGTGCAGGTTTGTGGTTTCATATTCCCCAGTAGGCCTCATACGAAACTGATTCTCGGGGACCATCATTCTTTAGACATTGTCAAGAATATCAAGGTCAAGCTCTTTTAACCACTTTTCTGTTAGATAAATATGAGGAGTGGGAAGCTTGCAGGCTTGAGCTACATAATCCGGGCTATAAGCAGTAAAACATTGTCCATATGCATTTGATAGAATCATCTTGGTTACATCTACCTTTGGGAGGATCCAGCCAATTACTTCTACACATGGAAAGAGTTCTAGTCGTGTGGAAGCCTTCATAATAGCTGACCTTTCTATGTTTTCATATATTTGCAAATCCTCTAACCCCGCATCTGGGACTCTCTGGTCTTTGATCATTTGGTAGATCTTCCCCCATATGTACGCAGGTTCACTGCCAGCAATAGCCTTGGTATCTTTGTATATAATTTCTACTTGCGTTATGACCTCCACTTCTGGATCATCCTTCGTGGCTTGAGCCTTCTTCTTTCCTTTCCGAGGCATAGTGTTATATAGATGACGAGGTTGTTTAAACCATAAAACAATGTATTAGATTCATTTCAAATGCATATAACTGTAACTGATAATTTTTCCACTACATATAACCAAAAAAATGAAAAGCCATGTTTTAATCATAAATCTTTACTATCTCATCACGATACATCTCAGTAAGTATTTTATTCCCTCCCTAAACCATGCAATGGTGAATTGAGAATTTAAACAACAAGCTTAATGCTTTTCAGGAAAAAGACTAGATATGGTTCTCAGGAAAGTAAACTCCATTTCAAGGGCACCAAGGATTTTCCCATGGAAATACATATCCCTGGGCAGAGTAACCCTAACACCATCAACCGGATAAAAAAAGAGAGCCGCGAATACCGTGAAGAAAAACCTAAATGGATAGTCAGGGCTTTCACTCATAATGAAAACTTCCTCTCGTGGCTTGAAATCGAAAACAAAAATCCAATAAAATATTTATTCTAACCCAGCCAATGACCATAATCCCCCCACCCTCGCATTGATGAAACAAAGGAGTGGTGCAGATGGCGAAACACTCATCTTCCCATTGTCCTCCTACTGCAAACTACTGACAGACAAACTCTTGTGGTGAGGGCTGGGTGAAAAGAGGCTTGGGGTATGTAGGAAAAACTGGCGGCCCTGGCTAACCATAAGCAAAAAGAGAAAGGTTTCATCATTCAAGGGGAAAACAAACAAAATATTTGACCTCGAGGTCTAAATATTCAATGTGAAATGGGAAAAAACTTAACCCTACCAAGTTATCACAACCTCCCATCAAGCATCAAAACAAGCATTGGGTCGAGATCCTACCTGGTTGTTGAAACGATCCGGAACAGGTGCGGTCCCAGTTGACTAGATCCGCTCAATAGTTGACAGGTTCACACAAGAAAATACAGATTCAAATGGCTAACAATAATCGTAACGCACTCCCCTATGGGATTAAAAATGGTTAACAAAACAAACGTCGACAGGTAATAAATGAGCCTCAGGTGAAAAACACCATTGGCGCCAAAAGGAAATGCATTGAAAATGATCCAAAGAGAGGAAACGATGGCTTCAGCTGAAAGATCGGAAAGGATCCGAGCTCCTTGGGTAGCTACGTACTTATCCTACAAGGACGGGGTAATGACTTGAAGACTTCCTCGGTAAAGTAACCAACTATCCATCTGCATTGGCATTGGGAGACTCTTTGAAATACTATCAGTTGTGCATCAGCTTACATATACGAAGTGCCAGTAAAGGACCTAGAAACAGACTCTACAGAAGACTCAGGAAAAAATATCCGCAACTGCGGGCGGGTAAGAACGTAAGACTCTTCTGCAAGCATCGGAAAACATATCAACAAGCTGATCTGGTGCGTCGGAAAGACTATTGACAACTATTCGGAAGGAATCCAAAAATGTTTTCTGATATCATCGACACCACATACAAGAGTTCATCCGACGAGTCAGAAAACTCTCATGAGTCTTTCGAAAAGAATTCTGGAAACAAAGGTTCAGTAAGTCGACAAACAACTCTTCTGCTACATCGGATAAACTCCATGAGTTCATCCGATATGTCGGGTGGAAAGAAAGAGTTTTTCTTTCAACAAAAACAGCTTGCAAATAGAAAATCTAAGTTATGAAGAAAATCTTAAAGGATAAAGGTAGACTTTTAAGGCTTGAAAACTAGAATTTCAAAAAACGGGGGCTCTAAAACATAAAAACAAATTTGATAGGGGGGGTTGCAACAGCAACAAGTTCCCACTTCCATCGATGCACAGGCACTTGCTACCTTCAACGAAAAGGACATAAAAGCTAGAAGGATCACTCTAGATGCAATTAAATACCATGTTATCCCACATATTTCAAGCAAAGACCATGCATATAAGATGTGGGATGCTTTGACCATATTATACTAGAGTTCGAATGAGAATCAAAAAATGGTATTGCGAGAAAGGTTGAAGAGCACAAGGATGTCTACATCTGAAAATTTAGATTCTTACCTTACTAATATAGCTCAGGTGGGAGACGAGCTTTCCCTAGTTGGGGAGAAGGTAGATGGTAGTGAGCTAGTGAGGACAGTTGTGAATGGCGTGGCAAATCCATGGACTATTTTCCTGGAGGCCATAGTTTCCATGGATAACTTTCCTTCTTAGGATAGACTATGGGATTATTTCATGTAGGAGGAGGCCCGGAGAGGTCTTGTGTAGGGTTTTTCATCAAACGGTAAAGAGGAAGAAGATAATGTTTCCTTGTCAACTACAAGAAAGAAGTCCAAGAAGGGAGGGCTAAGTAGGAAAGAGGTGAAAAGAAGAAGGACCTAAGCAGAGTCAGGTATTATGAATGCAGTGCACTTGGTCATTATGTTGGCCAATGTCCTAACAAGAAGAGGGGAAAGCAGGAGAAGGAGGAACAAGTTGCTGCTACAGCAAAGATTGAGAATTTTGCTGCGAATTTCGAGAAAGAATTGTCTCTTGTCTTAGTTGTTTCAAGTTGCGATAGTAGTAGACCTATGGATGCATGGAAGTGGATAGTTGATCGTGCATATTGGGAGCACATGACTGGGATGTGATATGCATTCATCACTTTAGAAACAATTCCATAGCAGCTTCTACAAGATAGAGAGGGAATAGTTTATGCAGTTAGAGAGATGGGACGAGTACGATTCCAACTAGAGTTTGGAGACCTTCTGGAGCTATCAGGAGTGCTCTTTATTCCAGGGTTGAGAGACAACAGACTCTCCATTCCATCCTTGGAGGGTGCAAGGTATGCAATGGTGTTCAAGAGTGAACACATATTGATGTACCCTATGGGAGTGGATCTGGTTGCTCTAGTGTTGATTGGTCATCAGAGAGATGGAGAGTATGTGGTGTGTGGTCATCCTACATCTGGAGGATCTGGGTGGATGTTAAGATCAGAGTTTGACACAAACAGAGAGTGTGAACATCCAAGGTACGATGTGGCGTTGCTGAGTATTCATTTTTTAGTTCAAAGAGGAGAGCGATATGCTCTGAAGGCTGTAGTGCTACCGAGTATCCAGTTTTGATTCAGGGGAGTATGCAAGAGGCTAATTCTTCCATTGTTAGCATGAGATTCAGCTGGTATGACTTGTCACTAATAGATGAGCGAGATGAGACTTCTCAACATGAGGAAGCAGTGAAAAGTTCAGGTTATGTAGAGGTACAACTTCCAGAGACAGAGGGACCTTCTATAGCGGAGAATGTGAGATTGGTGTGAATCTCGTGGAGGAAAAGCTAGAAAGAATTCCCACAGGAAGCGAAAGTGGTGAGCCTTCCAGCTCAGTATGTCCTTCATGCAATGATTCCTAACATGAAGAGACATTAAATTTGACGTTTCTAGAGAGGATTTTAGAAAGGGTGGGAATTCTTACATTGTGTAAGAAGCACATTAGTAGATTACTAGATTTGGTGGTGAAACAGTTTATCTTCTTCAAGGATAAGTTGGGAGTGAGGGAGAACATATTCCTACGTAAGAGGGAGTGTTGAATTTTTGTACCTAGGGAAGTGTTCCCCTAGTGACTTTCTGCCTTAGTCACTAAAAGGGGGACAAGTTATATGACCCTTATACTAATTAATTGAGATGAGTGATTAATGCACTTTCGAGAAAAAGTGATTATTTAAATCAATTTAAGGGGAGTTGAGAGGGAAAATATTTAATGGAGAGAAAAGTGATTTTTCTCATCCATTGATGAGAAAACACTAGATTAAATGTGGGCCCTTGATTTAGTGACCTTTCATCTACCCTAGGAAGGTGAAATGAAAAGACAAGGGAAACAATAAAAAAGGCACCCCATTCTTCATTTTACTCACTAAGAGAGTTGGAGAGAAAAATTGAGAGAGCAAGTAATGTGGGCACTTCATTTAGTGACCTTTTAGCTACCCTAGGAAGGTGAAATGAAGAGACAATGGAAACAATAAAAAAGGCACCCCATTCTTCGTTTTACTCACTAAGAGAGTTTGGAGAGCGAATTTGAGGGAGCAAGTCAAGTTCTTCAGAGGAGGAGGAGAAATAGAGAGAGAGACTGTGGAATGCATTCCTGGGCAGTGAAATATTGTACAACAACATGTTTTTGAGAAAAAAATAGTGGCACACATTTCTAGGAAACAACATGATTTTTGAGAAAAATGTTTTTAAATTTGTAGAGTCCACACTATTCTGTACAGTATGTACGATCTTATTGTAGCTGGCGTGAATTTTGAGGAAAAGTGGGCATGAAATTCGAGGTGCATTCATTGTTGAGATAGAAGGCACTCAAACCGAGGAATTCATACCATACATGCAACACGTAATTCAAAGAATAATTTGCTGAAATTTCCAATCTGTCGATACAATACTTCAACACAATTTTCGAGAAAATCTACCATTGCATTATTTTATTGAAGAAATAAAATAACTCTCTCTCAAACAGGTTTTCCCCTTGTGGGGTTTTCCTGGGCAATTTGCCAAAAATATGAGGTCTGAAATTTTTCCTGTGTATGGTTGTTAGTAAATTACCGTTTTCTAGATTAGTTAATTTTTCAAGTGTTTCATGTACAATTTGTTTATAAGAAAACAATTAATCTACAACGTAAATGTTTATTGGGTTGGGCATAAAAAAATGAGCAAGTGACTTGAAACCGGGGTAGGAAAATTACACAGAAAAATTAACAGCGTGAAGTCGATTTGAACAACCATATGTGATGTCAACTTGTGTCTAGGGGTTCCCCATCCTAAAATATCTACTCTCACCAATATTCCATATTTCACCATACAATGTTTATAGGGGTTCTAAGAGTTGTGCAATGTCACCATATGAAGGATAACAATAAATAAATAAAAGGTAATGAAAATGTCATGGGAAAAATGCATACTTGGGTGAATCCATGAAGATGGGTAACACTTTTTTACCAAAAATGACGGTGACCATTCAATTTTTTACTCATTTATTAAATCGAATCCCTCAAAACTCATATATGCCTTTTGAATTTTGATACACAACAAAAACAAATTGTAGGGAATCATGTTATCTTTCTACCTATATTTAAAAAAATAAAAATATTATTTAATGTGTCAAAATTGCATTTAATGGTAGGTTTATTCTTGTAAATTTGAGGAAAAGTTAACAAGTGGTTTGTGTGCACGTAAAATAATTTAGTGATAAATGTATAGTTTTTTGACAAAATATATATATGAACATAATCTACACAAAAAATACTGGGGCACATATTTTTTTTATTTATGTTGTAAATTTATATTTTTTATTAATTTTTGAAACTAGCCATTGAAATTTTTAATCACCTTTTGTAAACATGTGTGTGCATGTAAACTCTTTTTTTACTGGTTACAAAATCGAAAAAACAAAAATATGCTTTTGAAGAGCATGCATTGGTTTGGAGCGCATATATTTTTTTGAATATTTTTGGTTGTGTACTTTTTATGTTATTAGTTTTTCTTTGCATTGATTCGAAGTTGTCGACATTATTTTGTAAGTGTAAGTTTGAAAAAAAAAATATCATATAAACTCAGAAAATTATATGTTAATGGATAGACGATTCATTGACGTTCATCTATTAGTATAAAGTTCGTCGCCTAAGGTGCATCCTAGGACAATGTTTAGGCCGGGTAAAGAGAGATGTAAAATTAAAATTGCAAAAAAAGAGGGATACAATCCTATATTTAAATCAGGCCTCGATCGAGGTTTTAAAAGTACACGATCGATGTTTTGGTGGGTTTTTAAATACCTCAATCAAGATTTTAAGTGTGGTTAACCTAAAGCTTCATCAAACTCTTGTGAAATAAAAAATTGAAAAAAAAATGTGCGGGTTATTGCAAGTTAGGGAGCTTGATCAAGCTTTAAAAGCTCGATCTAGCTTTTGGAAAATATTGATCTATCTTTTTGAAAATATAGATCTAGCTTCTAGCTTATTAAGAAGCTAGATCTAGCTTATTAAAAATCTCAACTTAGCTTTTTAAGAAGCTAGATCTAGCTTTTTTAAAAACTCAATCTAGATTTTTAAGAAGCTAGATCATGATTTTAAAAGCTAGATTGAGGGTTAAGAAAGTCCTCGATCGAGCTTATAAAAGTAACTTGATTGAAGGCTTCCAAATCTTGATTGATAGATTAACAAAAGCTTGGTCAATTTTGTTTTTTTCCATTCTCACGCCCTTCGCTTGCCAAAAAGTGTTACCCATCTTCATAAGAACGCTTACCTATGATATCTAATGAAAATAGGGTTTTTATTACTTGAAAGGTGTATTGAGAGGGGGTTTCAACAAAAGGATATTTGGAGACATTCCTTAATATCTAAGGAAAAAAGAGGTATTAATATCCTATGAACCACATTCGATGTCATAGTTTCATATGGTGATCTCCCAAGTATTCATGGGACAACTTAGTAATGGCCGTTTGAATCACTATACAAAAATTTGTGATTGATGATGTCATGGTTGGTTCACTCTTAGAGGAGGTGAGGCAGTTCAAAGCTTCTAAATCCACCAATGAGGCCTAAATTGTTCATGGAAGATCGAAGGATAAAAGAAAGAATAGGGAAAATGGTAGATCCAAATATTGAGGAAAACCTAAGTTTCCTAGAAATTCCAAGGAAAAATGTTAGAACTACAACAAAGTTGGGCATTTTAGAAGAGACTACACATAAGAGAAAATAAAGAAAAATAATGGTTTTGATAACAAGTCTAAAAATTGTTTTCAAAAGGATGTTGGAGATGCCTTTTTTGTAGCTTTGGAAATCGAAGTAGGGTAAACTACATGGTTGATAGATTCTAGAGATTCCTTCCGTATGGATTTGCATCATAACTAATTTTCAGTTTATGAGAAATATGATGGTGGGATGGTATACCATGGTCATGCTGACTCGCATGTCAACTAGTTGACTATGGTAGAGTCTTGCTTAGATTCTTTGATGGAAGAGTGAATTGGATAAGTGGAGTCTTGCACGTTTCGAGTTTGGCACATAACCTATTATTAGTAAGCAATCTTAATAATGCATATGTGCATGTTGTCTTCTTTGACAGAGGGAGTAAGATGGTCCATGGAGCTATGGTGCTCACTAAGGATGTTTTTTAAGGAATTATGTTCAAGATTGGTGCATGCACTATTCATTGTAATTGGTATTCAATTTTTGTAGTTAATAGAAACATATAATTTACACGCTCACAATCAAAATATGTATTTACTTCTAATGGTAATGATTTATGGGCACCTATAGAGAAGACATTACTTTTGTTCTTAGATTCCTGCATTGATTTATTTGAGAAGTGGTTTCTTGGATAATTGCAATAGCCATTGACAATGTCATGTTGGTGTCATTCGAAGTAGAAGGAGTAGTTGTTCCATGCATTAATATTCCCGTGCATGGGTGACAAATTTAATTATCTTCCAAAATAAATGTCGGCCACAAAAACAATCTAATATGGGTGAGATGTTGTAATGTTCCTACCTAACAAAATAATAATAATAAATAAATAAATAATTTAATTATCTGCCATAAAAAATTGTCCGTGAGAAAAACAACACAATATATGGGAGATGTTGTAATGTTTCTACTTAACAAAATAATAAAAAATAATAAAAATAAAAAATTGAATTATCCGCAAAAAAAATGTTGGTCATGCACATGGTTTTAAAACCATGTGCAAGGCCTCTTAAAAACCCATGGTTTTATTATGCATGGTTTAGGAGGGCCTTACAAATGGTTTTAAAGCCATGTGCAAGGCCTCCTAAATAGCCCATGGTTTTGTTGTACATGGTTTATGAGGTAGTTACAAATGGTTTTAATACCATGTGCAAGGCCTCCTAAACAACCCATGATTTTAGGAGGGCCTTGCACATGGTTTTAAAACTATTTTTGGGGGAGATGTTTTAATGATTTTTCTTAACAAAATAAAAAATATTATATGCAGCCATAAATAGTATTAAATATTAATAATAAAAATATTATTTGTGGACCTTAAATAAAAAAATGTGCGTTTTGTTCTGAATCACATTAAAGTTGATAGTTGAGTGCAATACTTAAGAAGAGGTCTGCACCTCCAAAGATTTGATCCCTCTCGGCGCTTGATAGAGCCTGGGATTTGGATCTATGCTGGTATACTTGTGCAGAAGTCAGGTTTATAGAGTAATCGATCATATTTTATTTGAATAAATAAAATTAAAAATCTATTTTAAAGTTTTTTTTTAATAATTAAAATAAAAAATTATTCTAATGTTTAATGTTTAATATATATATGTTTGTAAGTATGAAAGGATAATGATTTAATTAATTTTCATTTAATTTATGTAACCTTTATTAAAAAAAATTATCTTAATTTCTTTTAAATGATTGATTACTATATGATTTTGATGAATAAATAGTTGTTATTTGTCATTTTATATGTCAAAATACTGCTACTTTATAAAATTAAAGGTCATTATTTTAATTTTACCCAAACTCATATACATACATACATACATACATACATACATACATACATACATACATACATATATATATATATATATATATATATATAAGTAATTAAATGTGTGTATTTAATATGGAAATTTTAAATTTTTTTATGGTCTAGATGTCTCCTTATTAGTTAAACTTGATTGGTCATTGTTTTGGGCCCATGGTATTTGGTGTCCTATGGTAATGACCCATTGTATTGCTTTTGAAGAAGCCTATATAAAGATTTAAGAGGATAAATCTAATTAAATCTAATTAAGATTTAAGCATGAAATGGATGTTAATGTTCAAATTAAAATTGCCATATAAAAAATTTTGACATGTAAGGTAAACATCAAATTTCAACCTTGATTGACAACCATATGTTATAAATTGTCATATAAAAAATATTGACTTGCAAAGTAGGACATCAAATTTCAATTATGATTGGAAACCATATTGATAAGATTAATATGTTTAGTCAACATGCATATATTTGACACATTGATAATGTTTTTTTCCTAAAGAATGTGTCAATTACCATGCCGCTAAGTGTAGTTATCACATGAGTTTAGAGGTATTTATTAGGAGGCCAGAGAAGTTTATTTGGAGTTCCACTGTCATACTAAGTGCACATTGCTTCAACTTTGAGCTGCAAATTTCGCTTGACTAAACCTTGTGCATTAGCCGGACTTCCAGCTGCTAGATGGAGTTCCATTGTCACATGGACTACACATTATCATACCATTAAATTCAGTTATCGCATAAGCTATTTTTTATTTTTCATTTTTATTTTCTAACTACTACAAAGTGCAGTCATCACATGAAGTACAATAATCATATTGCAAATCAACGGTCACTAATAGAACATTTTCTATGGTTACCATTTGGTTCAATGTAAAGTCATTAAGTGATCCAGATGGAGATCGGTGGCCACCCATCTATTCCACTGGCTCAAAACAATTGTCCATTGTGGCAGTTTCCTAGTTATTTTTCTATAGTTTTTCGAGTCATAAACTTATGGGGCCATATTGAGGCCCTAAACGACGTTTTTTGGAGATTCGGGGCCAAATGTTTTTCAACAGCATGCATTTAGCCAACCCAAAGTTGTAAATCTTAGATAGACCTTTCCAACAAGCTATCAAACGCCCAAATCGGAGATCGTATGCAAAAGTTATGACCCCAAGAAGTTGACTGTTCAACTTACCACCTTGGGGCCGCAAAATTTATGACGGTTCATCTTATAGGGTTACGTTTTGGACTTTTGGGGTTCTCACCCTCATTATTATTATAAATAGGCCCCTTTGGCCTCATTTTGTATTCAGCTTGGCACAGATGAGCGTAGTAGCCACATCTCTTCTCAGAGATAGCTACCACCATTCTAGCAATTGTATTACAGTCTGTTCTATTTCTGCAATTTAATAGAATATTTGTTTACTGTATCTCTGTTATCTTTGAAAAATGTTTGTGATTATGATTCTGTATATGTTCTTTCCTTTCTTTCACGCATAAATCCGGATCAGTGTTATCAAAGCAATCTTCTCTTTAATTGTTTCTCGGTGCATGTCCCCGACGAGGTTCGAGTATAGAGAGTTTGGTCTCGAACTAGTTTCACTTGATCATTCTCGTCGTCCCAAACAACATCCCATGGCAGAAGAAAAGAGAGACAACGGAGAAGGAGATCCTATCAAGTTGATGCTCGAGGAAGCCCTCGAGCGATAGAGGAACAAGATGATGGATAGTTTCACCCAAATCCTTCTACAAATGCCGACAGCAGCAAGTGCATCTTCAACAAGCAGCCGGTTCAGGGATGTAACTCCATTCAAGGTACAAGTTAACTTTAATATTCCTTTATTTGAAGGAAAAATTGATGCAAATGCCCTAGATAATTGGTTGAATGTTCTAGAAGGGTATTTCTCTATCCATAATTTTTTTGATAGAGAAAAGATCACCTTTGCGCTCCTTAAGACAATCCTCCATGTCCAAAATTGGTGGGGTACTTATTGTGAGCAAAACTCATCAAACTAGTTTGGAATGTTTGAAACAAATCCCACTTGGGCCTCTTTCATAGATGCCGTCAGGGAACAGTATTACCCTGTGGGAAACTATGATGACCAGTACACAAAATGGACAATTCTGCGTCAAGAAAGGGACTAGATGGTGTCGGAGTACACCAATAACTTTCATACCCTGCGTACAAAGCTGAGTATCAAGGACTCTGAGCGGCACTTGATTCTGAAATATTGCAGTGGTCTACATCGGTACATCCGAACTGAGATGGACTTCCTTGACATCTCTTCACTTGGATCTGCCTATTAGTATGTTGTCAAAATCGAGGAGAAATTTCGACAAAAGAACAAGCGAGACTCTGGACCTGCACACCCACCGTAGAAGCAAGGCAAGGGAAACCCTGGCCCGCAAAACACAAGAAAAGGAAAGGACAACCAGTCCCCGCCACAAGCAAAGAAGGGAGATGGAAAGACAAAGAAGGACACCAGTAAGTGGTGCAAATTTCATAAAAGCCCTTGGCACAACAATGATGAATGTTGCTCAAAGCAGTAATTAGTGGCCGAGATCAAATCTTCAGAATCAGATCTTGATTCTGATTCTGAACCCAATGCCACAGCCGCATACAATGGGAGGCAGATCATTGATGCAAACCCCACTGCCACTATTGCTACCACCCAGATTCAACTCGAGGATCCTGAAGAGTCAGAGGTAGAGGAGTGCCTATTCCACTCGCAGATGTGGGTGAAGGGGATGCCTCTACATTTTGTTGTTGACAACGGCAGCCAAAAGAACCTGATCCCAATAGAAGTCATCAAGAGGTCTGAGCTTCCAACAACACCACACCCGCAACCTTACAGCATCGATTGGCTAATCCAAGGACGAGGTATCCGCATTACTCAACAATGCCTCCTACCATATGGCATCAAGCCTTTCAAAGACGAGGTACTGTGTGATGTGGCCCCACTTGAAGTCTGTGATGTTCTTTTAGGATAACCATATATGTGGAAGCGTCATGCTGTATATGAGTCACGACCTCGCAGTGTCATTGTTACTTTGGGAGGAAAACTCTATCGAATACCAAAGACTATTGCACCTAACAAAGTCTCGCAAGGTAGAAAGATAAGTTCCGACATCATAAAATTATTCCTCTTCACAATTGCGTCTGAAGGAGAACATAAGATCACAGAGACCTCCACACCCTCTGCACAGGGCGTCTCTGCTCATCAGACACAAGAAGAAGACAGAGCCATTGTTTCCACATCTATCCGAGTACCTCTACGATGCAAGGCCATGCATTCAAGGTTCTCATCTAGAAACAAATCATCCATACAACAATTACAGCCTTCTCGGGATGTCAAAGAAAGGAAGCCTCTTCACTTCAGCAAATGTCACACCAGGAGATCAACTCAACACACAGTTCGAGAAATGATACGGGATTCAACGCAGTGGAGACCATTGCTTCCTAAGGAGGGAGGATTGATCCAGATGGAGATCGACGGCCACCCACCTATTCCAATGGCTCAAAACAATTGTCCATTGTGGCAGTTTCCTAGTTATTTTTCTACAGTTTTTCGAGTCCTAAACTTTCAGGGCCATTTTGAGGCCCTAAATGACTTTTTTTTCATGATTCGGGGCCAAATGGTTGCCATTGGCATGCATTTGGCCAACCAAAAGTTGTAAATCTTAGATAGACCTTTCCAATGAGTTATCGAACGCCCAAATCAGAGATCGTATGCAAAAGTTATGACCCCGGGAAGTTGACTGTTCAACATACCACCTTGGGGCCGCAAACTTTATGACGGTTCATCTTCTAGGGTTACGTTTTGGACTTTTGGGGTTCTCACCCTCATTATTATTATAAATAGGCCCCTTTGGCCTCATTTTGTATTCAGCTTGGCACGGATGAGCATAGCAGCCACATCTCTTCTCAGAGATAGCTACCACCATTCTAGCAATTGTATTACAGTCTGTTCTATTTCCGCAATTTAATAGAATATTTGTTTACTGTATCTCTGTTATCTTTGCAAAATGTTTGTGATTATGATTCTGTATATGTTCTTTCATTTCGTTCACACATAAATCCAGATCATTAAGTTGACCTAACTTTCAATTCAAATCAATAATCATACTTCAAATCAAGTGTCACTAATCAATCATTTTCTATGGCTACCCACATTTGGTTCAATATATATTCATTGTTCTATTACTTTCTTTAGTTTTAAATTAAATTTCCTTTTATGGTTTTATATGATATATGATGATGATTTCACTATTTAACCTATCCTTTAAATATTTGATGGTTGGAATTATTATTGTGTAGTCTCCATTCACTTTAGTGATTAATTAAAGTTTTAATAAACTTTACTTTGATAAGTTTTACAAATATACTATAGTTGACATTAAACTTGAGTGGTTAAATAAAGAATAATATATATTAATGTAAATGTACTATCAATATAATTAGTTTTTTATTTGCATAATAACATATTATTTACTTGTATTTAAAATTTGTACTCAAAATTAGTATTCGGTTGTACTAGAAGTTGGACCATACCCAATGGAAACATAGCTCAACATAGCTCATGGATGTGTCTATTGCATATTCCATATCTTTTCCTTCACCTTTTTTGAAATGGTGTTATGCTTTTAGGCTATTTAAGGATGTGAATTACAATGAAACGTAACATTTCTCAATGTGATTTGAACATTCATAGTATGATTTAATTAAACAATAATACCTTAGAATATTAATGACCTTAAAATATTTAACAAAGCAAATTTATTCATACTTAGCATCTTATGCATTTCTACATGTATTTTCTGCCACTTAACATTTTTTAAGTGCATGTTTACATGAAACATTTCATAGTCAATATCATCACTTTGCTTACACGAGAGATTTATTTATATTTTTTTTAAGTGTTTGTTTTGATATTCTATTTTTTATCTCATTTTTAACTTAGCCAAATTTTAATATATTCATTTTATTAATATTATTTTAAATGTTGTATTTTTCTTTATTTTAAAATAATTTATTAACTAATTTTTTATATTATTTTAAAAATAATAATAAATATCATAATATTTAAAAAAACGTTTTTACAATACATTAAAAAAATAAGATGCTTTGTTTTATCATAAAAAAAAAGTGTAAGTTAAAACAATCAAAATATATTTAAATTATAATATAGTTTATATGTTTCATACTTAAACTCATAAGTGTTTTTATTTGAGATTTTGGGGTGGACAAACACTCATGCTTTTTCATCTAATGATGAGGATGAAACAAGTGTACTATCCAGATTGAATTTATGACAATCTTTACAAATTCAAAATAATTAATTATTAAAAAAAGTATATAAAAATAATTGATGCATGGTAGCTTATGCATAGATAACTCCTAGTTGATGGATGGATAGTGAGAGATAATTGTGAAAAATAACTTATTTAACTAGAATAAAATCAGAATTACTAATAGAGTTGGATTAATTATTTTTATTACATTGTATTTATTTTAATCTCAATTATCCATATTATAGTGTTTTAACTTTTTTAAAATACAATTTAATTATCTTTCTTCAAACCATAGGGGCAGGGACTTGCTACTATGTAGCCCTTCTTTTTCATGGATCCACCTACATGCATATCTCTGTGGTCGCCGCTACATGTATATGTCTATGGTTGCAAGCTAAGTAAACAATTTAATAGTTTTGAGTTCCCTCAATAATTATTCGTTCATTTGAAGCGCGAACTCAAAATGATGCTTGACTTGAAGCTATTTTACTCAACCTTTGCTACCTTGGCTATAACAATCAAGTGGTAGTACATAGCAACCTTTAGCAAACAAGCTATCTTCACCATCGGTGCAATTATTGTGACAAGCCTCATGAGATTACACACTATCAAATTTCCTTGGACGAAATATAAAGGTAAGAAACATGTACATAATGTTGTTGTTATTAGGTAGGCCATGGTCTTTTCTTGTAGCTCATTTGGTTACAAAATAATAATATAAAATAGACACATATATTCATCCACTTAACTTATGCACTTATTTATTCACATCTTGGTTTGTGAAGAAAATAAGAAAATGAATTTTACATTCAAAACCTTGACGGTTACTATAGCCACACTTTGATCTCTCTCACACACATATATAATCACGAAAATACATATGTTACATTAAAAAGACTCTTTAGGTACTAAACTTATCTACAACTTTCCATAATCATCAAGTAACTAAAATGACAATTGGCCGTGTAATTTTACTTCATTCCAACACTCTTCCTTAATTACAACTACTGACATTTCTACCACTAAACGCTAATAGTTAGGCACAATTCAAAATTTATTATGCTTTTTAGTCTAAGTCTTAGCTAGGATTACAAACATTTAACAGTATATCAAAATACTTTGGTTTGATTTTTTACTCTGGTGCATGTTGTTGTGGCTAACTCTTTTTCTTCTTTTGAGCTATATTTTTTTTCTACCAACTCCTACCCTTGTATCCTTCAATTTTTCACTTCTTCGTCTTCAACTTCATTTTTATGTTGTACTCTATAAATATTTTATTCTTCATCAACTTTAGCATCATTGCAAATTCTTTAATGGTCATATGTAACTTTTTCTTGTTGTCTTCATGATGTATAATACCCTTTCTACCTTGGGCTATATGCTTAATCTTCAACATCAACAATATCAACATCAATAATCTCTACAACTACCACGACAACTATCCATAATGGCCTTGAAATATAAGTTTCCCTAAGAGGTCGAAGGTCAAACTATGACGTGTTAAAATGCTAAAAGTGAATAATCACTCAGTGATTTTGATGCCAACAAAACAAGAAACAACACCCTGTTACTTATTTATTACATTATCTCCTCTATCTAAGTAGTTTAAACTTTTTGTGGGTGAACTTAGCAAGAAAAAACCCATGAATAACTTGGTCATAATGAAGTGAATATTTTGTTAACCATATTCAATTCAATAAACTAAGAAACAATTTTTTGAGTCAAGGAAGAGTGAACTTCCTTTCATGGAGAGAGGGATTGAGCCCAAACGTGGATCCAAAAGTGAAATAAATGGCTAGAGAGAAGATTAGTGCAAACTGGTCCACGCGAAGCAATCTCAATTCGAAATTCCTCGCAACAAGTTCCTAGACTAATTTTAGACCAAAGAATATTCACATTTTAAGCCTAGAAAATATTGGAATGAATGCAATCAAAGAAAATTGCAAAGATGCTTTAACTCAGTGCAATGCAAACCCTATATTTTTGTGTGCATTTTTGTCTTTACACACAAGCTTGATTGCTTCTTAGTTGTGTTAAATATTCCCCAAGATGTGAATGATTGATCACAATTTTTCTATAAATATTTGAAACACTTTAATGCATGCAATTTTATGTAGGTTTTATTATCTCTATGTACATACCATAATTTTTTATTTAAAAATTCCCTTGAAAATCAACATCTCTCAATTCCTTCCAAGTGTGTTGGACACTACTTTGAGGGTTTCATGGGCCAAAATTGTCATTGACTCAAGTTTGTGACATTTGCTACCACTAGCACCAAATGAGAGATAAGTGATCAGGTGACCAAAAAATTTGGTTGATATGGTTTTTTCAAGGGATAAATGACCATAATTGATAAATTTTAAGTGATCTAACTAAAAATGACCAAGATAAATGACCAATTCGATCATGGGATAAGAACTAAACTAAAAATGACAAAGATAAGTGACCAATTTGGTCACGGGATAAGATTTAAACTAAAAATGACCACATAACAATTGGTCATTTTTAGTTGTGCCACTCCGACAATGAAAAATTACAATTTTGACAATAAATTTGTACAATTTACTAAATTTTAACACTGCAAATGTGTTAGAATAATCAACCCATAGTTACCTACATTAGACATTAATTTAATTATTTTTGTCTTATTACCCAGTTTCCTAGATTCCATTCTATGCTAGTTGCCTTCTACATGTCCTAGAAGTCAACACATGCTAAAAATGAGTCATGGAGCGCTTGGGAAACATCCTAGAAACCCAATTTAGCATGTCTACTTTATTCCAGATTCTCTAAAGCACATATCTTCTTTTTTTGAAAAGTTGCCTTCTTTTATTTCTGATTTAAGGCAAAAGGAAAAGCTAGACTATGTGTAGTTGACTTGTTTTTTGCTCACATCATCCTCCATCCTTTTCTCCAAATAAAAGCATGTCTAAATTGTCTTTCCATCCCTCTTTATCTTTCCCACTTGACTTAGCAAATTCGTGAGCATCTACATAGATTTGAAAACTGCTTTATGCACCTACGTGGGATTTGACTAGATTTAGTAAGTCTGTTTTTTTACTATTTCGATTGGCATCCTTATGCATTTGAATCTCTCATGTAATTATATATTAAAGAAGCCTATTACTTCACAAGGTTGGCTATTGTACACTTACTCGATACAGATTAGTGTTATGCTCCAATTTTAGTCTCATTTGGTGTTAGTTTTGTATGTTTGATTAGCAATTTTGTGAGTGTAATTGTTATATCTCTTGGGTTCAATTTCCACATGGTATCAGATCCTTTGTAGATCAATTTATCTCCTTCTAAATTGTTATTGCAAGTTCGACATCATTGACTGGGAGTGCATTCTGCTGACTGGAGGGCACAGTTTCTGAGCTATGTATCAATCTTAGAAGATCATCTTGACTCCATTTAATTTATTTGAGTGGAAAGCTGATATGGAGATATTTTTGAGAGTGAAAGGTCTCTACAGGGTGACTATGGAAACTGAGGCAGAGCCCAATGTAGCTGTAGAGAAAATTAAATGGCACAACAGGAGGGATGAGGCCTATGGTCTTTTGTGTTTGATAATTTCAAAAGACCTCCTCTTCCATATTGATGGATTGACATCACCTAATGAAGTGTGGGAGAAGCTAGAAGAGATTTTTGGAAAGACAGATGAGATGAGAGCACATCAAATCGAGAATGAATTGATCTCCTTAAGTCTCAGTTGCTTCGAATCATTGCAACTCTACGTTTCCAAGTTTAAGGCCCTTGTTTTGCAGTTGAAATAGTGTGGGATCGAAAAGAAGGAGGAGAAACTAGTCTTGGTCGTACTCTCTAAGCTTGGTCCTGACTATTCAGTGTTTGTTTTGACCTTCCATTCCACCAATTTTACAGCTCGAGCCTGGAGTATGCCTAAGCTTGCAGAGTTCATGGAATCCCTCACATAGGAGCAAGATAAGTTGGTGATGATAGGCACCATGAAACCTTCCAAAGACCAAGCTTTGGTTGCTGGAGATTCAAGGGTGGATTCAAAAAGCAAGAAAAAAGCTAAAAATCCACTTGAGCAAAAGAGAGACAAGTATAAGTCTCAAGAGGAGCCTCAAGGATCTAGGAAGAATTCCCAGAAGAAGAAGAACAAAGGAGAAATGAGCAAGTGCGCATACTGCAGTAAGGGCTATCATCCTGAGAGCTCTTGCATGAAGAAGAAAATTGACATGTTGACCCAACTCCTGGAGAAGAATAACATCTCCCTTCCTAATTGCTCAAAGAAGAAGGAAGGAGGATCAAATTCAGAAGACAGAGAGAGATTATATGCCTTGGTTGCTGGCACATCAAGCTCACCTAGCTTCATCATAGATTCTGGAGCTTCTAGACACATGGTTTTGACAAAAGAGACATTCTCCTCTCTTGACATGTCGAAAGGACCACCAATAGTTTTGGGAGATGACTCTCTCACTGACAGTTTGGGAAAGGGTAGGATTGATCTTGACCATGGTAGCTTCAATAATGTGGTGTATGTTCTAGGTCTTGCCTCTAATCTCTTGTCAGTGTATCAGATGACTCGTACTGGGTCTCCAAAGAAGGTCATATTCTCCCCTGATGATGTTGAAATCATTGATATTTAGAATGGTAAATTCATAGCAAAAGGTGTTGTTGATCACACTTCAAAGGTATACAAGTTTTCCCATTTTCTACCCTACTCAAACCCCTCTACTCTTCTGATCATTATAATGAAGCAAGCAAGCTTTGGCATGAAATATTTGGCCATCTTAACTACAAGTATCTTTCTGATTTGAGTGAAAAAGATATGGTCATAGGGTTACCAAAGATCAAGTTTTCTAAGGGAGTCTGTCAAGGTTGTATCCTAGGAAAACACCCAGAGCACAAGTATGATAAAGCTAGTCATGAGAGAACCTCTGCACCTCTTGTGCTAATCCATAGTGACATTGCTGGTCCATTCCCTCATATGTCCATGATTCAAGCCAAATATGCACTGACTTTCATATATTACTTTTCCAGGTATTGTTGGGTTCACTTCCTAAGGCATAAGTTTGAAGTTTTTGACCTCTTCAAAGTCTTTAGAGCCTTGGTTGAAAACCTGTATGGGAGGAAACTCAAGATCCTCAAATCTGACAATGGTGGTGAGTATGTCAATTCTGAGTTCATTCAGCATTGCAAAGATGTGGGTATTCAGATGCAGCATTCGATCCCTTACAGACCACAGCAAAATTGTGTTGCTAAGAGAAAGAACAGATCACTGAAGGAGATGGAAACCTGCATGATGGAGGCTAAGACTTTGCCACCAAAGTTTTGGGCCGAAGCTATAAACTATGCATCCTACATCCATAATAGGGTTCCTCATAATCATATCGATGGTATGACTCCTTTCGAAGCTTGGAGTGGGCACAAGCCAGATGTGACCCATTTCAGGATTTTTGGCTCAAAGGCTTGGGATAGAATTCCAACTGAAAGGAGGAAGGCTTTGCAACCCCGAATCCAAGAGTGCCTATTTGTTGGATATTCTAAAGATTCAAAAGGGTACAAGATAATCAACTTGATCACTAACAAAGATTTCATTGAAAGAAGTGTTCAGTTCCAAGAAGAGCCTTTAGTATCAGTTGAAGTTGGAGAGTCTTCTACACCACCAGAACCATTGATTGTAAGTGGAGAGACTAATGAGTTTGCTGATTCTAATATGTCTGATAATGATGATTTGATTACATATCCTAATATTCCTACAATACCAAAATGGGAAGCAAATACCATTCATGTAGCTGGGGAACTAGCTGGAAATCCTAATGACACTAGGAGGACTAGATCTCAATTTGAGAGTGCCCTTTGTGTGAAAGATTCTCTATTTGTTGAGAACTGCTATCTGATGGTTGAATCAGATCCACAGAAGTATGAAGATGCAACACATGATCCAAGATGGAAAACATCCATGAAAGAAGAATCCAGCTCACTCTAGAAGAACAACACTTGGGAACTGGTTGATCTTCCACCAGGGAGGAAGCTGGTTCAATGTAAGTGGGTTTTCAAGACTAAGTTTGCTGCTGATGGTTCACCTTTGAAATATCAGGAAATATTGGTAGCCAAGGGATACTCACAAGTACATGGTATTGACTACAATGAAACCTTTGTACCAATGGCAAAGATGGACTCCATAAGGCTAGCTCTAGCCATTGCAGCTTCGAAGCAGTGGGAAGTGCATCACATGGATGTGAAGTGTGCTTTTCTAAATGGAGATATCACTAAGGATATTTACATGTAGAAACCTGAAGGGTTTGTTTCTAATCCATTTTTAGTGTGCAGGTTAAAGAAATCATTGTATGGGCTCAAGCAAGCCCCCAGGGCTTGGTATGCCAAGATTAATGGCTTTTTGCTATCACTGAGTTTTGTTCGATGCAAGTATCATCTTAATGTCTATTTGAATTTGATTCATGGTTCTTTGATGATTATTTTCTTGTATGTTGATGAGCTACTGATTACAGGAAATTCAAAAAAAGATATTGCCTCCTTGAAGGATGCAATGAACCATACATTTTCTATGACAGATTTGGGATTGTTGAGCCTATTCTTGGGTCTCGAAATTGCTCAATCCCAAAATGGAATCAAAGTACATCAGTCCAAGTATGCTTTATATTTTCTCATCAAGCGCAACATGAAAGATTGCAAGCCAAGCAAGACTCCCTTCCTTTCAGGAGTTAAGCTTGAAGAAGAATGTTCTTCTCCTATGGTAAATAATACACTATATAGGAAATTGATTGGGTGTTTTCTTTATCTTACACACACTCGACCTAATATATATTATGCAATTAGTATGGCTTCAAGATACATGGATCATCCTCATGAGATCCACTGGAGAGCAACCAAAAGGATCCTAAACTTTGTTCAAGGAACAAGAACTCATGGGATCTTCTACAAAGAAAAATATGATCTTGATTTGATTGGATTTACTGACAGTGATTGGGCAGGTGACAACACAGATCGAAAGTCTACATCATGATATGTGTTCATTCTTGCAGAAGGACCAATCAACTGGTCAAGCAAGAACCAGAGTTCCATAGCACTCTCATCTACAGAAGCAGATTATAAAGGAGTTGTAAATGCAACAACTCAATGTTTGTCGTTGTAGGGGATACTTGGAGAATGTGGCTTTGAATTAGAGTTTTCAACTATTATCTACTATGATAATCAGAGTACCATTCGAATATGCAATGATCTAGTTCAGAGACAGTGAACCAAGCACATTAAGATCCATATGCACTACATCATACAACTTGTGCATGATGGTACCATTGATCTACTCTTATGTGCATCTTTAGAACAAGTAGCAGACATCTTCACCAATTTTTTTTGTGAGAAGACCTTCAATAATCTCAAATAATTGCTGGGGATTGCTAATCATGCTGTGAAGCATGATTGATGACAATATTTCCAAATTTTCTTTTTCTTGTCCATGTTTAAGGGAGGATTTTCCCACTGGGTTTTTGCCTCTTTCCTTGGTTGTATGGACAAGTAGTATGTAAAGGGTGACTAAGCCTTGTTGATAGGCCCTATAGTTTTCTGATATTTACTCATAAATTCATGCTTAAGGGGGGGTGTTAGAATAATCAACCCATAGTTACCTACCTCAGACATTAATTTAATTATTTTTGTCTTATTACCTAGTTTCCTAGATTCCATTTTATGCTAGTTGCCTTCTACATGTCCTAGAAGTCAACACATGCTAAAACTGAGTCATCGAGCACTTGGGAAACACCCTGGAAACCCAATTTAGCATGTCTTCTTTATTCCATATTCTCTAAAGCACATGTCTGCTTTTTCTGAAAAGATGCCTTCTTTTATTTCTAATTTAAGGCAAAAGGAAAAGCTAGAGTAGGTGTACTTGACTTGTCTTTTTCCCACATCATCCTCCCTCCTTTTCTCCAAATAAAAGCATGTATTAGTTGTATTTCCATCCCTCTTTAGCTTTCCCACTTGACTTAGCAAATTCGTGAGCATCTACATAGATTTGGAAACTGCTTTATGCACCTATGGGGGATTTGACTAGATTTAGTAAGCATGCTTTTTTACTTTTTTGAATGGCATCCTTATGCATTCAAATATATCATGTAATTATATATTATAGCATCCTATTATTTCACAAGGTTGGCTATTGTACACTTACTCAATACAGATTAGTGTTATGCTCCAATTTCAGTCTCCTTTGGACAGGGTATACGGTCTCCTAAACACAATGCTCTAGGGAATATGTAGGAGCCTAGTATTGACTTCACAAGGATTTGGGGGTATTTTTCTAGAGTGTGCCATGGTACACCTAGAGAATGTGGAGTAGGTAGCATCCTCTTTCTAGATAAAGCACATCATTTTTCATTGAAATATGGAGATGTCAAGGGAACAAAAAATAGAACAAAACTCTAAGAAATCTGATTCTTCCATTGCAAAGTGTCCAATACATGCCCTATGTTGGGTCGATGTGCCCGTATGGTGGCAACTTTCCCCCCCTAATCTTGTCTGGTGGCAACTTGAACTAAAGCAATACATTGTTTGGTGACAACTTGGTTGGCTCAATCTCTCATAACATGTCAATAACTTGGGTTCCCTCAATATATTGTCTTTGGTGATGTTCTTTTGAAAAAACTTTAGTAGATTGAGTTTTTTTATTTATCAAATTTATTAATAGTGTTAATTAGAAGTTACTTCTTATGATATTTTGACATTTAAATTTTATATACAAGTGTAATCTAGCTATCTCAAGCTATTTGACACATATTATCACAACCCCATGATACTAAATACTTTGTATTAACTTCTATATATATATATATATATCCCATGCACATCATTCATTTCATAAGAAAATTATACTATATCAACTCCATAAGTTGAATAACACTACGTAAAAAAATTATGAAATCAAAGAAACTAAAAAAAATAAAAATAAAAATCTATTATTTTCAACTTATACAACAAGAATATAGTATATCCATTTCATAAGAAAATTATATTTATCAAACTCCTTCATAAGTTGAATAACACTAAATAAAAATTATGAAACTAAAAAAATCCATTATTTTCAACTTATACAACAAGAATATAGTATATCTTGTAAAGAAATGTGCATCCATTCCATTCTCATAGTTCACTAATCTATACCACTAGTAGAATGTGAACACAATTCATATATTCAAAATATATGCTTATAAACTTTTACTTTAAATGATACATTTAGAAAGAATAACGCTACCCAACTTTCATATTTCATATTTTAGAATGTACTTAACCAAATCCAAAGAATGTTTAGAGAAAATGGAAATTTCCACAATTATATTTTATATTTTATAAATTAAATAAAATCTATACTTATGCATTTAGTAAAAATAACGCTACCCAGCTTTCATATTTTAGGATGTCCTTAACCAAATCCAAAGAATGTTTAGAGAAAATGGAAATTTCCACAATTATATTTTATATTTTATGAATTAAGCAGAATCTATACTTGTTACTCTTAAGGCTATATTATTAGGACTCCAAAATTTATATAATCTTTTCTTTTTCAACAAAAAGAATGATAAACGAAGAAAAAGATGATAAACGAGACCTTTTAAAAAAAGAACGATTTTAAGTTTAAAACAAGAAAACGAGAGATCCAGCAGATTCGATCTCAACAGTACCGAGAGGACGTCAATGGCAACGTTTACTCTGCAATTTTAATTTCTCTACTATCACGGAGGTTCATTTTCAAAAGAAATAAGTATAAATAATACCCAAGATTTCTGCCGCATATAATACAAGAGATCTATGTTAAAAAAAATGACATGGAATGACATAGAAGTTTCGGAGGATTGATATTAACTGGACTTGTAAAAAAAAGAATATTTAACCAGTTATTTTATACCATGCTATGCTATTTCAGTGCACTTTTATATAGTTTTGCCAAAGTTTTATGTCATCTTAATCAAATCTCCAATCAATCTATAAATCCTTATGATTGAGGATTTTGTCTGGTTGTTGAGTTTTAGAATAAAATTGATTGATAAAGATCACTCTAGCTTGCTTATATATGTTCTCTTTTGTCATGGTGGTGTCCCCTCATGTAGTTGAACTCCCCAAATGTGGTTTTCTTATATATATATATAATAGTTTGTTCTACAAAGTGTCACTTTGAGTTTTTGAGTTTTTTTTAGTAAGTCTTTACATAAAAATAATTGTCAAAAATATTTAAATCAAAAGTAATACTAGAGGTATCACACATATGCAAATGCTTATGCAATTTCATATGGCTGTAAGATGAATGAGTGAATTGAATTTCTGTAATGTATTAAATTCTATATCATTCTTTCTATATGTAAAAACATTCCCAGGAAGCTTATTCAATTTATGACCCAATTTAGTTCCCTCTCTAATTCAATGTGATCTCTTCACAAATAATTGAATTACAAATTATTCCTTCTTTTAGTTAAACATTTTGCACAATGACTTAAACCATTGGGTGTTTACACAAGTTATAAATAAATACAATTTATTTTCTTTCATTCTTTGCTAACTTTCTATTGATTTCTAAATTACAAGTCCACACTAACTGATTAAAAGTATGACCACACACTTGGATTGTTGCTTTATAACCTATTAGATAAGTGGAACATAGTAACGATCACAACTGGACTGTTGCTTTATAACCTATTAGATAAGTGGAACATAGTAATGATCAATTAACATTATGTTGTCATTTGTTCAATTATTTGAGCATAAACCACACCCAACTGATAAGAAGTATGCCAACACAAGTGGATAGTTGCTTTATAATACATTAGACAAGTGGGACATAGTGATGATCAATTAACCTTTCATTGTCATTTGTTCGTGTTTATTTTCACATAAAACAACATTAATGAGTGAACATATTTTAAGAAAGTTCATTGACATTGACTTAGGTTTAAGGGGGCTACCGAAGAAAGAACCCTTATGGCCTTCTCTCTACAAACTAATCAAGTAATAAGGCAAGTCTTGGATCTGCTAAGCAATGCTTTCCTTATGTTTACTAATTGTTTTATGTTTTCATCTACTACCAATAGTATGGAGCTTTGAGTTGTCCAATTAACTATATTGGGCTACAACTTGCTATAAACAGGGAATATGTAGCTTTGCTACTAAATCTTGTTTTATACAATTTCATCCTAAAAAAAATTTAAATAATTTTTCTTTTTTTAATTTTTTTTTCTTTTTTTTAAAATGGTTTTTAATAGTTAATATTTTAATTATAATTTCAAAAAGCTAGAAATAATTTTAATTGTAATTAATATTTCCTATAAAATAACTTATGGAGATATTGAAATTTATAGGATAATGTTAATGATATTTGTAGGATAAAGTTAAGGTAAAGTGTTTACAACATATTGGTATCTAGATCCAAAAGTAATGAATTGAAGTCCATCCTAAGAGTTATCAATTTGGAGAAAATATTTTTGGGAAAAAAACATGTCTCATAATAATGATTGTGACTTGTTATTAAGATAATAAGATGACAAATTATAATATTAATATTCTAAACTAATCTTTTTAACTTAAAATTAAATTAAATTAATTTATAACTTTTTTTACCAATCAAAAATCAACTTTGAATGATGATATAACCTCTTTCATGGTCAATATAACCTCTTTCATGGTGACATATATACTTTTGTCCCACCAGAAGTATATATTTCTTATGGTGTTAAATATATAATTCTTACACGGTATGGACATGAGTAAGTGATAGAATTGGCTTTGTGCTCCCAACTCTGCACCAGCTTTAAAAATAACAAAATCTCCCCATTCATTTAAAACAAAAAGAATCCCGTGTCCCATTAAAAAAAATATAGTTAAATACATTAACAAAACTATTTTTTATTTTTTAAGAAATCAATACTTTTATTTTTTTTAACTTATGAGATAGCACATAAAAAATTATAATTACTTTAATCTTTGATTTTTTAAGAAATCAATACTTTTATTTTTTTTAACTTATGAGAGAGCACATAAAAAATTATAATTACTTTAATCTTTGTATGTAACTACATTACATAACTCCATACTCCGCTCTAAAGCATTTAGCCACTTTCAGAGCTAAGAACTTATATAATTTTTATGTCCCCGACAAGGGGATATATATGAATTGCTCACAGCGATTATTTGGACCAATTTGTAGTAATTTTTAAAAAACCATGGAAAAGTTAGTCTAATGTTGTGTATTATTTTTTTATTTTTTTAGTTTTTAGTTTTTTAAATGTCTCTTTTTTAACCTTATTATTAGATGGTGGAGATGACGTTTCCTTGGTTTAGTGTGCCCCAAGACCCGGCGGCATTGCTGAGCAATATCAGCAATGCTATAATGCTCCTCGTAAAAATACCTCCTTTAATATATATTCCAGATTTCGGATCCCACTAATTAGACAACCATGGTGCACATAGAAGGAAATTAATATTCTGATATAATATAAAAGAAAATATATTAAGACATTTTGGCCAAGCATATCAAATTGTGCGTAGAGATATTAAACTAAGTGTGGCATGAAAACCTACTTTCTCGATATGTGAAGTGGCGTTGAGGGAGCTATGCTATCATTGTTGCTGCTGCTTGTGACATAAATGTTGCTGCCTAGATTATAAAATTTTCAATGAACTGTTCCACAATCACAATTAAGACAATCATGTCACAAACTACTTATTCAATCCCTATTTATTTTGTTCCAAACCCAAATCAAATAGGCATCCAATTAGACTAGTCTTCTCTTGCTGCATTCCCAATACTTGTCAAATAATATGTCACCCATGGACGCTCTTAATCCATCAGGTTATATTCATCTAATTCTTATGGTTATGATCATATGCAGTACAGCTATAATTCCCATGCCCTTCTTCTTGTTTTTTACTTACACTCTGACAACTTGCAAACCCTGCAACATACAATCAATGTCCTGCAATTAATGTCTCTCATGCACACTGCGTGGCATGCAGCATGGACTTGCATGAATCGTCCTGCCATGTCTACATCCTCTTCACCCGTGATCTATCCAAACAAATGGAGCTTTGAGGTGTATAAGTAGAATGAGGCTATTTGCAAAGAGTTAGAGGGCTTGCATAGGTGTTGGTGCTGTTTGCTTCAAGTATCCATAGAGTTCGAGGGCTTGCATTCATGTCTGCATAAATTACATAGAGTTATAGGTTATGTTATTAATTTAATTGGTAGAAATTGCAATGCACATTTGTGTTTAGACCATGTATTGATGCTATTATGTAAATTATGTAGTTATGTTCAATGTTTTTCACACAGAAATAGTAATGGTAATGCATACAACATTATTGTATGCTGTAAATGATGTATTTTATTTTAATTGTACATACAAAATAGTTTATAACAGTTTTATGTGAATTTTGTCCTGGAATGGCTACACGCAAAGCTGATTAGTGTTAGTGGTAGCTCTATCAACGTACTCCAGTCTCGTCCATGGTAGGTGGACTGTGGACACATAATCATGAAAACATATAATCATTTTACAACTTACTTATTTTGGTCATTGAATTAGTGGCTCGACTCAGAAACCGTGTCTTATGACCTCTGAAACACGGCATCCAGCTGAAAAGAAAAAAGATATCATGCTTTCGGCGTCCATTCTACCCAATTACAGAAACTGGTGAAGAAAGAAGACACAGTGGAAGATAGTTAGATACTGGGAACACAGATTCTATCACATCACTTTCATTTAATTAGCATTAACCACCATTAATTCTTTTTGCGTCTATATAAATTTGTAAAGTCCCCTCTATATGAGACCTCGATATCAATCAATCTACCCCTGCAATTAGTTAGTCACATCCTCGATAGATAAAACGATTTTCTCTATCGTCTGTTTGCTGATCAATCCGTTGCCTTTCTCTATCATCTTTTTGCTGATCAATCTGCTGCCTGTCTCTATGGTTATGTCTGAATCTTATGGGTATGTCTGAATCTCATTTGTGCAAAAATACGTAGTAGGAATTTCTTAGCTTGATTCTTTTATGTAGATGGTGGCTCATTAGATTCTGTTCTGTATTAGAAACAACCAGAGAATTACTCTGACATTTTTCAATGAGTTGTTATTCCAAAATTCATGATAGGTGGTTGCGACACAACTACAATTTCCCTTTGTTGGTTTTTTCATTTGCTTTGCAAGAATCGGGATGTTGAAAAAAGACTCGTTCAAGAAATTCAAGACCTGGTCAAGGGCAATGAATGTGTGACCATTGAAGAATGGATGAGCATGTTTTCTCAAAGTCTGACGCATACCGTATTGGATAAGATGCACTATCTTCATGCAGCACAATTGTGTATTTTTCTTCAGGCATTTAGTTAACCCAGGTCCCAAACAATCTTTTGACTGATTATTGTCCATCCGTATTTGTATCTTGTTAGTTTTGTTCCTCATTTTGGTGCATGGGAAAATACCATAACTTATTTTCGCTTGCCCTTATTTTCTTAATTTTTGTTTGAAATCGAACATATTTACAATCTCGTACAAGATGCACACTCTGCTGGGCTGGAGATATTTGCCGCTAATTTTTCCAATGATGAATTTGGCATGAGTTATAATCACAGCTATGACCCAGTAAGGGAATATCTACAATTTGTGGACAACATGGATTTTGCAGTTGATGGCGTCCTAACAGATTTCCCTATAACAACATCGAAGGCAATAGGTACAATTTTCTTGCTAAATAGTAAAAAACATTAGTGTAAAGAATGCTAAGGAACCTAATCAAACTTATGAGAAATTTACAATAGTGAATGATGCTAAACCAACTAATCAATCTCATAAAAAAATGTGTGGACTTTTGATACAAAAGCCCGCGTGTCTGTGTGTATCAATTCTTTGTTGCATTGAAAATATTATTACCATAAACTAATTGGGTTTCTGGGCTTAATGACAATACAGCTTGCTATGCTTTGAACAATGTTAATTCATTCTCCAATACAGGTTAGTTCCCTGCTACTTATTCATTGCATACCTCTGATTTTTTAACCTCTGTCATAAATTTTCTATCTATAATTGGGAGTACTCTACATTGGCAGTTAAAATTCAATGTGCTGAAACTCGTGGTTCCAGGAAACCCATTAATCATTTCTCACAACGGAGCTAGTGGTTGTCTTGAATGAAGATCACACATCGAAAGCCAATGGTTATATAGATGAAGGTTCCAGAACCATTGAAGGAGTGAATTCGAACCGTAGACCTACAAGAAATAGAAAAGTGTGATGTGTCCATAACATACACATATATAAAATATAGCATGGGCTAATGCTACGTCCCACGGGAGGGTGGTGTCCCACTAGATGGTGGATTGAATTAAATATTGAGTTGTAGCTGCATATACCTGATTTTGAGAGTTGTACATCTTTCATCAACACTCTAACAACTTAGGTGGATCATTAAGGTTGATAGAAATGAAATTTGTTCCATGCATGATAGATATTTGTGATAAGAATCTCTTCAGTTTCAGTGAAGCTAACAGTTTTCAGATTTATAGATATTTGCAATCATCTTTATCTTTGTATATGTGGGATATGTTATATCAATGATTATTTTGATAAAGCAAGGAATCATTACAGAAGGTAAGGAATCATTACAAATTGTGTTAATAATCTTTTTAGATTCATCCAATCTCGAGTTTTAAATTTTCCAGGAAAATCTCCAGCAAAGCGTTCTAATTCTGCAAAAAATATGAAAGTATGTTATTAAAAGTTTAGGCTTTAGTCAAATTGATATTAATTGCAGTTTCTACATTTAAATTTTGCAATGACTTAAATGCATTTAATGTTCTCTATAATTGTGCATAACTATTCTGTTAATAATCTTCTTAGATTCATCCAATCTTGAGTTTTAAATTTTCCAGGAAAATCTTACAAATTGATATTCATTGCAGTTTCTACATTTAAATTTTGCAATGACTTAATTACAATTAATGTTTTCTGTATTTGTGTATAACTATTGTATGTAAAACAAATATTGGGGTAGAAAGTTTAAACTGATTTAGTAGGTAAAAAATTATCTATGATTATTGTATTTTTGATCAAATGTCATAAAAATAAAAAATTATATAAAGCATAACTCTTTTTAACTATTTAAAAAAAACAAAAACAAAAAAACATCTAGTTTCCACCAATGTAAACATCAATTAGGCTGGAAACATTGCAAACATTGCCCAAGTTTGTCCTTCATAAAAATTCAACTTGATAAGGAGACCATTCTTTTGGTATTCTTTACTAAAACTCATTCTAATTTTATACATTCAATCGCCTCTGTCACTAGCTTTAAAACTCTTTCTAATTTTATACATTCAATCGCCTCTTTCACTAGCTTTAGAATATTCAGACTTGCCTTATGATATTTAGATTGGAATTACTCCTTTGCACCAAACTTCTAATTACAAAATTAGAATAAGCCCTATTACTATTACCTATGAATGAGCCTTGCTTTAGGAATCTTGAAATCAATGGATCAATATAAATATCAGCCACCTCACTTCAAATACTTGCATTATACAAATACTTTTTTTCTCACGTTCATAAAAAGTCAAGTTGATAAGGAGACCATTCTTTGGGTATGCTTTACTGAAACTCTGTCCAGAAGAGGCCAATTTGTTTGGTAGACCATTTTTTTGGGAACACTTCAGTGAAATTTGACACATGATAACCTTAATTTACACAAGGATATTTGTATTATTATTATTTATATTTTTAAAATAAATATAAAATTTTAAAAATACATTATAAGCATGCAATTATAAATTCAATGGGAGGTAATATGTAGTTCTGCAGCTCATCCATCTTGTTTATATCATTGGATTTAGATCTTTAGACACTATCACGCCATGGGATTTATGTTAAGTGTGTACGATGTTTCTAAGGGATACATTAATCTCAACAAAAAGGATTTAAGTAAGTGAAATTCATTATAAAATTATTCTCATTGAACATATTAAAATGGAGTGAGAAGTCCTTAAATGAATCGATTTTGGCTAAAAAATGGAGCTTTAATGTGAAATATTCACTTATGTGATTTCATTCACATTATGAATGGTCATGTACACATCAATTTAATGAAGGTTCAAATGATATGGGTGTCCCCTTTACAAAAGTAGCTCTTAAAGTGACCATTTCATTGAATGAGCCATGCAATGGGATGAGTTTTCGTTACAACACAAAGCACATAGTTATCAAAAAATACATATTACATAGATGCACACCAAATAGAAGGGAGAGGAACACAATTCTCCAAAATGGTCAATATACATGTGGACTTATGATATCCATGATTAATTATTATGTCGTTCAAGTGTTTCATCTTATAATATGCCTCATGGACTGATTTTTATTATACATTTGGTTTAAATCACTTAAGTGTCACAAGTACATAAAGGTGGAATAATAATAGATGCCCCACGATGTGTGAGGTTAGGAGAGAAATATACAACAAAAAATCATGTGTTATCTAAAAGCATATAAGAGAGTATCGACAAAGGAAAACCCATGCTAGACAAAAAAAAAAAAAGAGGTCACTTGTAAACCAAAAAAGGAAGGGGGCATATATATAGTCTCTTCAAAATGATGCTCATGCAATAGAAAATCAAGTACAATATTGGACCATGGATTTGTAATATTGTACATACAAATCAAGTTCATGAAACTTATAAAAATTCATGTTGTTTATGTCTAAATCATGTGATGGATCAAATCCACCTAATGTGGGTACATAATTGAAGTAGATGAGGCCCAAAAGGGTGGGAGGTTGGAACAAGAGGATATATCACTAATGGTAAGGGCCTATATGGATTATCATAATAATGTTGAAGAGGATTTGTTCATGTCGTTTCCTTAAAACTTGCCTGGAACACTAATGTCACAAGATATAGATCTCCATGATGGAACAATTAGTTGTATTAGAGCATGAGAAAAACCCTTTGAATTAGTAATAAATATTGGAAATCATTTCTAGATGTGAAATAACCCACCAATAATGAAATAGGTACCAAGGTACTACTATGAACAAACATGGTGTGAATAGATGTTTGAATTCAAACACTAGAAGGAACTATGCTACCAAGGATCACTCATGGAATTCCACTGCTATAAGTGAGGTAAACTAGCAATGATGAAAATAATAACTAAAGTACCAAGTCTTTAAATCAAACCCCTTGAGAAAATGAAGTGTGGTTTATAGAGGTAGATTCAATAGAGAAAGGTAATGATGAGGTCTTCAATACAACATGAGGTGTAGCGCATGTCCCTAGTTTCCACAATTGACAAATTATGCAACTATTCAATCAATGCACGTATTTAATCAATGCACATATTACAAATCTTACAGTCACATATTTATGGAAACTTTTACAATGATTTTGAAGTGAGGTGGAAACTACATTGATGTTTTTTAAGGTTCACTTCAAACTAATCACTACATATAGTTATATTTTCACTTTTACAATGATGCCGATGGGGTTATATATCATATCAACAGATTCAACAATGGCCAGGATATGCAGCTTTCTGTCAATAATGTTTCTGGTATTCTTATTTTAATGATTTTTGCATTGTTTTTGGGATTTTTTTTAATTGCAATTTTGTAATTCTTATCTTTAAAGAATTACAAAGAATTCTACTTTACACTTCATTTGTCTTTAAATAATTTTGACTTCAAATCACAGAAAAAATTGCTTTATGTTTTTGTTTTTGTGATAATATACTACGAAGAATGGATAATAATTTGGTACAGTCTAATTAGGTTTGGTATTTTAATCCACGAAGGAGTTTTTGTTTGGAAGTATCATATGTTTATGAAACTGGTTCCTGGGAATTCAGTGGAACAGTTGCAACATTCTATGTGAGGAAAAATTGTATAATTCAGAACAAATAATATTAGGAAAAATTGTATACTTCAGAACAAATAATATTATTCATAGGATCCTTCATTTAATTCCAGTGATGATTGTCCCCTAACAAGGAAGGAAAATATTGAAATACTCTGCGGTTATCTTCGACAGATGACAGGCACAATGAAGTTGATGGCATTTTCTAGGAAATGTTTCCATTCAACCCTACATTCTGCATACAAACATATATACACAAGGTTCAGGTAACAGGGATCGATCCCACTCAATTTTTTTGGAACTCAACAAATTCTGTAAGATATTTTTTTTTAATCTGGTTTAATCATATTTGTTTATATTTTAAAATTTAAGGTAGACTAATATCAATGTCTTACTTAGAATACATAAGAATTCAGAAACAAATGTATTATTCAAATTATTTTTATAATATACAACTAGTTTAAATAAAAGTAAGGTAAAACAAGTAACCAAATAACTTATTTGTGGCATTTTTTTTCACTAGCCACTAGTGACTATGCTAATTAAATCTGATGTTTCTGTTTGTACATGGGATACCAATCAGAATATTTGAAAACAATGAAGACATAGGTGTGAGATACTTTAACCAGCAAGCGATGAGAATGTACTCGAGCATATGGAATGGAGATAGCTGAGCAACCGAAGGCGAGAAGGTGAAAATCAATTGGTCTTACGTACCATTTGTGGCTTCCTACACAAATTTCACAGCGGAGGTATGCGAATGGAACAACAGTGGAAGCTCTTCCCAGTGTTGGGCTAATATTCCCAGTAACTCGTGGAATCAACCATCTTATGAGAGCTTGTCATATGCTCAACAGGGTCAATTACAGTGGGTTCGCAATAATTATCTAGTTTAGGGTTGGTAATTGAAATGAAAAGTATAATAACTTCAAATCGAAATGGATATTTAACTATTCTATCAAATAAAATAAATTAAAAAAATTTTGAATTCTTAAAAAAAATTGTCATTTTCTATAACTTTAATTTATAAAATATTTAAAAGTATCAACTAATTCATTGCATCATTTAAAATAGATTTATATTTGAAATAAAAATACACATTTATCTCTATTTGAAAAATAAACACACACTAATATATATATATATATATATATATATATATATAAAGATTGATTTGTGTCTATCAGCCAAACGATACGATTGATCTCTGCATCAGCCATACAATGATGGTGTCTCTAGAATGAAAACCACCAAAATATACCTTACCCCTTACTCGTAGTTGTTAGAATTTAAAATTCATTAAAATTATAATCAGCTCTGCAAAAATTGGAAATATTGGCCCAGGGTTGGAAATGTTGCATTCAAGGATCGGTGCGAGTTTCTGAGAGTGGTGATTGTGCACGATAGCATGCCGAAGGTCCCAGGGATTCTGTTCAACGAAAATTCTAAGATAATGAAGCAGTGGATCGATAAGCTTTCGTGGAGTTACTGTCATGTAGGTGTGGAGCTAGCTCTTGATCACACGCATTCTCCGTTCCTAAAGTCCATGAACGATTTGTCATGCTTTCATAATATAGAGGCCCATCTACATCTCCTGGACGGATACCATAGGCATGGGGAACGCTTCTATCGGTAATTGCGATGCGATCCGACTCTGGTGAACAAGTCCTGCGATTTCCTGAAGGAACACCACCTAGTTCCTCCCTTTTGGTGGCAAGACGCAAACAAAGGACTGATCTAGAATGCCGAGGGAAGGTGGGTCCAGCCAGAGAGGATCGGGACCATTGAAGAGTCCCATACCGATACTGATGACCTTGAGATAGATCTAAATTATCTATCTAAAATTTTCTCCAAATAATTTTAAGGTCTCACTTCCGTGATGATACTAGATTCATCTAACTCGTGTGTTTTTTATTTTTGAGTCCATTAAATCAAATTACACCTCACTTTCAACAATACGACTGGTTCATTTTAGTTTTAATAATAATGATTCAAAGATATTTGATATTAAATTTAGATTATTAAAACAATTAAAAAGTATTCATAGATTAAAAAAACAAAAACTTAACTTAGTAAATTAATAGTACATTTGTCATTTTATACAGCTTAATTTAATAAAACATTATGTAGCGATGTTCCTGTCTTTTAGGAAACTCCGATAGTTTAGATAAAAAATAAAATAAAATTGGGAATCGTTGTTAACAACATTCCTATTTCCTTGAGATAGTACATTTAAAATTCCTTACAACTACCGATAAGGAGTAAGAGACCAAAAAAAAACATTAGGAATGATTGTTAACAATATTCCTAATTCCTATTTCCTTGAGATAGTACATTTAAAATTCCTTACAACTACCCATAAGGAGTAAGAGACCAAAAAAAAATTAGGAATGATTGTTAACAACATTCTTATTTCCTTGAGATAGTACATTTAAAATTCTAATAACTACGGGTAAGGAGTAAGGTATATTTTGGTGGTTTGCATTCCAGAGACATTATCACTGTATGGTTGATGGAGATATCGTTTGGCTAATGGACACAAATCAATCTTAATATATATAGATTAATGTATATTTATATTTTAAATATAGATAAATGTGTATTTATATTTCAAATATAAATTTATTTTAAACTTAAGGATGAAGAAGAATCACTTCATTTAAACTATAAATCTATTTTAAATGATGCAATGAATCACTTGATACTTTTGAATATTTTATAAATTAAAGTTATAGAAAATGACAAATTTGTAAGTACCTTGCCCATTGGTTCATTAAAATCATAATTAGCTGTGCAAAGATTCTTATAACATATAACCTTATAAATAAATAAATACAACTGCTCATTCAAATTATAAAAATGTTTTAAAATTCAAATGAGAAAGATCGCAAAAGTGTTTAATCTTCAAAATTAATTTCAAGTAATAACAATATTGAGAGCTAAGGTTGTTATTTAAAATAGATTTTTAAATAAGATTTACAATTTATATAATGTTGCTATTCAAAGCATTTTAATTTACTTTTTTTCATTTGAATTGGTCCGTGCTATTTTAGTATTAGGAATTAAGAGTATTGAAAATCAAGACTAGTCCATCCTCATTTACTTAGAATGTTGTCATACACAACATTTTGAATACTTATTATTGATTGTTTGTGAATCATAATAATTTTTATATTTATTTGATTTTCTAATTTTATGATAAATTTTGGAATGAAAATTATTATTTTAAATTTCAAATTCAAATATAATTTAAGATTAATATTTTTTAAATAAAAATTGATGTTAATAAAAATAACACTTTTCTACTTAAAACTTAAATTAAATCTAACTTATATGTTTTTTAATTAAATACCATCACTTATGGGTGAGATGTAAAACACTTGGTGGTTGGGTATGGTTAAGACACATCCTAAGCTAAAAGGTCACCAATTCTAATTCAGGGGATACCAAAAGAATCCAACCATGTTAAAGGTTGGTGCCGTCCCATGTGCGATCCGTGTTATATAATAATTCAAATACATTCTATGTTTTTTACTAAGGAATGTCACCTGCATCAAAATTTGCATGTTATGAAACAAATGTATTAAAAATGTTGGTTTTTTAATGTTTATGGTAAGGAATATGACCTTTCATCCGTTAAGTAAACACTAAAAAAATCATATTTAAAAGTAAAATTTGTATATAAAAATTAAAGAGCCCATCTTTAAAATTTAAAACTATATTTTAAATTTTTATACTTCCAACTTCTGTGTCACTACATTTGTTGTTGATATCATATTTACAACTTGTATCATGATAATTGTGATGGTGTAGTATTTCATGTTAATCAAATTGTTGTATTTTTTAATAGTATTTCATGTTAGAGAGAAACAGATGGTGAAATTGTTGTATCTATATAAATATAAATATAGAGTTTTTTTTCTTGAAGCTTAATTGTCTAAAGAACACAAGTCTAAGACTTTCTACCAAATTCCTCCTCGCTAAAACTTTCTACAAATAAAGCAGGAGGCAATGTCGGGGACATTGCCACTACGTGGCTCTTGTTAAATTGATTAAATACATGAGTATGTTTGGATGTGTTTTTTAAAAGTCTTACAATAAATTATTACATCAAACTTATTATACCAAAGAATTTTTAAATATTATATGACAGAACACAAGTATTTTTAGAACTTTAAATTAATCAAAGCTAAAATTATCTAGCATGCGGCAACCCATTTAATATTGTAACAATAACACTTAAAACCGTTAAATTTGAAACAGTTTTAAATTCAATAATATTGAATAGTACTGCAACAGCATTAAATAAATTGCTGCAGGCTAAATATTGATCGCCCTTAATCAGTGCCTTAGCCGCGTGAACTCTACAACAAACAAAATTAGAAGTCATGACTGTAAAGTATTCATCGATACGTAAGAGGATAACATATGTAATGCTCGCAGTTTTGTCCCAGTTTTGGCATCTTCAAAGCTTTTTCACAGCCAGTGGTTTATTTACCTGTTCGTTGTCTACCTGTGCCTATTGTGATTCCTTCTTCCAGTGGGATTTTGTTAACGGTGCCTCACAAGGAAGCCCATGGTATGGGGGTGCTGGGGATTATTCATCTATCTTCCTCCATATCTTTACTTTTCGCTCCTAGTTTCGGGGATGCCACAAACAATCAGGTTGAATTAGCTGCCTTCAAAATTCTATTGAGGCTTTCACTTGCCCATGGTGTGGAAAAACTTTAAGTCTTTTTGGATTCAAAGCTAGTTGTGGACTGTTTTAAAGTTCTTAAGCCTCTCGAGGATATTTTTTCCTTCCTTTTTTCGAGGACATCGACAAAGTTAGAATGTTCTTTCAAAGTCTCGTATTCTAGCATGTTTATAGACAATTCAATGTTGAGGTTGACTCCCTCTCCAAAAGAAGGTCTCCACCTGGCTGCAGGTTGTTTAGATCTTTGGGAGATGACTGATGGTATCATGGCTTCTTTGGCCCCAGTCGCTTTTAGTCCTATTCGAAGCTCATGTTATGTTTTTGCAGTTTTGGTAATCATCCCTATATATTTATGTTATTCTGGAAGATGTCATATTATTGTACAACTTTACTAAACAACCATACATAGATTGCATAACAACATATATATTTTTTTTTGACAAATGCCATATTTTTGACAAATTAACTGTATTCAAAAAAATATATAACCCAATATTCTAATGTACAACTTGATTTTATTAATATAAAACTGTGATATTTTCCTACGGGAAAACAAACATATGTAAAGTATTCATCGCTTTGTAAGAGGATAAATTTTTTTTTTTTTTTTTAAATCAATCGAAAAAAACAGTTCCTTGGTATTCAATTGAATCAAAAGAACCTTTTACATCTTCAGTCAGCACTGTAATATCCCAAAGGGTCAGCAAGAACCAAGTGACAATCTCAATACAAAGCCTACATATACTTCATAAACAAAAACAGAACAAGCAGAGAATATTAGAGATACCCTAAGCACCTAGGTATCAATACATAATATCCCTCTAATAAGAGACATGTAATAATATCAGTCATCTATGTCCGTAGAGAATATAACAAGAACCCAGAAGTCTAATCCAAGAAAGGAGAGTGACTCATGTATATCTTGTAATAGCTTGCTCAACAAAATCTGATAATAGCTCAATGAATCCATGAGATAAAACTGCAATAGAATGAGCATATTCTAAAATAGCTGTGATGAGTCTACCCCAATAATCTCATTCTCAAAGATTCAGTAAGTAAGAGATGGCCCGGAGCCAAGTGCAACCCTTCCTTGGATAAGATGCCTGCCCTCTTATTATGTTCCCTATAGACATGACTGAAATCCACCCAAGTAAAAGGATAACAATTAAAAGCACGATCTCTGCCATACAACATATTAAACTCATTGCTCACGAGTCACATCCCGTAAAGGCAATATTGTGAACACAAGTGCACAAGCGCACGATAACAACAGATTGATAAGACGGTTGTCGTTTTCAATGTTGGAAGCCAACCCAACATACATACAAGGGATGATGCTTTCACTATTGTTATTGTTAGGATGGGGTTAGAAAATATAATGGCATTCACACAAACCAACAAGAAGAGAGGGTGGTAGCTTGCTTTCACTTTTGACAAAGTACTGACTAAATGAAAGTAGTGACTAAATGGAATGATTTGGAACAACTCCATGTCACATTCACACTTCAAGCAGAAGGAGTTAGCTTTCACTTTTGACCGAAGTGTCAATTAAATGGAATACTTTGGAACAAATCCTAGTGTCCTTGCAAGATGTTAAAGTGGTGTTCTATGGATTAAATGAAACATTTTGGATATGATAAAATTTAGAATTTCATAATTGTTATTTAAATAAATTTATATATTTCATTACTTCAATTAATACTTTTAAAATTTTTATAAATAAAATACTCATGACATCATTGTTTATGATATAAGCAATAAGCACATGCCATCATTATTTATTTTTTATAATTTATAATATAGAAAATTTTATGTATTTTTTTAATGAGACAAATGATGTTGAAGGTAAGCATCACAATACTTTTCTCCCCTTTGTAATATAAAATATAATTTTACTTAATTTTATGATATAATTATTTATCTAAACTTCTTTATTAAACAAAACCATAATTTTGTAATAATTTCATTTTTGCTTATTTAAATATAATAATAATATTTTAAAAAATATTTACTCGACTATTGGAAAAAATCATTAATATTAAAAAATTAAAAATATCATCATTATTATTATCAATGAAATAATATATTAAAATGATTCATTATATTTTTATTTAAATTTAAAAAATAAGTAAAATACACAAATTAATTATGTACATATAAAAGTATATTAAATTGATTTTTGTATCATTATTTTAATATTTCAAGTTCAAATTTATTTTTCAACATGTTTAAGCATTTTTAATATATATAAGGAAATAAGAAAAAACAATAAAAACAATGTTATCGAAATTTAAAAGTATAAATTGAAACAATGTGACATCAAAGTAGAGAATAAATTGTACAAAGATCTATTTTATTTAATAGTCATCATGCTTTTATAAATATAGAGAGGTGTATATAACCGAAAATATTAATAACTTGTAGGATAATGTATATTGAAATCATAGTAGCATAATTCATAAATGAATTGGATAAAAAAATATAATGAAAAAATTCAATAATGATAAAATATAGAAGTAGATTTTTTATATATAATAATTATAATTAAATATATATGAATATAGAATGATGATGATGATGATTAACGTTCAGTGAGACCAACTTTGGTTTATCGGACCTTAAGAAGTAAAATACTTGGTTTACTTTAAAATCTTGTCAATGTGCTCAAAAAACTTGCCAAGAAGCTTTCCAAGCTCACTATAGTTTTGACAAGTTAGGAGGTTATAAAGGTTTGTATTGTAGCAAATACTATGAAACTCGGATCTAATGTGGGTGTAAGCAAGGCACTCTAAGAGAAAGTGATTTTCATCATCAATGCTCATAGACTCACACAGATGGAGAACCCTTTCCGCCCATGGAGTTTTAGGAATAGACCAACACCTTGTTTTGTTGTGGAGTTCATGAGAGTTCATTCTACTCTTGGCTATAAATTTTATTCCATGAGCTAGTTACTGTCGAGAGATACTTTTGATCCTTCAACTTGTTAGGATTAATGACCTCCTTATAGTATCTTAATTTTCTCTTAACCACTAAATTTTACTCACACCAGAATTTATCTTTAGAAGTAATAATATTTTTGACATAGTTAATGTTCTGCAAAATGTCATTTTCATTAATGCCCCAATGGTTTAACCAAGCCATGGTATCTTTACACCAACACCGCTTGAGGTGTAGTTGATTTTGACTTGACTTTAAAGCAATTTTAGGAAGTCTCTTGTTTCTCATGTTATTTATCTTATGCTTGTACATCAGGTACCTAGTCATAGCAATGTTCTCGATGGGGGAAAGACCCACTTTTATGAGGAGAATAGGATAAGGCATATTTCTTTTAATTTTGAGGATATAAGTTATAAACTGCTTCTGGATTTTCTCTATCTTCCTCCAAGACTCTCTAAAAATGTTGCACCCCCATACTTCATAACCATACAAGATACCAGGAATGACAAGAGTTTTGAATAGGAAATTATTTTTATCCCACGTGACCAAATTGGCTGATTCACAGTTATTTTCAAGACCAAAATAAGATTTCCACCCTCAATTAATCCTTTTCTCAATTTTATAGTTCCAATTGAGCTTGTGATGAATGTCAATTCCGAGATACTTGTCAAAAGTCACTTCCTCTAGATTTCTATTATCATAAATAAAATTTGCATAGGTGTCTTTCTTAGATTTTATATTCATGATTTTTGTCTTGTCGGTGTTAACAGTCATACCCATGTTAGAGGAAAAATCTTTAAGAATTCTTAATTGCTTATCAAGATCAGAAGGACACCTTGCCATAAGAACAATATCATCAGCATAAAGTAGGAGCATGATAACTATCCTAGCTAAGATTGTATTGGCACAACCTACTTCTTCTAAACATTTTTCTAGCTTATCAATGTAAATGCCAAAAAATGTAGGGGAGAGAGGACAACCTTGTTTAACTCCAATATTACAATTTATATATGTTGTCTGCCCCTCATTATTCTTAAACTCGGTAATGAACTTTTCGTATAACCTTATCGCAACAGCTCTCAACTCAAAAGGAACCTTAAGCTCCTCTATCCTATTACATAGGTTATTTCTAGGCATTGTATCAAAATCTTTTCTAAAATCCACGAAGAAATAAAATAGGCCAGACTTATTATTATGACTTTCCTCTGCAATGATCCTAATTAGCGTGAGGAGGTGGTGCTTGGTTGAATGATTCCTTCTAAAACCTGCTTGGCCTTTATCCCACTACCCTTCCATTTCTAGCCATCTGTTGGTCTTATTTTCTAAGATAATACCATATAACTTAGATAAGAGAGCGCTAATCATAATATTCTGATAGTTAGAGGGGACATTTTTATCACCACTTTTGAAAATATGAATAATGAGGCTTTGAGTCCAAGGTGTAGGAAACCCTTGCTTGACCGCTATATTAAAGAGTTTGTGGATGTGCGAGATGAGGATCGGACCTCCAATTTTTAATATTTTCTCATGGTAGCCTTCAATGTCTTTGTCTTTTCCATTTTCTAAGTGCTTAACCCTGAAATATATGTCTTCTAACGAGAAAACTTCTTTCGTTGTTAGAAGGGTTTGAATTTTATCTATGGTATCCGGGGATACCAGAGATAACATTAAGAATCATTCATTTATTTCTGGAAATATTGTTTATAGAAAAAATTACTATTTAAAACACTACAACAAATCCTGGATTTAGCGTCCCTTTTTAGTGTAATGTTTTTTACATTGAGTAGTCAAACTAGACGCTAAATGGGATGGGTCATGGACAAAACTTAAAGCGTCTCAAAAAAGATCTTTTTTTTGCTTCCTAGATAACATCCTTTATGATGTCCAAAATAACGTTTATTTTCTTGCTTACATAATAGCGACCAACTTTGCTTCCTAAACAACGTCGAGGTTTGCTTCCAAAACAACGTCCTATTTTTCTTCCTAGCGAGTGTTTGTTTTTGCTTCTTAAATGACATCCTTGTTAGCACTGTATTTGCATCCTTAATAGCACCATGTTAGCATCCAATATTGCATCCATTTTTTCTACCACTTTAGCATCCCATTTTGCACCATGTTTTACTTCCAAATATATGCCAATTTTCGCTTCCAAATTTGCATCAATTTTTGCTTCTTTTTTTGCATTGTGTTTTGCTACCAAGATGATGCCAAATATTTCTTCTATTGTTGCACCATATTTTGCTTCCTATGTAGCACCATGTTTTGCATCCAAAGTAACATCTTATTTTGTGTAACAATCATAAAATAAATCTAATAATTAAATAATTAATAATAAACATAATTAAGATGAAAGGACATGACCTTTCATTCACAATTCCCAAGCCCTATTTAATAAGCGGGTTATCAACCATTGTAATCATCAATCATCTTTCATCCTATCATTAATATATACTTTCCTTATGGCTTATCGAATATTCTAGGTGTTCTGGTGAATAATATTGTATCAGCGAATAATTATTCGCTTCAAGTGGTATCAAAGCCTCGTTCGGCTGATTTGGACCTTTGGCCTTAATTCTCACACCTTGTCTGATTTTTGGCTTGTAGCCTTATTTTAGGGTTTCCCTAAAATATTGGCCATTGTCCAAAAGAAAAAGAAAAACGTAAAAAAAGATAAAACAAAAGAAAAGTAAAAAAACAAAAGAAAGGAAAAGGAAAGTAAAAAAAAGATAAGATAAAGTAAAACAAACACATGGTTTTTCTTTCCAGCTTCAACCCAGGTTTTTCTTTGCTTTGAATTATTATAATATATTTATAATAGTTAAAAAAAAATTTATTAGATAAAATAATAATAAAAAAATATTTTTATTATATAATAATTAATACAATAATTAATTATTATTTATAAAAAAACTATATATATAATTTATAAAAACATTAATATAATTATTAATTAATTAATTAATAATTATTATTATTATTATTTATAATAATTATTTTTGGAAAAAAAAGTTATTTAACCTAACGAAGAAGACCAATCCCTTTATCGTAAAAAAAGTCGAAGGCTATCTATCATAGAAGAAACCAAAAGAAGACCATCTATCATCGAAGGAGTCAAGACCATGGAAGTTGATCTGCAAGTACAAATAGAGAAATTAGAAGCCAAGCTAAAGCATTATCAGAGAGACAATGAAGAGTTACAGGACATAAATACGAAATTGAAAATGTTGATTAAATTACATAGGATGCAAAAAGAGCACAAGGAACAAAAAGTTTCTGACCAGAACAATCATATAGAAAAATTGTCGGCCCAAATTAAGAAATTAAAAGACAAAAATGATTTCAATTAGAGATAAAATAATCAAGATATAAGGAAAGAAATAATTGATTATGAAGCAGAAATAATACGCTTGAACAAAATCACTAATGATAGAGATGAAGAACTGACGCACATACGACAGAAATTAAAAGATCAAGAATCAGTGGTCGACTAGTATCAACAATAGATAAAAGTTATTCAACAAAAAAACAACGACTCTGAAAAGGAACACAAGCTGGAGATCGCAAAGAGTAATAAAACAATATCCAACAATTCTAAAGAAATTTTCAGATTAAGAAATCATAACAAAACCTTGATTACAAAAATCAAAAAATTAAAAAACAATAGTAAGAGGGAACACTCTGGTGAATATTTCGAAGGAAAAATACTGGAAAAGCAAGAAGAAAACCAGTGTCTAAATAATCGTAATCAGGAACTACAAAATCAGATCAAGGAGTTAGAAATTGAAAAAAAATCACAAGAGGAAAGAATCGGAAGGATTCAGAATCGAACAATCTACTGGAGAACCAAAGAAGCACAATCCAGGAAAATGCATCCAAAAATCAAATCGAGGAAGTGAAGACAGTCCTCACTGCAGTCCAAAAGAAAGAAGAACAAGCAACACCTACACCTTACAGACATCCTAATTATAATCGTCATTTTGACCAACGATAGGGTCAAAATGAATATTCACAGAATACTTACGTGGACATGTGAAAATATCGACATAATAAGCAACAATTGAGACAAATTGTCCCACAAAAAGATCTTAGAGCTCCAATAAAAATAGATCTGGGATGGACCACAGAAGATACGATGAGACAATTTTCCTGGGGAATCCGTAATTCGTATCGGCTCATCTCCTCAAATGTCGCAAATACAAAAGGGAAAGAATTTCGAGATGACAGATTAAAATAAATTAGACATTAATGTTAAATACATCTTTGAAGACAAAGATTCCCTTAAGGGGAAGGGAATGTAACGAACATAAAATAAATCTAATAATTAAATAATTAATAATAAACCTAATTAAGATGAAAGGACATGACCTTTCATTCACAATTCCCAAGCCCTATTTAACAGGTCGGTTATCAACCATTGTAATCATTAATCATCTTTCATCCTATCATTAAGATATACTTGTCTTACGGCTTATCGAATATTCTAGGTGTTCTGGTGAATATTATTGTATGAGCGAATAATTATTCGCTTCATTTTGATACCACAATGGCTCCATGTTTGGCTTCATCATTAGCACCACATGTTGCATCCTTTTTAATGCCTAGTTTCATGCCTTATTTTGCTACCATATCAATGCCATGTTTGGTTTCATCATTAGCGCCATGTGTTGCATCCTTTTTAATGCCTAGTTTCACATCTCTCATTTTTTGGTCACTAATTTAGTCATTTTTAGTAATTTTATATACGAATTTTGGTCATTTTGTTTGGTCACTTATCTCTCATTGTTTGGTCACTTGTATCTTATTTGTTGGTTACTAATTTAGTTGTTTTTAACCAATATTATAATATCATTACAGCATGGAGGAATCGAACCACCAACCTCCTGCTTGTAAAGAAGGCGCTCTTCCATTGAGTTAGCACCCTTTAAGAATTTGGGAACCTAACTTACAGAGTCCTCTATGATGGTAAAAAGTATCAATACACAACTTTGATTATCTAATGGTCAGTAAAGGATGATAGATTGTATAAGTTCACAATATATGATCAAGCAGGTTATGAAATCCATAAACCTTTTCTAGGAATTTTGAACAAAACTCATGAAATTGGCTTAATGGGATTGCAAAAATCACTATTCCCTAGCAACCATTATGTTTGCTTAAGGTTTGATATTTAATCACACTCCATTAAGAGACTCATGATAAGAGGACATTAAGACACATCCTTAAATGAGAATACAATCAGATTCAAGCAAAATAACCATTGTTTACACCATATTTCAATAAGAGGGTATTGTTGTAATTTTAAGTCATCAACGCGCTATATAATGATGCTAAAGCTTGGAAAAAATGATTGTAAGAAACCTCAGTTCATAAATACCTTTATTTTCAAGAGAAAATAGAACTTGTATAGAGCTGGAAATGATTGTTGTGTATGATTTTGATAGTCAAAAAGTTTTGACACTTACTAATGATACAAGATTGGAATTGAGTTGATATTTGTTTTTATTACAATAATATTTGAAGGATTAATATTTCGTCGCAATGTGCTAATCTCAAGTGATCTCAAGGAATGTTTTTTACATTTATGAGTCATTAACATTTTAGTCTTTCCACAGTACTATGTGATCCTGAGATTTATTAACTATAGAAAATGTTGAATTACAAATTTGAGAAATGGAGTTATTTCAATCCTTAATAAAGGTGGTTAAAATGAACTGAAACAACTGCCACTTAAAAATTAAGGACGAGATATCAGAGAATAATCACATTCCTGACTTGTTTGAAAAGGCTAGTGTCAATCATGTTTAGAGAATTTAAACAAGCTCATGTATTTCCTAGTCAACAACAGAATTGAAAATCAATCAAATTAAATAATTACAGGAATAGTTGATGGAGAAAGATGAGAACCTTGTGGTGAAAGAAATGAAAATACGTGCTTAGCTTGGGAAGTTACTATTCAGCTTCCAAATATTGGATATCTCTTTGGTAATTGTGTTTCATATCAAGCAAAGTCTTTGGTTGGTTAGTTAGAGACATGAAGGTCATCACACTTAATAATTAAAAGGAACTGCATTTAGTGACAATGGCTCAGTCACTCACTTTAATGTGAATCAAAGCATGTCTATAACATTTTAAAGTGAGCATAACCATATTCACTCACCCACCTCCAACAATAGTAGATACTCTTCCCAAAAATGTTTATCATATAAGATAAATGGCACCCCCAAAGGCAGCAGGCAATGGTGTTAATCCAAATCCTTGATAGTGGAAATAAGACTTCCAAAGGATTTCCAAGTGAAAGTGGGAAATTTGTCGGCTTCTTTGATGAAATCAAAGGTGGAGGTCATGCAAAAGCAGTTGAAATTGAGTTGAATGGACTTCGATGTGTGCTTAGGAACATGAATGCTGAATTGAGAGGTTGCTTCTTCTAAATCCAGAAATTAAATTCTCTTGCCCTATGTTTCTTTCCCTTAACTACCAATCAACATAATTGACTGAAGCACTTCAGAAATAGCCTTTGATTAGAAGACGGTGGAAAAACTATTCATGCAGTACAGTTTTAGCTCTAAATAAAAGGCCCTCTATTTGATATTATTCATAATATCTAAATATTTTGAGGAGCTAACTGGATCCATGGTTACATTTTGAAGGGAATATTTCAAAGAGTACAATTGAACTACAAAGCAAACTTTTAAATTTTTTTAATTTTATACAAAAAGAGATTTTTTACTTCAAACTAACATAAATCATGTAGAAAAATAAATAAACTTCTAATCAGATTCACTATAGTTGCAGTATAATATTATTCTTAGCTTGATTTTATTTGTAAGCCAGTGCAAAAGCTGCTCAAATTTATAACCATTTAAACTAAATAATTGACTAACCGTCTTGTTGATCCAAATGTTTTGATGTAGTGTATCAAAGTGTGTGTCATGTCCTATCCTTTGAGGGTATAAGCCATGAAAATGTATAAGCTATACTAAATGAGTTTACATTCTTTCCTATAGTCACCTGCAACATATATCATGCCATTCCCTGCATGCATGATCATGATCAACACAACAAGTATGGAAGTCATTTCTAAGAGAATCATGCGGATTCCACTCACCCACCCATTTCCATTTGAGAACTTAACCATGTTACTTATAAATCTAATTACCTCAGTATTCCACTAGCACATGAAGATTCCAACCAATATGACTCAGTTTTAGCTTAGCTGCGAGGGTTGAAAACGTTCAAGCTCATCTCACAATAATTTCCTGGGATGAAACTTGACCAAAAAAGGAAAGGAACCTACATGACCATAACATTATTTTAAATCACCTGGTTTTATTTTAGTTATGTCATAAGCCGCGGAAATCAAACTAACTTGGAGGATGCCCGACATTGGTGTGGAGATGGCCGTGACTGTGACAGTAAACACGACCCCATATGTGCATGTGCATGTACATGCAGGAGAACGGGAAATCGAGTGGATTAACTAAATATTCCAGTTCAATATACTTTTGACAATGAATTTCCAAATGCAACTTCAAATGAAGAAAGCTATTAATCAAACAACAGAAGAATATCACCTTATTTAGAGCTTGTGCCAACTGACTATCTTGAGTATCATTATCTTCTGTCTTATTCTAGCTCTCAATAGTTTGTGACAATATACGAAGATGGACCATTAATATCTCCTTCTTTGAATGAATTTCATCCATGTGCACCCTATAATCCTGAAATATTTCTTCAACAATAGATGAGTTAAGATCTATGAAACAAACATGAGACAAATCTTTTCTTTCTATAATTTAAAATGTTTTACATAATACTATGTACTTTTCTAGCATCCAATTACTACTAGAATAAAAATCTATTTGTATTGACCTGCCATTGAGTAATTTCACATTGAAAACCAAGAAGATGAACTAATTAAATTTCTAACCAGTCATATGCAATACATTTATGTTGTGTTCTAAGATCTCTCTAAATATTATAAAAATTATAAAAATTAATACTTATTTAAATTGCCATAAGAACAGGTGGAAGGCTTGTAACCATCCTAATCATGGCCATCAACAACGTATGTCAGGTTTAACTATAATACTGGGTAAATTAGTGAATTGTATTTATGTTTTTTATTCTTCCTTCAAAATATTTCAATATTGGTGTAGATTCAAAATTTGGCCAGGCCTTATATGTATGTACTAAGAGAATGTTCCAAATTTCAATAGCCAAATGGTCTATTTTCTTTTGTTGTTAATATCATCTTATTGTATATTGCAAAGTCAATAACTATACCAAAAAATAAAGCAACAATATTCTACATCTAGCATCAAAAAGAAATATGGTGCATATAAAAATGCTATTAAAAAATTCCAGTTCTGACTTGTTTTCAATCAAACCTATCTAGATCAGTTGTTTAAGTGGATTTGAGCGAAAAGTGGCCAAGCCATGCATGGACAACTCCACTTGGCTATCTTGGGCCAAAGTGGTTGATTTCACCACTGTTTAGGCCATACCCCAGTCATCCCAAAAAAATAAAGAAAAAAGAACCTTCTAGAAGGACACTAAACATTACAATCAACCTACATATACATGTCCCCTCTATTTGCCAAACATACTTTGTAATTTCCCTAACCAAATCAGAGTATAAATTTTTCACTTCTTTGAGTTTGGTTGAAGACTTGGTCAATGTGTGTGGGATACTAACAACACTATGGATGATTAGAAATTTGTCCTCAATTCTTTTCTAAGGATAGGATGGTGTCAAGGTTCATATCAGTTTTGAAGCCTTTAAAAAGGGACGTCCCAGCCTATACCTTTGACATAAAGAGACCGTGGAAGACATTTCTACTATTGTGTACCAACTTCCGGTCATTCCATTCATCCCAGTCATTATTGGTTTGAGAATATTTATCTTAACAATAAGTGGTTGTCATTTCAAATAAGTTATAGATCTAAAATCCCCTTTAAAAATCAGTCCCTAGTATGCACTGTTGTTGTTTTGAATTGTCTATGAAGTCTACAGTTCTTTTTCTTATGATGTGGTGAATGTCTTAGTTTTCCATGTATATGAAATATTTACATACACATTGTTTGATAACAATATGATGACACATGAAGCCTGAAACAATCAGTCCATGCTCTAAGACAAAGAATCAGTCCAAAAAAATAGTTTAGATGGAGATATGACAAAGTGTTTGATAGAAGATACCACCCAAGCCATGTGACAGTTAACATTAATATTCAAATATGGACTGTTGAGTTTATAAAGTGACATCTAGATATTTGCCTTTAAGTGTTTGATAATTTTCCCCAACCAAAACAACATAACCAGTCAGTTCCAACTTCCAAAAATTACACAACTCTTAGCAGTGTATTTACAGTTTGGTTCAGTCATTACTTGGAGGGTGGACTATATCAGCTTACAGTAGATGACCTACTCCATCCTTTTTTTAAATTATTTATTCTATAGATTGAGTTATGGAGACAACTAGGATGATCCAAAAAATGCCACACTCATGGCTTGTGTTCAAGATAGATGCAATACATTCTAGAGAGGCGGAAAAGCCATACACTATAAGGATATATAGTTTGGTCATAAGCCTGGCATATCCAAGCATATCTAAAATATTTGAAAATAGGCCTTCCCTTAAAAGGTGGTATCCTGCAACTTATCTTCTGTACCATAATTACAAGAAAAAATCCTCAACATGCATCTATTTTTTCTCCTTCCCTTGCTTCATAACTATCATAAAAATATAAATCCTCCAGCATACTTACATAGCATTTGAGTGGGGGTACGATATTGATTGCAGGTTCAGTTTTGGTGGTTATAGAGACCCATGTTCAAGCTATAGCTTTTGTTATGAACATCTTCGCAATTGATTTTCGCTTTTAGGGTCATGTTGCTCCCTTGCATGACACCTTGTGGTTTCTAAAGGGAGTGTGTTTTGGTCTGCTAGTGTTAGTGTTTGAGTCCAACCTTACTACTCTGTAAAAGAATGTTTTGCAATAGGTTGGCCACTTCATTCTGACTTCTCTGATTGGACAATGAATAGTAAAGACTTATATTTGGTACTAAACATTTGAATAAATTCTTATTCAATTTCCTTCTTAATCTAAAATATGAATCTAATCTTTTTACAGAATGTAATCATGAAGCATGTATATCCCAAATCCCAACCTCAAGCATTGTGAAAATGATTGGACAATGGATAGTAAAGACCTGTATTGGGTACTAAACATTTGAACAAATTCTTATTCAATGTCCTTCTTAATCTAAAATATGAATCTTATCTTTTTACAGAATGCAAGCATGAAGCATGTACATCCCAAAGTGTTTTGTAGTGGTTTTCAACACAACTGAAAAAATCAACAGAAATTGTTGAGAAGGGATTGCTTTTAAACCAATCATCATAAACAACAAACATGGAAGAAAAGTTGTTTTAGAGACAAGCATTATTCTCATAAACCCTCATGGACCTTAATGCAGATTAAAAATAGTTGAACTTAAATTTCTTGAAGGTAATATGCATTTTTCCCATGTTCAAGTGCCAATAATGGAATGTCACTCAACCCTTTTCTTATTTTCCTGAGCTTTTTCAGAACTAGAAAGTGTAGGAGATGTGCATAATACCATATAGTATAGACTAATGTGCTTAGAAGCAACTACAACTGTTTATGGTGAATTCTAACTTTTTAGAGTTTTTAAATATATATATATATATATATATATATAATTTCCATCCCCAACATGTCATCCCCTAAAAAATTGGGGGAGCACTCTAGCCGTCCCAGGGACTTGTCCCCAATGTTCCCCATCCCCAAAGTCAGTTCAACATAGGTACTCACTGTGCTTCCAGTCATAGTGAAGTTATTTGAAGTTATCCAGGTTCTCTCTTCATTTGAAGAAAATGTTTACTCCAGAGAAAAACTGTGCACCAATTCTGAGTCAAATATGTAAAGCTATATGATGAGTAATAACAAGAAAAAATAGGTACTACAATTCAGGGAAAAGAGATTAACAAGGAATTGGATAATAGAAACTAAGAACCATCACATATAGAAAAGCTTATTACATCCCAGGATGTAACGGTTTCCATCCTTAAAATATCATATTAATTATTAATTTATTATGAACATTTTGATTTATCCACAAAATAATGATTACAAGGCACATTCATTATGTAGAACCATAAAATCATCTTCCTCTCAGTATTCTCTTGAAGAGTATACCGATTGCTCACAAGATTTAACCACTTTTTGTCAATGGACAAAATGGGTTATCCTATTTTCAATGTCCCATTTACTGTGCTCATGGGGGATAACACTGCCTTTTTCCATTTTGTGATTTAGGGAGGATTCATATCCAACTTCATCCAATATCATGATCAATAATGCATAGCTCTTTACATGTGTGAGGCACTGACTCTCAAACAACAGAACATGCGGGTTGCTTCCTCTGGCCCTCAGTAGTCCCCAGACATCATCATTATAAAGAGCATTCAATCCTTCTGTATGTTTGACATGGAATAGAGGTAAAAAAATAGTATCGTGTTGATGATGTGTAATGCTACCATATGAGGACTCAAATTGTGGACGGACTGAATATGGTCAAAAGCATAGAAGGCTATCCTATGATATGTACATAAATGTATCCAGTTGGGATTTGATTCTTCCAATTGCATGGTTAGGAAAGAATATTTTCAACCCATATTCAATTCTATGTAAGACGTAATTTTATGTTATGTTCGTTAAACTAGCATTCGAATCTTCTCAATATTCGAACCATTGTAAACTCGAGTTGAAAAGATATAAAATCCTGCACATCGAATTTGATGGTTGACCTCAAAATATTAAAATCAAAAGTGGGTAGGATATTTCAATGGCTCTAGTAAGGTTTCAAAACATATGGATAACTAAATTATACAGACTAGAAACTACGATCTTGAGTATGGTGATTGGTGGATGACCTTTCAACAAGGACTAGCACAGAATTTTTCAAACATTCCACAGATGTAAGCAAGAGTCCTTAAAATATAGGGGCCTGAGCATGTTGAGGAAAACAGAAAAAAATAGGATAAGGTCGTGCTCTTATTGACAGTCAAAATCACATCAGTAAGACAAAATATGCAAAATCTTTGGTATTGGTTAACAGAATGGCTCCAATTGATACTACTTTTAGTCCTCCCTTATTTGCATCAACTTTTTGCAGCACTAATGAATTTATATGGGTGACAAGGTTATATGAAAAAATGGTTAAAAAGGATGACAGACTACGAGAGGTACCATAGTCCATTTGAATTCTATGATGAGAATCTATTTTCAAACCAAGTCCAAGCACGAGTTCTTTGTTGTTGCTAATATCACAGTGGAGCAAATTACCCCCTACCACTGGATGCATATTAGATAGTGAATGGTGAACAATCTCTTCAATAAGCTGGGAAAATTGTTTTCTATCTGACATAGCACCTAGTGTGAGTAAAATAGATAGTGAAAGGTGAACAATATCTTCAATAAGTTGGGAACATTATTTTCTATCTGTCATAGAACCTAATGTGAGTAGAATTAATTATGCTCCAACTATGGACCTATTAACACAAAATTTTCCCAATGTGTATTTTCTAATGAGGTGTTCATTTAGATTGATGATATTTAAGAGTTTCTCAGTGTGTATGTGTCCAGACTTTGCTAATGAGGTACCATATCTTACAAGGAGGATTCTCTTGAATGTTCTGATGAAGTTGATCCAAATACATAGTCTATATGCGCAATAAATACAGTAGTAAGGAGACAGTAACAGACCTCTAATAGAAAACATGAAGAGACATTACAACAAATATAATGTTACATTGTTATGCAATCCTAGCATGACATACAGGAATTGATGTATTGATTTTATTGGTTCATATTCAGTACATGAGGCACTGACATACAAAGAATGATGACAACAAGGACATAATGAGTGGTAACAACACTGTCTTAATTGATAGTTCATGCTGTTGGCTTATTTACCAAGTCAAGGAAGATTCAGGATGATTTCAATAACCATTTCTAGAACGCTTGGTGGATACATCAGTGAAGCAATGTTGGGAATTATTTGATGATAATTGTGGTCCCTGAAGTAATAGATAGGCAATTCATATCCATGGGGTTTTCTTTTTGGAATCAAACCCTATTTGGGATAGAGATTCAGTTCCGCAGAAGAGCTTGTCATAGAATTTGGTAGTGTGTTGAATTATCAATATGGGTTGGCCAGATATTTGAAAAGGAAATATCAAGGACGAAAAAGCTATTATAATTCAGGGAGTACATTTAGATCCTAGTATTTTGACTTATGAAAATTCATCTTCCTTGGAGGACACTTCACTTGATCATGACATAAAAGAAAAGGAAGAAAACACTTCAACAAATGCCCTGGTCACTGAAGCTTCTGATGCTCTAGAATCTAAGGTTACAACCATAGTGACCATAGGACGTTGAAACACAAAGACACCTAAAGTTTCAATGAAACAATGATGATAAAAACACCCATTGATGTTAAGGAATGTTAGGTGATTCCTATTGTCTCGAAGATGGCTTATTTTGATCAGAAAGGTCTTCTAGAGCTATGATGTGTGGGATCGCCCCCCACCCCCTCATTCCCCTTCCCAAAGCTCGCTTCCTTCAGAAGCGGGCTCCCAATTTTTGGAGAATGCTCCCGAGGCGCTCCCTTCCTTTCCTATACTAAAAGCTCCAATACTAGGTTAATCATTTGATGACAATGTTATGGTACCTCCCTTCTTTGTTAGACTCCTACAAAGGTTTTTATGGTTGATCATTTGATGATAATGTTATAAGTTGTAACTACTAGCTGATTGATGTTACATGGTTTAATCCATGTATTCTATAGCTAATTCAACATCCTACATGTTTTTTAGATATAAATCCATCAAAAAAATATTAAAATATATACTATACAAAAAATGCTCCCAAAACGAGAGATTTTTAAAATTTCGCTTTTTGCTCCCCTCCCACTCCCTGCTCCCCACTTCCAACAACATAGTTCTAGAGGAATGGGAGTCTAGAAGATCCGTTGACAGTAAATGTCCAACCAAATGATCAGAAATAGTTTAATAAGTAATTTGAATACACCTAGAGATTACTTTTTCTCATTTGAATCACAGAGAAAGACAGTAGTAAATATCTCTGCCGCAATTTTTCCTCAAAGATTGGTCTAGTTACACAATATTTTACAGTGCACTCAGCATGGTAAATCAATCAAATACAAGGTGTAATTCCTATATCAGATGTCTAATAAGTAATATGCAGGGCCTAGTTTCTCTAGTGGATATCTGGCACTTCAAGGTGTAGTTCTTGTAGCAGATTTTGCCTTAGGTTAAATCATACACTTGCAAAAGGGGCACCTTATAGTTAGTGGTTGTATGTCAGCAAGTCACGTGCAAATCCCCTTCAAATATGGGAGCTCGATCAGTCAAAACAGTGTAGTTTTAACATGTGCATGTTAATGTGATAACATTAGAGAAAGATAGTGATTAAGGCTAGGTAATATTGGCACTTACACAACAGTTAGGGAGCACATGCATGGAGAAAATATGATGTTTGTTATAGTCAACATGCAGGGCGCCTTTGCTCAGTCAAACTAACTGTGCTATTTTAGGATCAAAATCAAACAATTCAAGTGCAGTTGTGTTTCAGTGTTATGCAAAGCATGAGAGGGCACACTCCTAATTTAGTCTCAGAGCTGCACACCTTTAGTTAACTAAACAACATCTAAGGCTTAGCTACAGTAGTAGTTGTAGGCTTATTTAAGAAAGAAGAGCACTAGTTAACTGGTTGTCCTACTTTTAGGTAAGGTGATTAGTCTTTGAAAGGTATGCATGCTAGGTTTGAACAACAGTTAGGGATTAGCTATAGTGGAAGTTAAGAGACTAATCAAATGAGTTCTCATGAACATTTGCCACTTGAGTTTTCATGTGGTTCAAGACAAAAACACATAAATCTAAGATTTCTACAACAATCTGCATTTATGAGTTTGTGAGAGTGATTTTGAGTAAAATATATTTGTTGATTTAGTTTTCTATGTTTCTGGTTCATAGTTATCTAGATCCTAATGTTCCAAAATATATAATATCTATTTCCATGCAACTTTGGAAAAGTTTATTATGATGCAACATATGTTTATATGCGATGAAACACAAGACATTGGAATTAAAGAAAATAGTAAATTACTAATAATAGATCCAAATGATCAGTGCATAAGAAATGGTGGAAGAAAATCACCAAATCCTAATGATATAATTAAATTGTATTCTAGAAATCCTCCCAATAAATTGTAATTCTTCAAGGAAAGCCTTTTAAATTGTCGAGGCATCAAAATCCAAAGACTGGTATTTGACATTTGTGTGTCAGAAGTGCACTGTTTCTGTTTTTCCTGAAATGAATTCTCAAGTAGATACCCAAATGTAAAGGAAGAGAAACCAAAAGGACAAAAAAATAGCTTTGAAGAACATTATGCATTGAATTTGAGATCTTTCAATTATAATGTGAAAAATATGTTTTTGAACCTAGTGTTGGTTGATGAATCCAATATTCAGTACTTAGCAGTGCTTTGAATTTTTATTAAACTTAGAAACTTTCTATGGCACAAAAAGGAGACCGGGACTCCTTACCTTTATAGAGGCCTCACTTATGCATCCATCTGATTTATCTCTAAGAGATTGTGGGATTAAACCTGAACTTGTGCCACACAAACTTGATCCACTATTGTTGTCTGAACATGGAAAAACTTGGCACCCTTCAACAACCTGTCTAACTAGCATTCTTGCTGAAATTCCTTCCATGTTACCAAAAGAAAAGGTAGTCATACCATTTTTTTTACCAGTAGGATCAAGGCGCACCATTATACGGGCAACACCAACACTAACCTCCAATTGAACTTCTCTGCCAAGTTCAGTGACGAAATTATTATGTGCAAACAACTTATCCTTAAAACCTCTTGTACTACTTGATATTGATTCCTTGTACCTATAGAAGTGTTCAAAAAACATCACCCTTGGTACTATTGGGAAAAATGAAAAATACAAAACTTTAAAATTAAGCACTCAACTTTCCACAAGAGATTCAAACAACAATCACAAACCTTGCATAAACAACATTAAACCGAGATTTGAATGACTTAGAAAAGGACTGAAAATCAGAAGTCCTTGATCTATGTCAATTTTCAGGGGACTATTGCCATGCATTGTTCCTGAATGAAGATTGGTGCATAATACAACATGGTAAGAAAATGAAACATAGTCTTTTATAGCACGTACTTCATTCCATATGATTAAACCAAGGCCCCCGTGGAAATATTAAATGCAAAGTACATATATAAATATATTTGTTCTACATAAGATGCTAGAAAATTTATAATCCAAAGAAACCAAAACATTACAAGAGCAAAGAGATTTATCACTAGAATTGAAATGCTTGCACTTTGAAATTTAATCCCAATATCATCACGAAACTTAAACCTGGCACCGCAATACCAGTGTTAATATTTGCTCTTGAATTCATTTGTCACAGTGGGGATGGCAAAGGACCCTGATGTAGATGCTCTTCCCTTGTAACAGTCATAGGAGCTATCACAAGACTTTGATCTTGTATACCCTGCCACAAGGTGAATACCTAAAGGTTTTAGGGCCAATCTTAAAAAACTAGTGAAACCTAATAACAAATTATTCTTAGTAAACATTTCTCTAGTTTTCCATTGCATATAAGTGAAAATTATTTGATCAGTCTAGCCAAAAAGCAATATCGAAAGATGTAACAACCCGGTTTTGACCCCATTTGCATTAAGTGTATATGATGTAAATATTATATGGAATCATGGCAAGGAGCTCAAGGTCAAGTCACCGTCATTGATTAATGTTTGGTGTATAGGTGATCATGGTTGATTCCTATGGTTCATGTCCTAAGTCAAGCATGTTTGTAAAAGATCATATAAATATGTGAATTAATAAAAAACCCACAACCAGCTATGTCAATGCAACAAATAATGAGATGGGGGAATGATATTCCTAAGGATAAGGGGGGGATGTTTAACCTTGATCCATTTGGGGAAAATCCATGTGTCAAGGGAAAAACCGATCAAAACTGTCAACTACCCATTTCTTGTCTTCTTCCCTAATAATTTATTTCTGCCAAAATTTGGTTGAGGGAGTTATTGCATGGAATGGGAAGAGTATGGGAAAAATTCAAATTGGGCAGAGCACCCATTTTTGAATAACGTGTTTTGAATTCATGGGCAAGAAAGCACCCAAAACAGTATTCCATTTCCCTCAGACATTCACATTTTCATCTTCACTCAAACGTTCTTGGATCATCCATCCTTCATTTTCGCAAATCTCTCATGCAGCTGAACTTCTTGTGTGTTTCACTCTTCATGTTTTTAGTTGTTTTCATCATTGTGCATGCCCAGGAAATCTGTTTTGGTGTTGTGGAGTGGATGACCAGCATAGAAATTCGTGTCTTATTGTGTGTGCTTATTTTTCCTTTGTATGAACTAGTTTGGAGTGGGATTGGGTCTATATTAGCTTGATAAACCTAGTGTGAGAAGGAACCTCACATAAATATCTAGGGGGATAGCTTTCTTCTTCGCGCATCCTAAATAGCACTGGAAAGGGAATGCATAGCCAAAGGGACTGGGTAGCAGAGAAGGGGATGCTTCATGGTGTTGGTTGTGCGTATGTTTTAGAATACAGACCAGATTTGGTGTAGCTATCCATAGCTCTATAGATGAGCCACTAGCTTAGCAGTCAACCTTTCTAACTCCTTTGCAACTCGATAAACCCAACAGTGAGATGGATTGGTTGTGTAGCCTGATAAACCCATCTTCTGGCTTGGTTGGTCCCTAATGTGAATGTTGGTTTGTCTGTGAGTAGCCTGATAAACTCAGCAGTGAGATGGCTTGGTTGTGTAGCCCGATAAACCCATTTGCTGGATTGGCTGGTTCTTAATGTGAATGTTGGCTTGACTGTGAATAGTCTATGAAACCCAACTGTTAGTTGGCTTCGTTGATTAGCATGTGAGACCCAACATCGAGATGGATTGGCTGAGTAGCCTGTGAAACCCATCTATTTGGCTTGTTTTTCCTTACAGCTTGATAAACCCAACTGTGTTGGCTTGGCTAAGTGTTACGGAGAGAAATTCCTATGGCTTGGGGTACCACAACAGACAAATTGACTCCAGAAATCAATCCTTTTCAATATGCAAGAGAAATCAAATATCTAACCCTAAAGGATCAGGCCTCATACCTTATTTCGGACGGTTGAAGTAGATCCCCGTTGAGCTTTCCAACTTCAGCTTGAATTGATGAATCACTTCCTCAGCAACAAGTAAACAAGACAAGCATACTATATATATTGGTGTTAGATCTACTCTAGCATATATAATCAACAATGTATAAGCATTTGAAATCATCCATGGATAAAATATTCATTCAAACATACATTATTGGACAGGAAAAGATATTTCTATTAATATAAAATCAGATATTACATTGAATACAACCTCTGTCGGCATGTCTTTGAATCGGAGAAACTGAATCCCCCACTTGGTCCTCCACCACCTCAATCCTCCATCTCTCAATAGTAAGCTCACAAGCAAAAGGCAAGCTTGGGAAGAACACCAAAGTGCTCCAAGGGGCAAAGGGATGCAGACTCAAGCACAAGTTCCAGCAACAATGGACTATAATTTCTTTGCTCTCAATTCTCTTATGCCTTCAATGTATCCAAAGGGTTCCTTATATAGCTTTTCAATGGGGTAATGAAAGGTCGAATCCGAGCGATCTCAAGGCATATGGAAGGCCAAGAGACAAGTGAGTCGGATCCATGTCAAGGAAAACTCCAAAAGGATTTGGATTGTACACATCCCGATGTACGCGGTTTTAGAGGTCAAACCCACATATATACGCGATAAGGGGTTTAAAAGTCGTGTATAGCCATTTTCACATGTTTTTAGGGATGGTCTAGGAAACATCAAAGGACAAAAAATGGTCCAAGGGGTCTAAGGAGTCTGGAAAGGGACAGGGGAGGGACATACAAGTGTGATTCACCTGGTGTGATAAAATTAGCTATAACAGATGCCCCCTAATGTGTGAGGTCAGAGGGGTCATACAATGGCCAAAATACATTATAAGTCCATCCCAAAAGTGGAGTGGTGAAGAATCCCAAATGGAAGACCAGCCACCCAATCAGCATAGTACAATGATACAACTTTGCACATAACTGTAAATACATATAGCAGTCCTGGATACATAAGAGTATAATGGTCATGAATAGGCATGATACAAAATATGACATAAGTGGTCATCGCCACGTACAATATACATAGATCAGAATCTCCATGATGAAGATATACAAAGGATCATGATCTCCATAATGGTTGAAGATATACAATGGATCAATATCTCCATAACAGTTGGAAATGTCTGACATATACTGGAATCAAGTCACGAGAGCTAAAATCTCATGAACATTGGCACGATCAAGGAGGTCGCATATAAGAGATGCCACAAATCTGGAATATCTTCTACACAAACCCGTACGAGTACAAGTCCTACTATGTGAATAGAGGTGTCGAGGTCGAACATAGTAGTCCATTGTATGATTATCGGTCATTGATGTATACTGTTAACAGATGCGAGATCACCCACCGATAATGATAATGGGAATCAAGGTACTAGAGTGAAAACTAACAAGTGCGAATAGATGTGTTGAGGTCGAACACTTGAGAGGATCCATCGATCAGGGGACATTAATGTATTCCCAAAAACTGTCGATGGCGAGAGAACCTGCCACTTATGACTGCAAGTCTCAAGGCACTCAAAAATGACTCTAGATTCCAATCCCAGAATAAATTATCTGAAGTCGATCAGATGAAATCCGCTGGAAGGAGGGAATTAAAGCATCCCCCATCATCCAACATGAGGTACTCAGCAAAGCTATATAATGTGGAAGGACTCGATCATAAGGTGCACGAACCAGTAACTGTACCGGGAATGGCCAACATGCAAAGTCAAGATAACTGAGGAATGGCCGACTCAGGTTTCAACTTCCTTCGAACAAGAGCATAACGGCGAATGGTGATTGAATAAAGGTAGCATAGACTCAATATACAAAACTGGGACATCTCTACGACACAGGAGGCATCGATAAAGGCTCCATGGGGATTGGAAGCTTAACCAGTCGATGGAGATAAAATCAGATAAATGAGTACAACTCCTAAATTCAAAATATAAACCCAACCAACGGATGTGATATACATTGCTCTGTTCGAAGGCGACATGACTCGACAGCTGCCAAAAGATAACATCTTTCCTTGTCCAGCTTTTTGGTTTTTTTAATTTTTTTTGGACTTTTTCAAATATTTAAAAAGCTCGAAAAAGAATAAAACTGCTTTATAGTTAAAGAATAGGAGGAGACGAGTGTCATATGGGAAAACAAACTAGTTCCAAGCAGTGGAACATACCTATTCTCAATGCAAGGATACATGTGTAGGATAGTGACACTCGGGAGAAAGTCCCCTCCCGGTAAAAATAGGGAATCAAGCTGCAAAGGATATCTGAAATGGCTCTGCATGGCTAGACATGAGACAAGCTCGGGCTATAAGGCTGAAAATCAATGTCAGGGAAGCCAGCGTAAGGCTCAATAAGGCAGGCAAATCTCATGATAATGCAATTACAACTTGACATAAGGGAGTCTTGAGGGAAATAGGCCAACAAAAGATTAAGAGGAGTATGAAGCTCTTGCTCAAGGACATGGCGGGACTAAAAGGGACTCCTGGACCTAAGAGAGGACTCATAACATGGGTACCAAATGCAAAAGGGAGCTAACTAGGGCACCCATGTATAGGAAAGCTCTACCATTCACATAGTACCACTTCTAACAGCAGCATGAAGGTTCCGTGATACCATGGAATGGGTTCATACCTAAGGTTAAGATGGAATGGTCATAAGGCAATGCATAAGTGCAAGCGGATGTGAAATCCTAACCTATATTCCAGTTCAGACATAATACCTGTGATAGGAACGAACGGGTTGAAACCTTGGAGAGAGTGTATGTCACGTCCCCAACCCTCCGACCGGCAAAGAGGACGCGACGAACACCACAATCAACTGGGAAAACAGCCCCATGAACACAAACAAGGATTAAATGCTGAAATTAAAAGCTTAACATGATGCATACAAGGATGCATAATTCATCAATCATACAGCGGAAGCAACACATACATTCCAGCAATCACATGTTCATCATACTTCATAAAAACAATAGATTAAATTGCAGAGATGAAACAGTCATGAGTACTTATCTTTTGATGAAGAATTCTCCCCGCAACCAACTACGTCGCTACAACGTTCCACCCAACCATAGGCCAGCATGCTCATCAATCTCTCAGCAACACTGCCACCCCCGAGCTGGGCATGATTCCTCAAGGAATAAGGGTCAATGCAAGCTTACACATAGCCAAGGTTTGCCAACACACAGCCAAACGCACACCATAGGGATTCACCAGGTTGTCAAGGAGCTAGGATAAGCTAAATGCCAAGATGGTGGCCTCAACACCAACTTCTCAATCATACCCAGCCTCTAATCCTACTCTCAACAGTCCGAAGACCACCCACTGCATACCGCAGCAAACAACCCACTCACAGCTCTATGATGAAGGCAAAGACAACCAAGGATAGTCCTGAACACAAGATGAAACACAGCTCAACCCACAAGGAAAATCAGAGTTTTTCTTAGCCCTAGCGTGGCCAAAACAGCTCAACAACAACCCAAACCAGGGTGCATCAATAGCCCAAACTCACAAGGAATGATGGCAACAATCCACAGCCCACAATGGATAATAAATAGCACTCCCAGCATAGCCATGGGAAACTCATCTAATGGGTGTGGCAATCAACAGCCATAGACTCACAATGAAAACTATGGTAGCTATACACAGTCCCAAAGCAGGGAGGAAGACGCAGCCAATAGATGGGGAAATCAACAGCCGTCCCACACCCAAGAGCCCATAGCACACGATGAAAACTATGGCGACCTCTGTGCAAAGGAAAAGACACAGTCCAAAGCAGAAGAAGGAAACACACATGCACAGTCCGAAATGGAAGAAGGACGTTGGACTCTCAACAGCGACCCAACTACGCGGGTGAAACCAACAGCAATTAGAAATCACGGGGTAAACCCAACAGCAAGCAGAAATCGTGGATTAAAACCATGGTTATGAAACATACCAGCAGAAATCAGGCCCTTGAGGCCGTTCTACCTACTTGCTGCATGCACAACCAGAGAGGACCCGCGACTGGTGCGTGAGAAGCACAGAACAAGAATCCCAGCCTGCTCGAGGATGAACAACACGCCTCTCTACGTGAGGCGAACAAACAATGGCCTAAGCGCGCAGATGAATAGACCCCTATGAGGAATGGATAGACCATGGAGAGAATGCGCAGTGGGGAGAATGGAGAATATGGCCTTGTGGAGGTTGCTTCCAACATGAGGTCAACTCGTTGGTGGAGTGTGCGCGTGGGAAAGGGCTGACATCCTGCCACACTCCACTACCCACCATAGCTGCCCCTAACTACTTCAACAAAAACAAAAGAGGTTGACAAGGGAAGATGGAAATTCAAGCAAGGTGGGAAACACATGGGTTTTTCCCCCATAGACCAAGGTTGACATCCCCCACCCCTTATCCTTTGGAATCATTCCCTTTTCATTTTAACGTCGCACTGCCGTAGCTGGTTGTGGGTTATTTTTAATTGATGTGCATGTTTACACGATGCCAAACCATAAGGTGCTGGATAGCATGACATACCATCGGCAACTATCCCCATTGCTGAAATATACACAACCAAATCGGTGGTGGGGATTTTGCCTTTAGCTCCTCACCATGATTAATTACATTATATACATCATGCAAATGGGGTCAAAACCAGGGTGTTACATTCCCCTCCCCCTTGGAATAACACCATCCTCGGTGTTCCAATACATAGGAATACATATACAATATATATACAATTGCACATCAAAATTTCAAAATTTTGCAGATCTGTCCCGCGTTCAATCATTCACTTTGAACATTCAAGACCAAGCCCCTCGGCTTCCATGAACTTCTCCTGCTGGTTCTTAGCTTCCAACTTATCCCGAAGTCTAGGAACTTTGTGGCTATTGCCCTCATCATGTTCCCTCATTGGGCAGTCCCAGCGTAAATGATGTCCTCTGCATCCCCAGCATTTCACTGGTTGCTTCATCTTTACCTGCTTAATTTCCTTTGAGTCTTCATGCCTGGACCGTTTCTTATTGGGTCGCTTGGACAATTGTCCCATCGCTGATCCACCTTCATTTCCTTTGCCGATTGCTCCCAGAAGGTTTTTCACCTCCCTTTGCAACCCAATAGAGTCTTGCAAAATCTGGTGGTTCATTTCATTCTGCCTTTTCTGTATCTTGAGCATCTCCCCAAGATTTTCTTGGGTCTTGGCAATCATTTGAAGGAGACTTCCAGCCAAGTCCAGCAACTTTTGATCTGCTACCATGATCAATGTGCACCACCAGGTTCTACTTTTATCACCTGTAAAATGCACCATTAAAATTCTATCAGACCAAGCATAATATAGACATTAAAATCAGCTAGTTAATTACCCAATTGGCATGACAGTCCAAGCCTCATCAAGGAGACTTTCATATTTTTCATGCCTTCCCAACAGGCACATGAGCTCATTCATGTCCATT